>JAMPIO010000084.1:0-461142 GCA_024699865.1 Aphelenchoides fujianensis | reverse complement strand
TTTCAGGCCAAATGGCTTCCGCTCCCAAAAAGACCCGCACGGGAGAAGCGCCGCGAAAGGAGGAGACGCCGGAGGTCGACGGAGAGCCGCCCGTCCACGACAACTGGTTTTGCAAGGATCCGCTCGCCCCTGTCCGTCCGCCGCCCCGCCTGCGCGCGAAGGCCTGCAAAGCCGTCCAGTTTCACATGGGCGACGCCGAAGAAGCCGGGGCAGCGGAGGACGCCGAGGAGCCGCCGGTCCGTCTGCTGTTCATCGGTCGGCGCTGGCTGGGCGCCTTCTTCGACCGCGAGCACTTCGGCCCGGCGACGATCGACGTGGGTGAGGGCGGCTTCATCGAAGTGGAGAAATTCGACCGTTCCTTCACGCCGTTGTTGATGTCCGATGTTGACGGCCATCTGTTGTTCGACGTGGAGGACTTCAACAAACTAGTTGCGGCTTCTTTCAAGCGCGTCGGGACGCTCCTCCAGCTCGCCCAGGCGGTGACCGAGATCAAGATCGACTGGTCGGTCGACAAGGACGAAGTGAACTGCGGCCTGATGCAGCACTGGATGGAAATCGCTTTGAAGCTCCACGGTGAGTGCTTCCGATTGTTTTCCTTCCAATCCACTCCTCTTGCAGCTCTTCCAGAGTTGTCGTCGATCAAACTGACCGCCCGCGACTTCAAGGACGAGTACCCGTTTGCCCACCTGTTCGTCGACTCGCTGCCTCAGAAAGTGACCCACCTGAAGGCCGACGGTCAGCGCATGGCCATTTTGTTTCGAAACCGCACGGATCCTCTCGAATCGGTCGAGTTGTGGCTGAGCGACGACGGCGACGAGCATCCTTGTAAGCAGCACGCTCCGAAGCATTCCACCTTCATTCCGCTTTCAGATCTCGCGGACGTCTTCCGCCTTTCCACTCCCTACCTCGTGCTGGACATGACGGCAGCGGAAGACGATTCGCATCTCGTCCACGACTGCGGGCCGTTCGACCGGAACGAACAACTGCAGGAGCTCCACATTCTGAGTCGGGACTTCGCGCAGCCCGGCACGCGGCAGCTTCTCCGCCACGTCCGCGCCATCAACGACCACTCCAAACTCGTTTGCCGCGAGGACCTCTCGTTCTCCTTCGATGTAAGCGGTTCACGACCAGATGTGTGCTCATCTGATTGTTTGCTTTTCAGCACGACTTTGAAGATCTCCTCGAGAATGTGGAAAGCTTCGCGGATTTCCACGATGTCGATGACGTGATCGTCCCCGACTACGCCGAGGCGATGCGAGAAGCTGGATTCGACTCGACGAACGCCGAGCTGCGGATCTTCGTCGGCGACACCGTTTGTTTTTTCCATTTGTTTGCCTCATTCATTGCAATTTAGTGCTGCTGGCAAGTGGTGTCGAAGGCGATGCCCATCGCTTTTCTCGGCTGGAAAGATCCCGTGGCCCGACGAGGAGCAGCCCGTGCTCGCCTGTTCTTTCGTCCACAAGGGCATCCCCGTTCTGATGGGCTTCTCGAACTGAATGCGCTCAACTGTTGTTCTCTGCTCTTTGTTTTCTCTCACTCTTAAACGTCGTCACTAAATGGAAGGCATAAACACGAGCACGCTTCAGTCAATCGGCGTGGAATTCGGTTGGAAGAAATCAACAAACAACAATGCCGCTTGTTTTCGACCAGCATTCTTCGTTCGACTCGTCCACTCGTTCGCCTGCACGCGAGCGGGTCGACTTCCCGCGAATGGAGGTGCCGATCGGGAGTCTTTTTGGCGGTGGCCCAAGCACACCAGCGAGTACAAACCTTTCATTGCCATTGCTCATCCGACAGTCGAACCAATCGAAGCTGTTTGTTGAAGTGATCCGCTGTGCTTCAGATATTGCGGCAGCTGGCAGTCGCTCGGTCGGGCGCTTCGAGTGGACGGGGACTCTCGTGACGAGGAGGCGAATGTGGTTGCATCACTGCTCGCGCGCACTGCGAGCTTCTCCCAATCAAGCAGCCGAATCGTGGATTTTGCTTTCGCCTGCTCACCGCCAGCAGGAATAAAACGATTAACAAACGGAAGAACCATCCGTCTTACCGCCTGCCTTCTTCGTCCACGGAAAGCGCCCAACTGGCGGCTTTGCAATTCAATCGAACGAGCACGCGAACAACGGGGCATTCATTTCCATGCGGGAAAAGAGCATAGCATTCGATTCGATTCTATGCTGAATGTCCTCGTCGGCTTGTGCTTTCTGTTTAGCGTTTGGCGGCGGTGCGCTTGTCGGTTCGGTCGGATCAAAGGCGAAAAGTCGGAGCAAGCACGACGCTTTTGGCGGGGCCCCAAATACTTGGTCAAAGCAAGGAGCCCGCCGCCCTTTTGCTCGTTGGCTCCCTCTCTTTTGTTTTGTTCCCGCACTGGCCGAGAGGTCACGCCCTGTCGTCTTCGCCCCTTCGTCTGCGGCCTCGAGACAGGTTGAACCTGATTCTCTGTTGTACTTTCCTTCTTGCACTCGGCTTCCCTCTCCTTGCTCGGGCTCTCATTCCGCCTCGTTCACGTTTGATTGTCAATGGTCGCTCGTCTTCGTCTACTGGCGGGCGCTCTCTGGAAGCCGAGGGGGCTGCTCGTGCTCATGCTCGCCGCATGCGGCCTCCTGTTCGTCCGCTTTCGCTTGAAGTCGGACGAGGAACTCGTGAGTGCGATCCGGCCATCCCACTCATCCACTTAAAGGTATCTCCGCTTGCCCATGGGAACGACACGCCGCTCGTCTTGTTCTGGAAGCTGGGCGACCGCGAGCAGCTCCTGCGCTCGTTCGAGCGGTCGGCCGACTGCCCGCACGCATGCGTCTTCACGGCCGATCCGGCGGACGCCGAGCGGGCGGCGGTCCACGTGCTGCACGCGTGCGCCTACGATTTCCCCGCGCCGCCGCCCGTCCACCCGCTGCGCGTCCACCTGATGGGCGAGTCGCCGCACAACTCGGACCGTTTGTTCAACCGATCGAGCAGAGGAGCGAACGATCCAACGGTTGCAGAGTGGACGGGGGATCCGGCCTACTTCAACGCGACCATCTCCTACCGCTCCACGGCCACCATCTTCCGCCCGTACGGCCGCTTCGTGGCGCGCGACGGCGGCGAGCGGCCTGCGGACGTGTGGAGCGAGCGGGAGGTGCGGGCGGCGGTCGAGCGGAAGAAGTCGGCGGTGTTGCTCGCGATCTCCAACTGCTCGCCGCACTTCGCGCCGTCCGGCCGGCTCGCGTACGCGGCGGCCCTCGAGCGGCACGTCGCTGTCACGCGCGTGGGCGGCTGCTTCGGGCGGCGCGTGAGCGACGAGGAGTTGGCGGCGCTCGTCGGTTCGTTCCACTTCTTCGTCCTCCACTCCCCTCGTTGTTTGCAGCCGACCACCACTTCGTCCTCGCGTTCGAGAACTCGGTGTGTCCCGAGTGAGTGCCCCTAATCCTTGCATTTAACGTTTTCTCCCTCCCGCAGGTACACGACCGAGAAGTTCTGGCGCCTGAAGGACCTCATCGTGCCGGTGGTCCTCAGCCGCGGCGCCGTGAACCCGCACGAGGTGCCCGACGGGACGTTCGTCGCCGCCTCGGACTTCGCGACGCCGCGCGAGTTGGCCGCCCACTTGAAGTTCCTCATCGAAAACAAGCGCGAGTACGAAAAGTACGTGCAGACGTCTCAGGAGAAACATCCCCTAACTGCCCGCCGGTCTGCAGGTTCTTCGAGTGGACGAAACACTTTCGGAAGACGCGCGAGGACTCGTCCGCCTGCCGCCTGTGCGCCCTGGCGACCACCAAGCAGACGGGACTGCGCGTGCCCGACGTGAACGCCTACTGGAACCGCGCCGAGTGCATCGCCGACTACGGCGAGAAACTTCTCCGCCGCACGCCCGAATTCGAGCGCGAGGAGGAGCGGCTGGCCGATCTTGTGCGGCGGACGGGACGGCGGCGGGAGGTGTGATCGGCAAGTAGAATGCTATTCGTTTGTTGTTTGCTGTCTAGCGGGTAAAAGATTGCTTTGACCGGCAGCGATTGAAGATGTTGCCGCTGCAAACAGGAGACCGCGCTCGTCCGCGCCGGAGGTTCGGTCGGTTTGCTTGTTGGACGGCCAAGCAGTGCGCAGCGCGTGTGTGCTCGCCCAGCTCCAATCCTTACGTTCGAAAGGCTCCAAGCACCCGGATTCATTGCCGGCGACTTCGATTAAGCCCGCGCATTTGAAGCGAACAGCAACGAGGGTACGGGCGGGTGAATGCACAGACTCGTAGCATTCAAGATGAAACAACAGCCGGAAATGAAGATGTGATCAATGGGCTCTGCGCAAAAAAGAGGACGACGAACTGCGGAGCATTTCGGTCACAAATGCAAACCTTTGACCGCACCGCTCGATCACCAGCGTTTACTTCCGCCACGAGTCGACCGGAACTGCGAGGAATTCGGGGCAAAGTTCACGGCCGCGACCGGCGTGTTCGTCAACTCGTCGCTCACTCAATCAACGCGCGGATTTTGTAGCCGGCGGCGGTCGAAGTGCGGCCGGCCGCTTCTTATCACCGCGTACTTTCGCCCGCTCGTCCGCTTGTTTCCGGGAGTGTTGCGAATAAAAGGCGGCCGGGCGGGAAAGCGGACAACAAAGCAACCTGCTAACCGAGCAACTGTTCGATCTGCCGCCTCGTCCAAGATGTCCGTCTTCTCCAGCTCCCTCCTCTTCTTCTCCTTCGTGGCCATCGGAATCCAAGCGGCTTCTCTACCCGCCCGCCCTGTTCGTCCGAAATTCCTGAAGGCCTCGAACGACGCTCCTCTTTGCGAGCCGTAAGTGATCGATGGAGAAGAAGGCTGACTAACGAGCGGATTGCAGCTGCCTGGAGTTCTTCACCTCGCTAAAGGCGGCGGTCGGCGACGTCTCGGAGCTCACGAACGACCGCCTGGCCACCGCCCTGCAGGACACGTGCACGCTGCTCGAGGACCAGGGCCTCACGTTCGTCGAGAAGATCTGCGACGAGTTCGGGCCCGCCCTCATCGACCTCCTCTTCGACTACTTGACCGAAGTGGATGAGGAGATCGTCCCCGAACACGACTGCAAGCTCCTCTTCTTGTGCCCCCTCGACCGCCCCGCCCACAAGCACGCCCTCCAGCAGTTGATCGTCGAGAAGAAGCTCCGTTTCGACTGATTATGAGTGATCTTGAAGAGAATAAATGTTGAACGTGCATTGCACTCGGCTGCTAGAGGAATTCTGAGTTCGAACAGAAGAGGAAGGGAAGGTCTGGAAAGCCATTGAAGTCATTCTGCGGTCGTTCTACGCTGTTTGTTCCCAATCGGCGCGCGTTCTGTCGAGTGTCTTTTTATGACTCAAAAACCACCGCAAATCAAACAAATGGGAAGCTCTTTGGAAAGATGAAAAAGCAGATAGTCCCCGTTTTGTGTCCGGATCGTGAGCAAAACGTGGAGAGATTCGAACTACAAGGCGTGCCTACCTCTCGCTCACCGTAAGAAGCTCATAATGAATGCGGAAAGATTGCTGTGAAGGTATCTTTCAGTCGATGAGGAGTGCAAAGTCCGCTTCGAATTCGTAGCCAACCTCCTCAAATGCCCGGCTGACCGACCGGACACGACTGCTCGTGATCACCAATCTCTTTTTAAGCCTTTCTCCGCTTATCTTCAGCCGACAAACGAGTCAAAAATAAACAAACAGACCGGAAAGGACGTCAACACGTGCCCGAAAGCCCAATCATCGATCAACAGACGGCGAAATAAAAGCAGCCGTCGAGTCCTCTTCGATCAAAACTCCACCACTTCCTTCTGACTTCGAAATGCGCTCTCTGCTCCTTTCTTCCGCCTTCTTCTTCGTCCTGATCGCTTCCACTGCGGCCAACGTGCAGCCGAGTGCTCGCCGATCTCCGGGCGGGATCCTCGTGGAGCTGCCGACCGGTCCGCCGCTCGTGATCGGGACGACGGAAAGCGACGAGGGGGAGGACAAATACTGCGAGTGGTGTCTGAAGTTCTTCGGCACGCTCAAGGAGGTCATCTCCGATGTGAACGACATGACCCGCGAGCAGCTGGAGGACGGGCTGCAGGTGAGCGCCCTCTTCCTCTTCCACTCATCCCGCTCCTACTTGCAGCTCGTGTGCAAGTACCTGGAGGACGACTGCCCGTGGATGGAGCAGTTCTGCGAGGAGTTCGGGCCCGACCTCATCGATCTGCTCTTCGCGTACATCAAGGAGGTGGACGCGGAGATCCAGCCGCTCCACGACTGCAAGCTCCTCTTCGCCTGCTGGGGGCGAGAAGCCGACCGGAAGCTCGCCCTCCAGCGGCTGTTGGTCCAGAACAGAGTCCGCTTGGACTGAACGATCTCTCTGCAGTGAATACTCTAAGATCGAATAAACTCTTCGAACGGAGCGGAGTTGACTCACTCATGTGTGGCGAACGCCGTCCGTCTTTTCTGCTACGAAACAGAGAGGAAAACACTCGGCCGGCCGCACCTCCGGCGCGCCAAGCACCGGCCGAAAAAAATGCGCCGATTTCGCAAACATCACGAGCGGCTTGTCCCTTCGATAAGGAGAACGGAGCGTTCCGTTCGACCGCCACTAGCCACTTCGCCCTCCGCTCTGCTTTCGAGATGGCGGTTGGACGAGCGCTCTTCTTTCTCATCATCCTTTTTGTTTCGATCGAATGCCGTGTGTGGAACGAGGACGAATGGGCCGACTCGAATGTGAGGCACACTTCCTGCCGCTGCCACCGGACGACCGAGTGGGAGCGTTCGCCTTTCCCGCTCCGCGTGCTGAACTGCTCGGCAATCTTCTGGCCGGCCGACGGGGCGACCATGCGGGAGATGGCCCCAAAGATGCGCGAGTTCCCCGACTGCATCGACGAGGAGGCGATCCTCGACCTCTCGCACAACGGCCTCCTCGACTTCAACACTAGCGGACTCTTCACCAATTTCCAGCGACGTCTCGTCCGGCAACTCGACCTGAGCGGCAACCGTTTGAAGAGGGTGCGACAAGACGCCATCGAAACGTTCCCTCAGCTCGTGGTCCTCAAGCTGAGCAACAACCGACTGGGCGTCAACGGCTTCTCGTGAGTGCGCACTTTGCTTCTTGTCAATCGTTCTTCAGGTCCTCGTGGCTACGCGGCACTTCGAGCCGCACTTTGAAGGAACTCCACATGGCTGACAACGCTTTGGAGAGAGTTCCGTCGAATGCGTTTGCTCAGCTCACCGCCTTGGAAAAACTCGTGCTCGACGAGAACCCCCGCTTCGTCAACTCCTCTTTCTTCGGAGCACTCGAACTTCCTTCCAGCCTGAAGGAGTTGAGTTTGGAAGGCTGCGGACTGCGAACTTTGGCGCACATGCCTGATCAAATGCGGTGAGTGCAGGGTACTTGTTGAATGATTGCATTTCTTTTCAGCAATGTGGAAACTCTGTCGTTGGTTCGTGCTTGAAGTGATTGAATTCTGCCGTCAGTTCGTTTTTCTAGGCGCGGAACGAACTGGACTACCTTCTCCCATTCTTCCGCAACTTCTCGCGACTGCGCACCCTGGACCTCAGCGGCAATCCGTTCGCGCAAATCGACTTCCTTCTCGCGCAAGTCGTCGAGCTGAAGATGCGGCAGATGCCCCGACTGTACGTGATTGAAAGCTATGCTTTCTCCTTCTTTTCTAACCTCCGTGTACGTCCATGCGGCAGCTTCCGTTTATTCGCATTCGCTTGCAGGTGCTGGACCTTTCGGGCAGTCGCTCGCTGGAGTTCATCCACCCCACTGCCTTTGGGTTCGAGCCGTCTTTGAATCAAAACAAAGCGCTTTCCTTGCGCGTGTTGAACGTGGAGAACTGCGCGCTGACGAAGCTAAACTCGACGACCTTCCCGTGGACCCAGCTGGAGGAGCTGCACTTAAGCGGGAATCCCTGGAATTGCGACGCATCGATGGAGTGGTTGTTCCGTGCGTATTCCACACGCCGCTGGACTACCGGGAGGAACCTCACGTGGGGCAAACCAGTTGACGGCCATCAGCTCTTCGTTTCAGCTGTGCGTTCCCCTGGTCCCGTCGCGGAATGGAGCCCGGCTTGGCGTACGACACTCCGATCGCCTACACGCCCGCCTACTGGCAGCGGGATTCCCGCACAACCGACTGGTGGAATCGCTGGGCGACCACGCGACAGCCCCGACGCCCATACTGGTTCGCAGAGTCCACTCGGTCGCCGTACACGGACGAGTTGGGCGGAGAGGTGGACGAGTGGTGGGCGCGCGACGTGATGCCCGCCCTCCGCTCGGCGCCCCACCACCCGGCCGTCTACTTCGCGGCGGGGGCGATCGCGTCGGCCGTCGTCCTGCTCGCCGGCTGGTGTTGCTGTCAGGCGGTCGGCTGTTGCTTCCGGCGGTGCTGCCGCCCGAAGCCCCGCAGCTCGTGGGGCGTCCGCAACGAGGCGGCGGACGACCGGCGGCTGATCCCCGACGACGACACGAAGACCGAAGTGGACACGATCAGCAACATTTGAGTGGAATGAGGCAAACGAACGCACAAATATTATTTCTCGCATTCAATAATCCTTTTTGCAGCCAGTCGACCTGCTGAAAATAAACCACATTCTCTTTTAAAGAAACAGGGACACAAGTACGTTAACAGAAGAGAGAGCCACTAGGTTTTGATTCGTCCGCAAGAAGGGGACCGAGGGAGCCGTTCAGAAGAATGTCAGCGGATGGAATGTCCACAGCGCGGTGGACGTGAAAATCGGACGATGAGTGGTTGGAGGAGAACGAAAAAGGCGGGGTGTTGATCGATGGGGCCCCATCTCAACGCGCTTCTCAATGGAATTGATTCGCGAAGAAAGCCGATTGAACGAAGAATTCGTCGTTCAGGGCAAGGAAAAGAGCAAACGACAAACCTGACTAATCGCTTCGTGAGGAGAGGGGAGTGTCGCCGGTGATAAGCGCTGGCGAGCGACGGGAAATGAGCGTCGTCCGTGTTGCGGACACACCCGGCCGGCAGCGGACGAATCGTTTCCGCTTTCCCTCCAACACGTCTTTCTTATTAGTCTTTTTTGCGTGCACGTAGAAACGAATTGGCTTGTGTTTTCTAGCGAACGACTCCCGATTTCAGCGAACACCGCTCCAAATGCTGCCCGCTGTGGAGCGCCCGGGGCTGTTCGCGCGGATCAAAGGAGAAGCGGCGATTCCGCTCGTCCTGCTGTTTGCTTTCTGCCTCTACGTCGTTTGGCTCGGGCGGTTCGATTCGGTCTTTCAAGCGGTGATGTAAGTGGCTCGTCTTTCATTCTTTCTTCCTTTTTACTCTTTTTGGTGTCGGGAGCTCCACCGCTTTCAAGTTGCCTTCCCTCCAACGCACGCTCGCTTCTTTGCCGAATTTCGCGGAAGAAGTCGCCATTTGCAGCGATTGGATCCGCGGGGAGGACCTGAACGGGGTGTTCTTCGAGAAGGCGCGCAAGTGGCGTTTTGATGGCAATCGCTTCCTCGAGCAGGAGTTGGGCAACAACACAAAGTGAGTTCTTCCGCTCGTCTCTTCGTTCTGTTGTGTTGCAGCTGCGCGGCGCTGATCGAGAAGTTCGCCTTCGTCGAGCGGCCGCTGTCGGCGGAAGAAGCGGCCTACCCGCTGGCCTACGGAATGATCGTCTACACGGACGTGGCGCAAGTGTTTTTCCTGTTGAGCGCCATCTATCAGCCCCAGAACGCGCACTGCATCGCGGTGGACGGAAAGAGCACTCCGGACTTCAAACGACGAATCCACGAACTCGCCGGTTGTCTGCCGAACATCACCGTCATTGTGAGTCGCCGCTTGCTTCTTCCACCATTGTTCGCGCTCAGGAAGTGCCGCCAGTCGGTTGGTGTACGGCGAGTGTGCTGGACGCTCTTTACACTTGCTTTTCAAACCTCACGTTCAGCGATCATCCGTGGCAGTACTACCAGGTTGCTCCTTCTTCTCTCATTCACGTTTCTTTCTTGCAGTACGTCACGGGCTTCGACCTGCCGCTGAAGACGGATCTTGAGATAGTCCGCATCTTCAAGCAGCTGAACAAAACGGTGATGACGGAGATCACAGACGTGGGACGGCTGGGAGGGGAGGTGAGTGGGCGGCTTTCAAACGACGATCGCTCGGCGGTCTGCAGAAAACGCTGCCCGTTTGGAAGACGGGGATGGGCGCGCTGGTGCCGCGGGCGGCCGCTCGCTTCGCCGTCGGCAACGAACTCGTGCAGCAGACGGTGCGGAGCATGATCGAAGCGAAGGAGCCGCTCGGGGGTTGCCCCGACGAACACTTGTGGGCGACCGTCTTCGGCAACAGGAAACGTTCGTCCTCTCGATTCTGTTCAACTATCCCATCGATTCCATCGCTCAGTGGTCCCCGCACCGGGCAGCTACGACGTGGAGTCCTTCTACGAGAAGGTGAAGGCGGAGTTCGGGCGAATTTCGCAGGAAGAACGCCGCTCGCCGCTGCCCAACTACACGCCGACCGCCGCCGAGCCGGTTTGGCCCAAAAAGTTCGTTCGAGCGGGAGGGCGGCGTTGAACTCGCGACCGTTCAGCCAGGAGGTCGCCCGGCATCAAGTGTGGAGCGGCGAGTGCCACGGCGAGTGGACGGGCGGCTCGTGTGTCTTCGGCCTCGGCGACCTGCCGGCGCTGGCGAAGCGCTGGAAGCTCGTCGCCCACAAGTTCCACTGGAACGTGGAGCCGGCCGCCTACTTCTGCTGGTGGGCGGCCGTCCGCGAGCGGGCGTTCGACGGGCGGCAGGCGGAGTTCCGCGGCCGCCACTACGCCCGCCTCTCGCAAGTGCGCGTGAAGTCGGGCGAGTCGCTGGCCGAAATCCCCGCTTTCCTCACGGAACTCGAACCTTCGCATTGATTCACGATTGCTTGTTATTAGATAAAGAAGACGGGTAGCGCATCTAACTGCCGCTTTGCTGCTGCTCGCCCAACCGGGCTTGTTTCGAGTGAGCAGTGAGGAGAAGAGCGGCTGCCCTTCACTCCCCACCGCCCGCGTGCGGGAGGCGAGAAAAAGCGGGCGCGTTCGCGAAACGCCCCGCCGCCGCTCGCCTCTTCGCCGGCCGGCCGCCCGCTTTCGCTCCACGCGGCCGGGGGGTTCGCGAAGGTTCGCGTTCGCGCCCGCCGCCTCTCCGCTTTTCGGCCGCCTTCCCGCCGCCGCCCGCCCGGCGGAATAAAAGGCGGCGGGCGGGCGGTGGAGGGCAGCGAAAAGTCGACTCGTTTCCACTACCCAGCGCTCTTCTCTTCTCTCTGCTTTCCACTGTGCAGTCCGCGATGGAGTTGTTGCCGTTCGTGTTCGCCGACCCACTGGACTACCGGCCGCGCCGTCCGCACCCGCTCCAGGAACTCCGCCAACTGGACTCCCTGCTGAACGCCGCCTTCCGCTCCGCCGATCGGGACGCCGCCGAGTGGGCGGCCGACTTCCGGGCGGACGAGAGCGGCGGCCTCGCGCTCCGCTGCCCCACCGGCGGCTTCCGACCGGAGGAGCTGAGCGTCGAGCTGGACGGCGACCGACTCGTCCTCGCCGGGCGCCACGCGGAGGAGCGCGACGGCGAGAGCGTCGAGCGCCACTTCCGCCGCGTCGTCCGCCTGCCGCCCCACTCGGACGCCGCGCGCATCACGTGCGAGCTGGACGACGGCGGCTTCCTGAACGTCGCCGTGCCCCGCCTGGAGCCCGTCGAGCCGCCCAAGAAGTCCATTCCCATTCAGCACAAGCAAGCCGGCGATGATCGTGAGGCTTCCAAATGATCTTCTTTCTTGTTTGTGTTGTAATTATTGATCGCTATTTGATGGGTACAATAAACGGAACAACCGATTCGTGTCGAGTACTTGAGGTTTGTGTGTGGTCGACGGATCGGAGGGTGCGTAACTTTCGTAAAGCAAGCGAGGACTCGGCAGAAAGATCGGTGGGCTCGTCTTCGCTTGAGTCTTCGACAACCGCGAGCGTTGATGGCGGATTACGAACATGAACAGCAATCCCACCTACCGCAAGATGCAGAAGTTCTTCGACGAGTTTAGTGAAATCGCCCGGGACGTCGTCCTCCTCGCAGTTCCCATACAAGGCCGGAGTAGACGCGTACGTGGAGGTTTTCAACCGAAAGGCCGCGCCGGGCCACGATCTCGGCACCTTCCGCTCGAACACGCAGCGCCGACCGGCGGCCGTCGAGTGCGAGAAGTGCGCAAAAATCAACTCGGAGGATTTGTGGGGCGTCGGCTGGCGGGCGCCTGCGATCCGGTCGACCACGTGGGGAGACTCCCGCTCGTCTACGACCTTCATCTTCGATCTCATAGCGGTCGGTGGTGGTTCAACCCAGCACAGCAAGAAACACGAAAAGCCCAGGAAGCGAAACGCGCGTTGGCGCCGAGATCAGAGGAGAATAATGAGTTGCTTCCGCGTCGTTCGAATGTTCTCAACCGGTAGTAAGAACGAGCGATATTACACACTTATTGATCAAAAAAGCAACTATGAGGCGCCCGTCCTCATTGCTGAGTGTAAAATGCGCACTTACTCCAAGAAGAGCATTTCGCCGAATGGCCGAACGAGACGAAAGCGGAAGTTTTGCTCATCACTTCTGTCAGTTCACGTCTGGAAAAGGCGTGCATAGACGTGATCGTTCTGCGAATTCACGTCAATTGTGGCGCTTAAAGAGAACACCCGGTTCTTGTTGAGGGCAACGTCGAGCTCGATTGTGCCGGTTCATTGCTCGTGGTTTCTTCAGAGTCCTGCCATTTGTCCTCTTTCCGACATACGAAATGAAGACATTAACGGTTCTTGTTGTGCTTCTGTTGGTCGCTTCCGTTCGATGTGCCCCGATTATCTTCTCCGACTCGCTGGTCATGTGTGAGTTCTCTACCCTCCTCTATCGCTAAACGGTTGTCCTCAAGCATTGCTGCCCCAAACGATCACGAGTGAAATCGACGGGCTGTCCGCAGAGCAGCTGACGACGTTCGAGGAGCTGCGCGCGAAGTACAAAAAGCAGGCGAATGGCGAAGAGCTGAGCGGCGAGCAACTGGCCGCCATGTTCGCGGAGCTCCACAAGAAGGACCCCAAGCTGTACGAGATTTTGTGGCCAGCGATGTTGAGCCTCGTAAACCGAATCGCCCGCATGGACGACGGCTCCACTGCCTTTCTTGCCCAAGTGAGTGCTCCTTTCAATCGATTGATCGTTTTGTTCAGTACATCGACAAAGTGAACTCGCTGGCCCCGTTGTTGGACAACGATCGGGGCGAGTTCATTCGTCAAGTACTGAAGTACGCGGACGCCGAGTGGGCGAAGCTGCCCGAGGAGTCGAAGGCGCACGTTCGGCGCGCGTTTCCGCAAAAAGCCGCCGTGTTCGAAGGTGAGAGCGGGTAAAAACGTTGTGTTCATTTCCGTTTCCTTGCTTGCAGACACTCAACTGTTGAAGCTCGCGGGCGTTCGGCCTTGATGAACGAAGTTCCTGACTTCAAACCGGATACTCCCCCCTGTACCGCTTTCCCTCAAATGAATAGCTAAAATTTCCAAGAGCGACAATAAACGCTCGTGATCTTAAACGCAAGAGACATTTGCGGCCGAACGCACGTGCAGAAAGGCCGCACGGGATCCCCCCGCCACTCGGCAGTGGGGCGTGTGGGCGATCCAGCTGGAGCTCGACAAAAACAAGACCGCCTGCCGCTTTTTGTTGCCTGGACGAAGGAGAGCGGGCGAGTGGACGCCGAAGTGGTCAACACGACTCAACCGCTCTCGGCCGTTCGTCCACCCGCTTCCGTTCAGCGAGCGTTGCCCCAAATCCTCGGCCTCAACTGGACGTGGACGGGCGGCTCTTCCGGCAAGCGGCAGGAAGCGTTGATGCGTCCCGCCCGCGGCCAACAGAAGACGTTGGACTTCGTGAACACGCGCTTCTGCCGGGTGGTCTTCGAGTCCCACCGCTTCGACGTCCTCCTCTAGCTGGCCGTCAACGTCGCCTGATTTGTTGCCTATAGCTCGTTGATCGCCGCCTGTCGAGCACTTCCAAGTTTATGCCAACTCGACGCCCGAGTCGATCGAGTGAATGCCGCCCGTTTGCAGGTTCGGCAAGCGCTCCGAAGATGCTTTCGGACACCTCTAGCCGCCGCAATTCGCCGTCCCTCGTCCAGCGCAAGTCGGCCGCTGTAGGGGCGTCGACCGCTTCGAGCGACACTTGAATTTTTTTCGCTTGTTCGCTGATAAACACGAGATGTCGCTCGTGTTGGTTGTTCGAGCGCTTGAATGCTTGAGACAACGAATGCGGCGGTTGTTTGGACGCTGATGCTGCGGCTAACAATAAGAAGTGAAGAGGAAGTGGGTAGACGGGCGGACTCACCGGTAGGTTTCGTACGCTACAAGGCCGAGTATGTGCAGTTAGATCACAGCGGCAGTCGAGTGGGCAGAAACGGCCGGCTGCTCATCGATCGGCAACGGTGTGAGGGTCTTCTGCTTGCCGCGGTTGCGTCTCTGCTTGATTCGCTTGTGGAATAATTCCCGGACTTCAACGAGTGCAAACTCGATTGCGTAACGCGTATTTGCATGAGGAAACGCGGGAGCGTCGAGAGCGAGCAGAACGAGCGGAACCTCGCGTTTGTCTCCAGTCCTGCCATCTGTGCTCCTCACCTCTCCTTCCTCCTCGTGCCCTCCGATCGGTCTGCTGCTCTCCGAGATGCGCTCGCTGGTGGCCGCTCTCTCAGTCCTCGTCCTGCTCGTTGCCGTTCGCGAGGGATCGGGCCACCTCAACGTCGTTCGCGAGCCGCCTTTCTCCGAAAACCGCGGCGCTGGCGACGGTTCGTGGATTTTCAATCCGGCGAGCACGGCGATGCCCGACTGCGTGGAACTTTGGACCGGCGTCGACTTCCGCGGGAAGTACTTGTAAGTTCTTTCACATTCTTATACGTCTAATCTTTTTTGAAGCAACCTGGCCAAGTGTAAGACCGCTAAGATCTTTATCCAAGGCAAGGACGGGCCGTTTCAGATCCACTACACTCCGGATAGGCCGGCAAAGTGAGACCGTTTATTTTGTAATTCCTGACCTTTTTGCAGGTTTGTGCTCACCATCAACGAGAAGTGCACCGTGATTCTCGAGAGCGTGTCGGACGGCAATGGTTACAAGCTACAATCGGGCAAGTCATTCGCACTACACGTATCTGAACCGACAGGTTTCAGGGCAAACTCCGTTTGGTTCCGACGGCTGGCTGGTCCTCAACTCGAAAATGGCATCAGCCACGTAGGAGGGGATCCATTTGCATGTGAGGGCGTGCAGATGGAGCAACCGGCCGAAAACGGCAACAAATGGACGAGTGTGGAGTTCGAATGGATCGATGGTGAGCTCAAGTGGTTTGCGCCTATGGTGAGCTCACTCCACAAACGCCTAATCGAACGCAAACTGCAGACTCACAACGGAAATTTCGGCAAGTACCATCCTCCGACCACCACCGCCGCGCCCACGACGCCCACTACGACGTCCACCTCGACGACGAGCACGAGCACGGCTTCCAAGGCGACCGCCGCCGTCGCCAAGGGAAAGGCGGGATCGAGCAAGACGGGAGCGGGCGACAAGTCGGCGGACGACTCGGGCACGTGTTCCTACGCCTGGATGATCGTGTCGTACATGTGAGCCTCCTCTTTCAACTGCTATCATCTCCGCTCTTCTTCCAGCGGAAACGCCCTGCTGTTCATCATCCTGCTCGTCCTGTTGGCGGTCCTTCTGTACTGCCTGCTCAAGAAAAAAGACGGCAAACCGAAGGACGCCAAGAAGCCGGCCGCCGCCCAACCGCCTCCGCCCGAGCGGACGCAAGCGGAGGCGGGCGCCACGCAAGCCGGAGACCCCCAAGTGACGGAGAAGCAGGCGCCGTCGGCCACTCCCCAGCAGCCGGGCACTCCGGCCGTCGGCGGTCAGGGCGCGGGCGACGTGAGTCCACACCTCTCCTCCGCTCACCCACTTCCGCCTTCCTTTCAGTTGGACCGCAAGGAGCTCATCATCGAGATGGACAAGAAGTAGCGGCCCTCTCGACGCCCGTCCATGAGTCGTTCCCGTTGTGTCCTCTGTGTGCGTGCTTCTTTCTTTCTGCTCGTTAGGTGAATAAAAAGTAGAGGAAAGCGGCTGGAATCGTTGAGAGCGTGGTGAAAATCAAGCGGGCTTTCTGTGGCATTGAGGACGGACATCACGAACTGCCCGAAGCACGCTCATGGGCGGCGTCTGAGAAGCGCGCGACCATTTTCGAGCTCCGGGAACGGCAAAACAATCGAGGGGCAGGAACCGTTCTTTTCGATCACCGACGGGGGAAATTTGCACGACCGGCGGCCGCTCTCGCCCACTTTCGTCCGACTGCTTCCTTCCGAACGCTCCGTCTTGTTCGTGTCTCGCTCCGCCCACTGATCGCCGACTGGAGAGATGAGCTCGCTGGACAAGTTCGCTGATCAGATCGAACGGAACATGGAACACCGTTCGAGGGAGAGCGTCCAGGTGCGCGTGCCGATGGGAGACCGGAAAGGGCGAGTTCTCATGCTTTCACACCACTCATCCATTCAATTTCAGGCGTCTGCAAAAGATTGGTGGCCAAGGGCACGCGCCTCGCTCCCCTTCGAACTCGAGCACTCCGTTCGGCTCGTCGCGTGGCCCCGCTCGATCGCTTTCGATCCAACAGCCGAGTGCTCCGCTCCGTTCGGCAACCTCGATGAACCCCGTCGACCAGCCAGCTCGTGGTTCGTTCTCTCGGTTACCCGTTGGATTGATCACTGCATCCTTCAGCCCCACCGCCCACCCACTTCAACGAGCGGCTGCCGTCTTTCGCCCGCCGACCGCCGCCTCCGCCGCCCGCTCGCGCATCCGCTCGGCCGTCCAGTCGGCGGGCGCCCGCTCGTCGAGCGCCTCGTGCACGCGGTCGCGGAAAGAAGCGACCCGCTCGGTCAGCCGGCTGCCGTCGAGTCGCTCCTTCCGGCACTCCACTCTCGGACGGGAAGTGAAGCGGGCAACTCCCACTGCCCTGCACTCCGAGACGCCGGACAAGAAGCGAGCTTCGAGTGTGCACGCGACTCGTGGCGAGTCCTTCCTCTGCGTTCCTCACTTGACCCGCTTTCTGCTGCAGACTCCGAACTGACAGACGGCCGCTCTTCGACCACGAGTCCACCGTGCTCTTTGTCGCGACGATCGGCGGCGTACCCGTGATCCGCGAGCAGAAATTCCGAGCTCGCGGTCGCCTGCCGAACGCCCGCATCGAGATCACGCGGATGGTGCAGGACGGGCGGCTTCTCTTCGAAAGGCGTTGAATTTGCTGCAAGCGTGTGCTGAGAATAAAAAAAAGTCAGGAAATTTCCGTTCTTTTCGTATCGAGTTGCCGACTGCGTAGAAGGAAGACGGCTTGTGAAGATATTGAATGGGCGGGCGGAAGAGACGGAGAAAGCATGCTTCTTGCCGCCCGCCCACTCGTTCGACCGGAAAGCAGACCGCGGTGTGCGAACGGCGACAGTTCGCTCTTTTGAAGGCGTTCGTCGTGGACAGCAGCGCGTAGTGTGTGCGGCGAGGAGAAGGGAGTGGTTGCTGCCGGCAGAAAACGAGAGGTTTCTCTTTGCCGTCAACTGCAGCAAAGAAGTCGTCTTCCACCCGCATGCCCCAGCCGAAGATGAAGGGAGGGCGCGAACGCTCCTCCCCAAACGCAAAAATTGAGCGACAGGCCAACCCCAACTCGGAGCTGCCTCACCGGTCAACCTGAAGCCAGAAGTGCAATGGCCAAGTCTCACGATGCGCTTAGCACCTTGCTGATCGTGCTAGAGCGTTCGCCAGGTAAGTTTATGAGTCGGCCGGCGGGCGCCTCTCGTCCACTGCGGGCGGCCGGCGGGCGACGGGCAGCGCGCGCGGCGAGGAGGCGAGCGGAGGGCGCTCTCTCGGCGGCCCGCTCTTTCTCTGCGCCGGCGGGAGAGCGCGGGCGGAGGGGCGGGGGTGCGGGGCTTGCTTTCGTTCGCATAAGAGCAACCGCAAACGTCTTTTTGCTCATAAATTTATTTTCCAATGACTAAAACAACCATTTTGCCGTCACAAGGAGCGATCAACACAGCTCTTGAAAAATGGAAAACAACAGGAGCATAACAAGAAGGCAGAAGAAGAGGATGAATACGTTGTTCGTGGCGTCACAGCCACGTACCATTGTCCAGAACACGCCAAGCAGACAGGACGGACTGCCGCCTTCGTTCACTTGGCGGCAGAAGCGGAAGAGTTCGCCTTGTTTTTGCCGAACGGCCTCCGTCCTGTTGGCCAGGCGAGCGGCAACCGCAATGCGGTGGGTGGGAGAAGGCTGCTGGACGTCCCGCTCGCGAATTGCCGCCTCCAGCTGCATCAACGCCGAGCGGAAGTCGTCGAAGAGAAGGTGGAAAACGACCAGATGACCGCTTTCGGAATGGAAGTGCTCGAAGATAAAACTGCGAGCGAAAAAGCGATGGGCAGCCGCCGCACACGCGACGGCCGTTCGAAAAGCGGCTTCCTCTTGCGGTCCGCTCAAACTCGTTGCCACGAAAGCAGTTTCAAGAAGCTGAAAGCGACGGCAATCAGAACGTCCACTTCGTCGGCGCTCGCCTGCTCCAACTCGCGGGCCTTCAGCATCCGCTGCGAGAACTCGGCGGTCGGCAGTCGAAGTGGAGGCCGACTTCGCAGTTGGTTCACGCGTTCCATCCGCTCGGCTTCCTGCTGCACGTGTTCCGGCCGGCAGGAGTGCGTCGTGTGCAGGTGGTCGAACCACGGCTGCCCGCACGTCCAACAGAACTCGTGGCCGCACGACGGACGGCGGCAGGTCATGTGCAGACAGCCGCCGTCCTTCTGGATGTTCGCCTGCAAACATGCGGGAGCAGAGAGACTCGTGGACTCACTCGACACTCGGGGCACTTCTTCGTGTTGCTGGCGATCCACTCGGCGTTCGGCTGCTCCTCCGTCCACTCCGTCCACAGCCGCCAGTGCGCACAAGCAGCCGGGCGGTGATCGTCGGCTCCGCACTCGAAACAAAAAGAACGGTCGCAGTCGCAAGTGAGCGAAGCGGACGAGTGGCCGTCCGGGAGACTCCAAATTCTGTCGCAGCCGGCGCCCGCGCACCGCTTGAGCGACGGCGTGGCCTGAACAAGGGGATGCGATAAAGAAGCCGCCAATCTTTCCTACCGCAACGAAGCTCTCGAGCAGCAGGCGACGCCAAACGGCCAGCACCCCGTCGCCCACTCCCACCGCCCGCAAGTGCTCGTCGGTCAAACGGAAGCACCCGCCGCCCGGGCACTCGACCGTCCAGCGGCCCTCGTCGAGGATCTGAAGCGAGAAACAGCGAGAGAGGAGTGAGTTAGTAATGGATTGTGCTCACTTGAGTTGTGGCGTGATTCCGCCAACACTCGCGGCAAAAATGATGCCCCGAGCAACCCAGTCCGAAGAGCGTCGTGTCCTCAAAACAAATCTGGCAGCTGGCTTCTGGCAGAAGCTCCCACTTCTCCGTGGACGGTAGTTTCGCTTCACGAAAGGCGGCAGACAGTCGAGATTCGCTTCAAACAAAACGTTAGTGATTGGGATGAGGGTTGTGAGCGAAATCTTCGTACCTTCCGGTGAACTTTTTAGCGTCCCACTTGAAGTGAGCGAGTAGCAGGCGGCAAACGGAGTCCGGAAGACGGAGGGCGGCGGCCATGAGCGACGTTTCCAGTTCCATTCGAGCAAACACCTCTTCTTCATCAAGAATCTGCAAACCTGGAGGATGAAGGCAAAAGAACTCCGATCGCCGCTCACCTTGAAGCCATTCGTTAGATAGTCGCGAAGTTCCACCATTTCTGCGTTTTCCATTTTGAGGCGACTGGACTGATCGGTTGAAGAGGGGCGAAAGAGTGGTGGTTGAGGTCGGTCGGCAGCGAGGCGCTCACCGCTCGAACCCAGCGCCCGGCGAGCACACGTTGCGCAGCACATACGGAAAGCAATGCAATTGCGTTTGAATGCACGCATCTAAGGCGTCAAATAATGGACTGCCCGCAATCGCGCTCAACTTGCTTTAGAATTAGGGTGCTCTACTTTTGAGTACTCAGCGATCGTTTCTTCTTTGCAACAGTTGGATTTATTTGTGAGCTGAGCCGTTCGCTTCTCACGCCCACGTCTTCTTGCCAACGAGTACCGCCTCAAATGAGTAACAACTTGTTTTCTAGTTGTGTGCTAACTGTTGGGTTCGAATAAAAATCGTTGATGGTCGTGGCAGTAGTCAGCAAACTTGTTTTGGCGACTTGATCTGTACGAAGAAGCCTTTTGCCGGCTTTCGCTGCAGAAGAAAGACGGTAAGTCAATCCCCTTCGAACGCCGCCCTCCGCTTTGTTCGCTTTACGGCAGACGGCCGACGGGAATGCGGGGCAGATGTTCACTGTGCGTTCCCATCGCAATCGATCGGCCGCTTCTCGCCGTTCTGCCGACTGCTAATGACTGTTTTGGGCAAGAGATTAGAAGTGCGGCTGTTGGTTGTGTGGCTTGACGTGGCGTGCGAGAGATGGCCACCGGAATTTGCACCTGCTCGCTCGATTAAGACGCGCGGCCATCTGCTCCCGTCATCAACGACCTTTTTTTCTCCTCCTCTTCGGAACGACGTGTCCATGACATCGGGCAAGCGGATGGCGACATTTGGTGGCTTTTGCGAGACTCCGCCCTTTCGACAGAAATTACAAGGAATCGAAAGGACGTCCATTTTGATAGTCAATCGAACCAATTCCATCGGAAAATATCTCGCCCCAAACAGGGGCGTCCCATGCGACCGTCCCTGTGGACCGCGTCGCTTCAACCCACGTTTTCTCTTCTCGCACTCATTCCGAACTTTCAGGAGCTCCGACCACTTCCGCTTCTGAACGTCGGAATGCTCGCTCTTCGCCCGTTCCGCCTTCCGCTCGTCCGCGTGCTGACGGCCGTCGTGCAGCCGCCGACGGTCGCTCGTCAGGTTCGTTTCGCCTTCGACTACTCGTTGAATCCCCCGCTCGTTTAGAACTTCCGTTCGTTCTTCACGGACTCCATTCTGAAGGTCGCGGACGACTCGGAGCATCCGAAGGCTCCCGGTCCGAACGAGTTCCTGAAGTGGCCGGCCCTCGAGGGCTTCGTCGACTTCTCCGAGCTCAGGGATCCCCGCGCGATCGACGTGCCCAAGATCATGGAGGTCTTCAAGGCAGACATCCGCGAGCGCGTGGCGGAGGACGCGAAGAACCGAACGCTCGTTCTGACTTCCGACCCGACGGTCGTCATGTCGTACTTCCGCATGGAGTTCAACGCGAAGACGCTGGAGCCCACCGACTACCAAGTGCTCCACTGGGGCAAGTGGGGCGAATCCAAGCGCCTGCTGCTCCGCTACGCGATCACGGACCTCTTCTACACCAAGTGAGTGGAGAGGTCTGCTGTCTTTCATGCTGCTGCTGTTGCAGGAACCTCGAGGACACGTGCTGCGGCTACTCGCCCGATCTGCACACGCGCAAAGTGATCGTCTGCGCGCCGCGTGTGGGCGTCAAATTGCTGCCGGCCTTCTCGCGCGGCTACTTCGCGTGAGTCCTCCGCCCTGTTGGTTGAACACGCCGCCGTCTTTTTAGACACATCGCGATCTCCGAGTACGGACCGGACGGACCGACCGAGCGCTACAAGGAAGCGCTCGAGCTGCTCGTCGTCCCGTCCACGACGATCGCATACTACGGCTTCTCGCTCAACTTGGGCCAGAAATTCGAGCTGGACCGTTCCAAACGCAACACCTTCGACTTCAAGGTGAACTTCCGCTTCAAGTCGAGAAGAAGGCGGAGTGAGCGCGTGCTCGCCTGCTTGCTCAATCCTTTTACTTCTCCTTACCACTCTCTTCACTTGCAATACTTCGCTCGTTCTTTCGCCCACACAGTAAGCGCTAAATAAACAATGCCCAAAGAATGCGAGGTTGCAGTTGTAGTGAAGGCTTGTGGGCCTTTCCCGGCCGAATGGAAGGACTGAACACTCGACAACAGTAATGGCCCTCACCTGGTGTTCCTCAAAGCCCATGCGAGATCGACAGTGTGTACTCGTGTTTATGCACTCCGATTAACGCCAGCGTGCAACAGAACGAAAGAGCGAGAAGGAATGAGAGCGGAGACTACGGGTACATCGAAAAGCCCATCAGAATGGGCACTTCCTCGTGAACGAAGGAGAACGCGTGGACGCGGTGCTTCTGTTTGGGCCACGGGATCTCGCCCTCGTGCTTCCATTGGGTCTGCGCGAACAGTTGGTTCCAAGTGAAGTCTTCCCAGAAGTTCTGAAACGAGCGATTAAGACAACGAAACAAAGAAGAGGGACAAACGTGGAATCGAACCAAAAGCCGCAACTCCGCGTCGTCCGACTGGAATCCCGCAGCGCTCATCTCCTCGGCAAAGAATTCCATCCATGTCTCGTAGTTGTGGATTGGGTTCATATAAGCGGCTTCCTGTTTAAGAAACATGAACAAGGCGGTACACACCTGACGCGAGTCACACGAATTGCGAATCCAGCGCCATCGCTGCAGGTCAGTTTGAAGTGTTCGTTGATGGTCCTCAAATGGCGAAGAGCGACCCAAATGCCTTTTGCAGTGAACTCGGAGATGATTTGGAGCTCTTGCAGGTGCTCGTTGCGGGCGAGCGGTCCGCAATCGTGCAGAGGATGGAAGTCGTTCACTGCGCAATACCAAAGGTCGATCCGTCGAGCGTTCAGACGGAAGACGTCCGCAAAATCTGCAAAAGACAAAGATCTCAATCGAACTTCACTCTTCCGCTTACACGGATTGTCGTCCACATCGGCGCCCACCTTGAGCAACTCGAGCGGATTCTTCCGCTTTCGCAACAGCGTGACATTCGGCCAGTAGTCGGTTTCAAAGTGCGTCACTCGGTCGGGCAACGAGTCGAAAAAGAGGTTCGCCAGAAAGCACGTAACAGATGCGTGCACTTGGATTGAAGCCAACTGCGGGAGATCTGAAACGACAAAGATTACCTAGATGTGTAGTGAACGAGAGCTCACCGCGCAACACCGAGGCGATCTGCATCCAGTCGAGCACCAGGCGGAAGTCGAATTCCTCCGGATCGCCGCCCCACCACTTGATCGCGATCGTGGTCAGGTTGCGGGAGAGGCGGAAAGCGGCCAGGATGCCCGCAACGGACTGGACGAACGGGACATCCAAAGAGGCGTCGGATTTGCCCAATTGCAAGTGGGTTCCGTCCTCGAACATGACTTCGAGCTTCGCCGGGCCGAAGTCCTCGTGATCGAAGAAGGCGTCCACCCAACGCCGACCGACGAGCAGCAGACGGACGAGCGGCTCCTCGGCGTCTTCCGCATCCGCGGATTTGCGCACGTGGAACTGAACGAATTTGCGGCCCTTCAGACGCAGGCGGACCGGCAGGCGGGCGGCCGTTTCGTCAGCCGGCAGATCTGCGAGCAGCTCGTCTTCGGCACGCGGCTCTTCGTCCATGCGGGGCTTCTTTGAAGCGGAAGCCATTCCGCCTGAAAAGCGGCAGAAATTAAAGGAATTTCGGAAAAATCACGCGTTTGTTGAAAAATTTCAAGAAAACGAGCACATTTTTCGCAAAAATTAAATGAGAACGCAATGAGAACGTGAGGAATGATTGGAAACACGAAACTCATTTCGATTCACGATGATTCGCGTTCAAAACAAGACGCGAACCAAGGAATCGCCGAGCGGCCGGCCGATTTGCGAGCGGCAGACTGCAGCGGAACGCCAAGCAGTCGTTTGGGTCTCCTTCGCAAAAGTTCCAGTGGGGATCGCCTGAATCCGTTAGCAATCGCTTGTCTTGATGCTTGCAGTCCATACGAGAAGTCCCTAACTCGTCTCGATCGCCGTTTTCGTGTGGAACGACGGCTCCGTGTAATGAACGAAGAGGGCGGCTGACCTAGCCCACTGGACAAGAACGAGCAAATCGAAGACGGCGATGAGCCACTCGTTGCCCGTATGCTTTCGGCCGTTTGCGAGCGACGAGTCGTGCGCAACTCACAACTCGGAGAAATGTGTACGGAGTTGGACCCCAAATCCAATGATCAAAAGATTTCGCGAGTGCGAAACTCGCCTCACATGCCAAGATTTCCCTCTCGCAAATGGAAACTGAGCGGTTGTTGAATTCCGCAAATGTTCCGCATTTTGTCGGGACATGAAACTGGAGTTCGGCGACAATTTGACCTCGTAGGAGGACGAAAAAGCGTCGCTTTTTTCAGGACGAAATCCAGCGCGGAAGGAATCGAGTGATCGCGTACAAGGAATCCAAGCAGTTTATCGTGATGAACCCAGTGAAACGTCCGGCTTCCTCCAACGATCGCTGCCTGCACCTCGTGGTCGTCGACTTGGAGACGGCGGACTCGACGGAATTCGCGCTGAACTTGACCTTCGAACTGGGGTCGCGGCTGTTCACGTGGGCGTTCGTGGACGACGAGGACGTGCTCACGATCTACGCACACGATCAGCTAGAAGGCGACCACTCGGTGCGGCGTTTCGCTCTTCGGTTCGTCCGCCGCCCGTTTGCTCGCGATTAGTTCCACCTTGTTCCTTGCAGGAGCCCCGAGCGGTTGGTGCGCTTGGCCTTCTACGCGCGGCCTCGGCAAATCAAGCTTCCCGATCGCCTTGTGAACGCGGCGTGGTGACTCCTACTTGTTGGCTTCTTGTTCGAATAAAAGGATCGTCCGCTCTGCTTTTTTCCACCTACTCGATCATTTGCTGATCGAAACACTCGGGAGAACGCGTACACAAGAATTCATTCGTGAGAAGTCCAGCCCCCGTCTTGAGGTGGAGGAATGAAAAGCTCGAAATGTTCGTCATGGCTCCAATAGATCGAAGGACGAAGAGTAGGGCGGAGGAAACGTCCGTTCGGGAGCGGCCGCACTCTCCGAAAAGACGGCCTGGTGGTACGAGGGCGGCGCCAACTGCGAGCATTCGGCGGGCAGCGGCGTCGTTTGCGTTCCACAAGTGGCTGTCGGGGGACGGCGATTGGCCGGCTTGAAAGGCAGAAAAGAAATGATTGTGACTGAAATGCGCGCACTTCTTCCATGTCAGCAGTTGAAAAGCTCACTCGACAGTGGCCGTGCGCTCCGTCTTTCCAGCCGGTTGTTCGCGGACGCCCGGCGAAATGCGACAGGCGGCAGCTGAGAGCGCTTCTTTTGTTGCTTCATCTGGTACGCAGCCATCAGGAGAACGACGAAGAAGCTAAACGAAAGGTTGAAAGACGGAGGTTGGAAAAAACGAACGTGAGCAACAAAAGGACCAGGGGCCAAGAAAATCGATCCTTCACTCTCGGTCTGGTCGGCACTTCTCCGCAGCCCACCGCGCCGCAACACCATTCGTTCTCCGGACATCTCCACTCAATGGCCGACGGACGCGTGTGGTTCGGGAAGCGGATCTGAACGACAATCGAATAAAACGAAGGGCGAGTGTTTACCGCATTGAACAGCTGGATTCGGTGCTCTCGTTGGCGACGTGCCGCCGCTGCGCTGCTCGTCGAAGTGGTCAAAACGATGACGGTACCACCAATTCGCCGTCGCCGACTTCCCACTCGATCAGGCGGCACGAGGCGGTTCCACGACAGGCGGCATTCGCGAACGAAGGCGTAAATCGGGCAGTTTCTTCCACCATCTTTCTCTCTTTCGAGTGTCTCCGCATTGCCGCCAAGAAAAAGTAGCTACGATTGCCGAGAAGAAGTGGCTCTTGTGGCCGCTCCAGAATCAACTCGCCGCCGTCGGACTCCCGAAAGAAGTGCGCGTTCACGCCGCTCGTCGCCTGGCCGGCCGAGACGACGGCCGCCTTAAACTCGTCGAACGAAGCTTCCGTTTGTTGCGGGCAGTCGGCAGTGATCAGTGGGAGGAAAGAGGCAAGAAGAGCGGCCAGAGTTGGCAAGAACATTGACCCGAACTCAAAGTAAACGAAGTACAGCGTTGAAAGAGCGGGGCAACGTCACAAATTGCGAAAATCGGCGGAGTTTCGGCCGTCTGCGAGCAAAAGGCGGCCCGGGATAGCGGCCCACTTGACGTCATTTGGCCGCGTGCAAGCGCCGAGCGGACGAACGCGACCAGGCGCTTTCGTTTTAACCGAGCGGGCTTTGAGGCGGGCGCACACACTCGCTCTCGTGCCCGGCAACGCGGCGAGTGGAAGACAGGAGTGACCACCCGTTCCTTCATAACCAATCGCGTGACGTCATGAGCATGGTTAGTTCTTTTCGATTGATCGTTCATCAACAAGCGAACGAAAACCACTTGTGATGGTCGCCTTCACAGCAACACCTCTTCTTCTTTATTTCCGCCTGTCTTCAACGGCGAGTCGCGAAGCCCACCCGGGCGTGCGCGTAGTCGAGCAGGAGGCAGTAGCGCGTGAAGACGGCGGCGGAGAGGCCAAACTCGCGGTCGCTGATTTCCGCGAAGTGGACGTGGAGGCCGCAGGAGCCCTGCGGCTGGTTCGTGCGGTCTACGTACTCGTCGGCGGTCACCCGCAGCTCCAGCGGCCCGAAGGCGAAGCGGAGGTCGACGCGCGAGTCGCAGGGGACGGCCGTCTCGCCCGTCGCTCCGAGCGAGTGGAGGAAGTCGTCGCGGTAGAGGGCGGGCAGCACGAGGCGCTCCTCCTCCACCGAAACGAGCAGCTGGCCGGCCGCTTCGTACGAGAACTCGCCGAAGGAGAACCTGCAAACGGGCGAGTGGACGCACTCATTGGAGCTCCTGTCCGCTCTCTGCTCACTCGGTGACGTCCAGCGTAAACTGCGGCTGGTTGGGCAGTTCGGGCGACGCGGTGTACGGAATTTCGTGCACAAACTTCCAGTCGGGCGCACAACGAGCGGCCGGCGGGGTGCCGAACGTCACCACGCCGGAGATCGGCGGGTCTCCTTTGTGTTTCGGCCTGCAATTCCCGCTCGCTTTCCACTCGACCACGCCGCGCTCACCGGTCGAACGAGAAGACGACCACCGGCTCGTCCAGTTCGCGCAGGACGGCCGTCACGAACGAGTCGGAGCCGTCGGTTGGCCGCCGCCAGCCGACCGTCGGGCGCGCCCACTCCCACAGCGCGTCGTTGATCACGCGGAAGGGCTTCTTTCGGAACGAGACGCCGTCATCCCCGACCACGAAGCTCTCCAGGGCGCTCACTCCGAGCTGAAGCGGCGGCTGGTTTGCGTAGAAGATGCCCTCCCATTCGTAGGTGGTCGATCGCCTGCAGAAGAGTGAAGAAAAGGGATGACTTGGACGAACCACAGGTCGTAGGAGGCGTTGCTCACTCGCAGGTCGTCGCCGGAGTTCAGGTCGCCGAGGGCCAAGCGAACGAACTGGGCTAAAAAACGGCGGAAGTGGGCGGCGAGTGGGCGGTCGGCGACTCACGCGGCGTCCCGATGGCCGCTTTCAGCCACCTGCCGCTCGCGTCCGCGTGCACTGGCCAGTTGAAGCCGACGGCCTCCGAGAGGGCGGCCGACGAGAGGAGCACGAAGGAAACGAAGAGGCCTGAGCGGGAACTCATTACTGAAAGGTTGCCTGGAGCCTTCTGAGCCTAGGGCGCTTTTTATTCCGGCCGTTCGCGAGCAATCGGCGCCGGTTAGCGGAGGGAAAGCCGCGGATTGCTCGTCGACGTGTTTCCGCAAGACGCCGCCTCGACGAGACGATCCGACTCGTCCGCTTATCGCGAAAGGTCGTCAAAACTCTTGTTTGACCGCCCCGCTCATTGCGGCCTTCTTCGCCCACTCAATCGGATTTTGTAGGACGAGAGGGCGTGAACGTGGAACGGCTGGCTTTAGCGGAATGCGGGCTCGTACAAGCGACACACCTTCGTTAAGCGGGTTTGTCTCTCGTTTTCCACACCCTCACCGAACGCCAGCATTCAAAGATTCATTTCAACGACAAGCAACAGATGTACGAGATTAGTGCAAGTTCTTCAGCAGGCGGTCGAGCGGAAGGGCGACGCCAGAAGAACGAGCGAAGAAGGCCAAACGCACGAGTCGTTCGGGCTTCCTGCGAATGAAGAGAGAGGTGAGTGAAAAAGAAGTGGACTTACCGCAGAGCGAAGCGGCAGGCTGCGTGTTCTTTATTCTTGGAGTCGCGTTGCCTGTGATAATAATAAACGCTGAGCACGTCCTCCTCGTCCACCGCCATGCAGCCCAAAATGCTGCGCGGCGAACCGAAACTCAAATTCATGTCAAAATGGAGGCTGTCGGCGGTGTCGAAGTCGATGATCGTGAGGCGTCCGAAACGGTGTGGAAAAATGAATGTTTCTGGATGGCTACTGGAAAAAAAGAACTGTTTTGATTCTTTGCAAGCCACGATCCATTCGTAGTCGAAGTTGAAGCGCGACTGGAAGAAAATGAGTAACAAGAAAAACGACCGGAAGTCACCATTTTCTTCGTGTACTCGTCGGGCAACGTCACCGATTCAATGGTCGCGCGTCCAGCGTTCCGAACAACGCAGAAAATGCGGGTCACTCGTCCGGACGTAAGAAACTCGTAAATCCGCTCACTCTTTGGGTTGATGTGGTATTAGCGGAGCACGGATGGAACATTGTAACCTCCGAGTGTGGTCAGAGCGAACCGTTCAAGGTCGAGAGAATAGACGTTCAGAAAAGTCCAGCGATCGCTCTGGCTGACTCCAAGGAGCGTGCCGTGTTCTTCGGTGGACCACGTAGAACAAAAGCGCGATACATGCATTGCCTGAAGAAGCTGTTTCTCGCTCCACGAAAGCTGGTTTTCATCGTCCAAGCGAAGTATGGACAGTGATCTTTTCCAGTCAGAATCATCATGCTCGACGAAGAGGGTGTTCGCGTCTAAAGCGGCGACTAGATGACAGCGCTCTCCCCTCTCGTCAGCGTTCGCGAATTCGCTAAAATACTTTTGTTATCCATTTGAACAGACTTTTTGAAATGCTTAAACGTGTTTGCCGGTCCACAAATCTAGACGTTCGATGCGCTGGCGGTCCGACAAACAAAAAGCAAACCGTCCGTCCCGAGTCAAAATTTCTCCCGTTCCGAACGTCGAAGCCACCACAACGCCTGTCAAAACACCGCTCTCAAACGCGGGCAGACGATCGGACATGACAGCCAACTGAAAAGCGGCCGGCAAACGCGAGTGGCTGCCGCTTGGTTGGGCGCGACCGAGGAGTCAGAAGGGGCGCCGTTTGTGCGATCGGTGACGCCATTTGATTGGGTTGAGAACGCGTTGCGTTACCGCTCTGCCGCCCTTTTCGCCGTTTGTTCGTTTTTAGCGAGCACAAGAAACGTGCGCTGCCGTCGCTCCTCGAACAGCTCTCGTTTATTCCTTCACCAACAAATGCTCGATGCGCGATCACTGGTCGAAGAGCGCGTGTTGGCCGAACGCCCCGTACGGGCGGCCGCGTCGATGGCCGCCTCGTTTTTTCGGCTGTTTCGGCTTTTCGGCAGGTTGTTTGGCGCCTGAAAAGGGGTCGATTGACACAGTGGATCGGAAAGGTGGACTCACAACAAAACTTCTCCGTCGCGCTCACCGGCGTGCACTCCAAAAGAAAATCCGCACAGTCGTCGTGCGAACTGCAGCCTGCAAAAAGAAGGAAGTGATCAGGGCCAAAACGGAAAGAAGACGCACTCAAGTACGCGACGATCCCGTCGAGACAAGTCGGCGGCTCGCTCGCGGCTCGAATCGCCCCGACGACGCCCATCAGCAGCAGCAGCAAGACGAACCGCATCGTACCGGGAGGACGAACGGAATGCGGATGCGGGCAGTGACGGCTTCAAAGCGCTAGAAACGAGCGGCCGGGCAGCTGGACAAACACGGTCGTTCTCGTGGTCGGAACGATAATTTCGTTCGAACCAGCCGGCCGGAAGCAGAGTAATTAAAAGCTAATTCGAGAGCAGCAAATAGCCGGCCGAACGTTTTGTAGGTTTCCAGTAGGTTGCGGGATGTTGGATGAGCGAAGTTTGTTTCGTTTGGCGTCGATTTTGTGCGAGTGGGGCTACAGGCTGTACGAAAAGAAACAAACGGAAACAGACGAGGAGGTCGTTACAAACAAGCGATCTAAACGTGAGTGAAGTCAATGGAAGATAGCAACGAAAAGAAGCGATCCAATGGACTGTGTCAAGTGTCGAACGGCAACAGAAAGAAAACGGCGAAATCGAGCAGAACCAAGGAAAGCCAAAACGTCGTCAGGCATTGTGCATTCGACCGCAAATTCAACTTCGACAAACGAACGAAACGACGCCGAGTGACAACCAAAGGAGCTCCCACTTGTGTTTTCTGCACTCTCGGGAACGGCGGTCTCGTTTCTCCGCACTCCGCTCCAATGGCCTCCGCTCTCGCCGTCTTCTTCGTTCTTTTTGTTGCTGCCCAGGGCGCCGTCCAGCAGGCCGCCGGAGAGTTCGGGAACGCGACGTGCCCGGCAGTTGCCCATTCCGCCGCTTCCAGCCACTGGCCGTCGCCCAACCAACCGGTGGAGCTGACCGTTCGGGGAGGCGGCGATCAGGAGCTGCTTTTCCGTGCGGTCGCCGACCAGCCGGTGAAGTGAGTTCTCCTTCTTCTTCTCTGCTTCTACTCGTCTTGCAGAGTGCAAATGTTTCTCGACGGCATGAGCACGACGTTGTGGCAGAACACGGACGGTCCGGACGGCAAACTCGGTGCGTTCCCCTCCCTCCCGTTCCACAGTAGCCGCTTCTCGCTCCTTCCAGCGGTCCACAAGTACACGCGCCTTTTTTGGAGCGGCCACCGACGCGTGTGGGCGACCGTCGAGGCGCGTCGGGAGGCGGACGGCCTCCGCGTCCACGTGAGTTCGGAAGCCGCTCGTTCGATCGACCATTGGGATTGCAGCTGAAAGTGAGCGAAACGAGCGCCCACCAGCCGCCCGCTCCTTCGACCGACGGTGAGGTCACGAGCAAATCGAAGAGCGAGGACGTCTGGGAGGGATGGATGGTCATTTCGATCGTGTGGGTCCCCCTCCATCCTTTAATCCCCTCTCTCTCGTGTTCAGCGAGACCGTACTCCTGGTCCTCCTCTTGCACGTCCTGGTCGGAGTGGGCGTTTGGCTCTGGACGCTCAAGCAGGCGGCGGCCGACCGCGAGGACGCCGAGGAACGCGACGAGCCGCCGGCCGTCGCCCAACCGGCGGTCATGCGGCGCGCCAAAGGAGTCACCCAGGGATGATCGGCTGGTCGCTGCAGGTGGATCGACTGTTCTGTCTTCTGTTAGTTGAGTTGTGAATAAAGGAAATTGGGCAGTCGATGGAGAAGGCAATTTTAAGGATTTTATTTCATTACAATCTACTCACAACAAACAAAAAGAGAAATCAAGGCGAACAAAAAGAGATGTGCTCGTGGACTCCATCCGCCGACTCTTCTACGGCTGTTCCTCCAGGCGGCGCAGATCCCCGTCGACCGACTCAAACACAAACGATTGATTGGTGCATTCGGGGAAGAAGGCGGAACTCACGGTCAAGAGCATGACGAAGCCGGGCGCCGAGCGGGGCACTTGGACGGTCAGCTTCGAGTGGTACTTGTGGTCGACCAATTCCTGCGCTTGCGCCGTTCTGCACGGCCTCGGCTCCGTCTCTGTCTTGTTGTCCAAAGCAAAACGGAGAGGTTGGCCGAAGTCCACAGCCGGTGGGATGGTGCTTCCGCCTGAAAACCGACTGACTTTGACGAAGGCGCAAAAGAGAACGTACGGAATCCAAATTGAGAAGTGCCGTCTGCCACGACCGTCAACGTGCATCCCCTGGCGAACTTGATGACGACGCTGAAAGGAAGGACTTAGAGCACAAAGGACGAAAGACAACTCACTTCCCGTTCCCGCCCACATCTCCCGACGGGACGGTCAAGCGGACCTGCACCGATCCCTTCCGCTTCCAGCTCAGCCCGAACTCCACCGTCTGTCCGGCGCATCCCTCGAGCAGGCTGCAAAAAAACGATGGAGTGAGGGAAGGATGAGGAAACAAACAAAAAGCGGTTTCCGACCGACGCGACGCCCTCGTGGAGACACGAGTCGGCCGCTTGAGTCCAGCGGAACGCAGCGAACAGCGAAAGGAGCACGACGGCAGCCGGCACGTGCATCTCGTCGATCAAACTAGCGGAAGAACGATTCAATTCGACCAACGAAACCGACCGCCTGCTTGCAGAAATGACCGAAAGGAAGAAGCGAGCAGCCGAGCGGAGTGCCCGAAGAACTTTCGCGGTGGGAGTGCTTTCCACTGGTAGCGGAGATTTTAGCGGTAGACGAGTTGCTCTACTGTTCGAAAGCAATGCGGCTTCTGCTTGTTTTCGTCCGTCCTCCGGATTATCTCGGATGTTTTCCGTCTGCCGCGACCAGCAGCCGCATTTCGAGCCGTTCGCTCAACAGAACGCTGTTAACGCTTGGCACAGCAGAAGATAAACGGCCAATCGATCGGAGGGGAACGCACGGCGATCATCCGTCCCACTTTCCGTCGGCCGTCTGCAACGGGCGGAGAGGGCAACCGACGAAGAGATCGCATTTTGCGAAACGAAACTCGCAATCACGAGTGCCCCCGCTCGATCGCAATGGCCCACGTCGCCCGAATCGCATTCAACGCGACGCTGCAAAGATTCGTTTCTTTTCGCAGTCAACACCGCCCGCAACGAACTGAATTTGCGTTCCTCTCACGCACCGAACAGTCGTCCTCTCGCTCTCTCGCGTGTCCGCATTCGATTACAACGGGCAGTCAACCGGTCGTCTCGACTCACTGCTTTCCATCGACTGACCTCTTGTTTCTGCCGAGATGTCCGCCTTCTCTCGCTCGGCCGGGTGGATGGTCCTCTTGCTCGTCCTTCTGCTGCAGGCCCGACCGGTCGCCGGCTACGGCGAGACGGACAATCGGTGATCCTCCGCCTTCTACCCACCACTTCTCAGTTGTTTCTTGCAGGACTGGGTTCGCTGTGGGCATCGTCATGGCCGTGCTGCTCACGTGCCTCGCCTGCTCGCCGTTGAGCAGCTTGTCGGCCGTTGGGATCATCATTCTGGTCAAGTGCGTTCTCTCACCACTTTCCCGCTCCACCCTCCTTCCTGCAGACACCGACAGAACCGAGAGGACGGGCCGACAGTCCACGGTTGTGTGATCACGGGCGCCGACGGGCGCGAAAACGCGGGCAGTTAGGAAGTGTGACCACTCGCTTCTTCCTCTCGACCGAATAAACTGATGCATGAACAGGTGTTCGAGTTCGACAAAGCAGTAGGAAGTTTCAGCCGAAGGTTCTCCAGCGAGCGATGCGCAGGAAACTGCTCCTATCGAGTTTACTCCACGCAGGCGGCAAGGCCGTCGATCCATGCAACGGGGAGAAGTGAGCAGTGAATGGATCTCCCGCCATCGTCTTGTCACATCACACACTGCGGTTATTGCGGGCGAGCACCCGTCGTTCGCGTCTTGTCGGCCAGCGAGCTTCGAGTGAGCGCGTGCCCACCAAACTCAACTAACAGCGGCTTTGTTCTCCCCCACTTCACAGCAAACAACCGTTTATAGTCGAGACCGCAAAGTGAGGCGGCTTCCTGCTTCTGCCCACGTTCGGGCTTCGAAGAGCGGAAATCGATACGCGATTTCTCCGCCCCACAAACTATGGGCGTCTTCCGCTCGGCCCCACTCCATCGCGGCTTTCGTCATCTTTTTCTCTCCAATTTGATCGTGAGTTTCCACTTGCAATTGCCCGAATTTCCTGCGTGTTTGCAGCACGATGGCGTTCCGCGGGCAGTGGCGAACCGCCGGCGGCGCTCACAATCCGCCGCCGTCCGGGCCGCTCGTTGTGGGGCCGCCCGTCAGATTGCGGCGAATCCACCCGCTTTTGGTCGTCAAATCGCACTTCACGACCGCCAACCACTGCCGGCGGTTCTTCACGAACGGGCGCGCGATCTTCGGCTTCGGCGAGCACCTGACCGCCGAGATCCCCGTCCTGGACACCCTCTTCGGGATGGAGATGTGAGCGCTTTCTTCCTTCTTGCTTTATTCCTTCTTTTAGGACACTCAAATGCACGAACCCGAACGCGCTGACGACCGACGAGCTGCTCGAGTTGCTGCAGGTGGAGGAGGACGTGGACCTCCACCGGGTGACCTTCCTGCTCCTCCTTAGCGATCGCATGAACCGACCGCTGCTCCGCGTGCTGGACGTCGACTTCACGGCCAAGAGCTTCCGGATTGCGCGCACTTTCGAGCTGCCGCTCGCACGGCCCGTCAATCCCAACCGCGAGCGGGCGGTGGAGGCGTGGTTCGGAGAGCGGCGCGAGCTCCCGCACCCGCCGCTCGTGAACCACGCGATCCTGCGGACGGCCGAGCCGCAGCGCTTTCTCGTGGTCGTCGGCGACGCGCGCGGCCCGGCGGCGTTCGTCTTCGACCACGCGACGGGCGCCGTCGAGGCGCTCCACAACGGGGAGGCGCTCACTCGCGGCCTGTTCGTCGCCCTCCAGCTCCTCGAGCAGCAACTCGTGTGCGTCGGCCGGGCCCTCGCTCGATGGAACGCGCCGGAGCGCCTCGCCGTCCGCGTCGTCCTCGTCGACCTGGAGACGGGCGGCGAGCGGCTGATCCCAGTGGAGCAATGGTTCTTCACGGAAGTCGTGAGTTCTCGTCCGCCTCCTACACGCCCTCCTTTCGCTTCAGAACTGGCGTGTCGAGAGCACGTGCATGAGGGGCGGCTGCCTGCACGTCCTCGTCAAGAACCCCAGCTCCGAGGAGGGGATCCGGGTGTTCGCCCTTCGGCTGCCGGAGGGCTTCTGGAAGGAGGTGGAGTGCGGGCAGTTCGGGGCGTTCTCCTTCGACCAAACGATCGCCGCCTTCCAAGCGGGCGTGTGGACGGTCCACTGCCGCCGAACGCCGACGCTCGGCGACTTCGCTGCTTGGGAGTTCCACACGTTCCGCATCCCGATGACGTTCGTTCCGCCGCCCACTTCGTTCATCCCGCGCTCCGCTTCAGCTGTCCGGAGAGCCTCCTGTGGCGCTCGTGGTTCTCGCTGCTCGGGCGCCCGAACATCCGCGTAGACGTGCCCGGCGGCTTCCTCTTCCGCCTGCTCTCCCCGACGGGCCTCTTCACGAACCGCGTCGCCTTCCTCCACCAGCAGACGGTCGTCATCCGCGAGGACTTGGACTCCGCCGGCCAGCCGTCGGCCGCCGTCATTCAGGCGGGCTTCCCGCGTCGCGGAGATGCGGAGGAGCTAGCGGGTGCGTTCTTCGACTTCCTCCTTCCTCCTCACCGCCTCGTTGCAGCGCTCGAGGCCGCCATCGAGCGGTCGCTTCTCGTGTCCACGGACGAGGCGGCGGAAGGGAGCGCGGAGAAGAAAGATGAGTGGACAGCGAGCAGTCGACTCAAATCTATTCTCTCTTTTCAGCCGAGCTGTCCGATGAGGACGGCGACCACGAGCTGGAGGCCTCCGATCTTGGTTTGTCCGTCCACGGGCGGCTGTTGACTTCGTTCCTTCAGACAGCGAAGCGACGGACGCATAGCGACGGGCAACAATCGGCCGTCTTCTTCAACTTCCGCACATTCCTTCCACTCTCCAGTCTTCTCTTCTCCTCGATCTCCTTCGGGCACACGCAACGAAGTTCTATTGTTCTGGTTGTTTTCTCTCGCAATGTTAGGTTCTCGCGTTCTGATGGTTGAGTACTAGAAGGAGCAATAAAGAGTTCTACAATGCAGTTAGTCTTCGATTATGTGAGTGAACGAGAAGAGAACGGCGATCGCCAGCACCGTGGAAGGCGGTGGGCGAGATTGGCTTCAGGGGCAGCAGTCTGCCAATCGACCGCTAGCGTCATGAGGTGCAGCCGCAGGCAGTAGTAAAGAAGAACGTCTCTCCGCTCGCTGTACTCACCGAATTTGCATCTATTCCTCCATTCATCACACTCTTCTCTGCACCGTCTTCTTTCCACCTACCGGCAGGCCCCGAGGATGTTCGCCCGCTTGCTGCCGCACTCCGTCTTCCTGCTGCTCGTCCGGTCGGTGCAAGCGGGATCGTGAGTTCTCGCCGCCTCACCGCCATTCCGTCGCTTTCCGCTCGTTCCAGCGCTCATCCGACCGATTCGAGCGGTTCGTTCGTGCTGTCCGTCGAGTTCGCGTGTTGCGCGGCGCTCTCGTTCGTGGCGGGACTGGCGAGTGGGCTCTTCTTTGCGTCGTGAGTTCTCCAAGCTGCAGCGGTCACTCCGCTTTGTTGCAGGAAGACGGACGAGTGGCCGCGGGCGGACGGCGGGGCGGACATCGAGCAGCAGGCCGACCGCTGGGAGCTCACGACGTTGTACGCCGAGCACGATCTCTAGCCGTGTGTCTTCGATAAACAGCGAGCATTTGGGTTGGTGGGTGGGCAGTTGCTTCGGGTAGCAACGAAAGACGATCGAACATCTTGGGCGAAGTTCGCGCCGAGCGGAAGTCCTCTTATTGCTTCATCTTTGCCGTGTGGCCGAACGAGGAACAGAGCGCGCAAGTGATGGGAAGTCGGGTGCTGCAATCCATTTCTGCGGAAGCAAGTCGCCGTCCACAGCAAGCAGACGAGGCGCCTCGTTCGCGTCGAATCGATGGGAAAGCCAGCGATTTCGCGCCCGTCCGCCCGCCCGGCCGGCTTTTCGTTTCGCTTTTCGCCGCCGCGTTCCGCCCGCCTCGCTCGCCGGGCGGCGATCTCCGCGGCTGTTTTCGCCGGCTTGTGGTGATGAAATCGGGACGGCGGTTGTTTATGCCTTCCTTCGGGCATTCCCTTGCCTTCTCCGCGCTTCGATCCACTTCTTCCGTTTAGGACGACGAGATGCGGCGCTGGATGCTGCCGCTCTTCCCGCTCGTCCTGCTGGCGGGCATTTCGGGCGGATGGCCGGCGGCCTTCGACTCGTGAGTTCCCGCCCGCCCGCCCGTCCGTTCACTCGCTCGTGGATTGCAGGAAGCCGGAGCTGCTGACCGCCGAGTTTTTCACGGTCCGCAACTCCCTCCTGCTGCAGCTGGACGTGGGCCGTCCGGAGCGGGAGTTCGAGTGAGTGGGCGCCCTCTTCCGCTCATCCCCCTTTTTTCCCTTGCGGCCTGCTGGCGGACTTTGGCGGCTGCGCGTTCCGCCTGCTCGTGGGCCCGTCGACCAACACGAAGTGGAACGAAACGACGCGCGTGGAGCAGCCGGGCAACGGCGAGTGGCCGCCGCCTTCCTCCCGCTCACTTCTTTCCGTCCGCTTCAGCCTCCGCCCCGCCGCTCGGTCTGTTCGGGCCGTCGATCTTCGTGAACTTCCGCGCCAACTCGTTCCGCTTCACGGCCGACCGGACGCCCGCCGAAAGCTTCCGCTGCGTCCCGACGATCACGAAGACGCCCGACGGCTTCCGCTTGGTGGTGCGCGTCCGCGGAGACGAGCTGCCCGCCGGCTTCGGCGTGTGCGCGGTGAGTGGCCGCCCGTTGGATCGAACTCCGTCCATCTGATTGCAGGTGAATGCGGCCGGCTGTCCCATGCGGTTCGCGTGGACGTGGTGGAAGGTCGTCCTGCTGCTCGTGCTCCTCGCCGCGTCCGTCGGGTGAGTTCCCTCCTTTTCTGTCCTTCCTTACTTGCCGCTTGCAGCTCGACCGTCTGGTGCGTGTGGTGGGTGTACCGCCTGTTCAAGACCGTCCCGATGGTCTGAACGCCGCCTCTCCTCACAAGCTCTCAGATTTCGTCCACTCTTCGCACTCTCGCTGCTGCTTTCGTCCGTTCCTTTCGGTCTTTTTACGTCGTCCGTTCCAATAAACTCGTCCACTGCAAGCGGAGATGATTGTGCTGGTCGGAGAAGACGGAAGAGTTGAACAAGCGACCACTGCGCCCACTCACTGGGATTGCAGCCGATTGATCGCCTTTACTCGTCACGAAGTCAGGTGTGTCCACGGTCTTCAAATAGATCGGCTTTCTGCCGTCAACCGTTGCCTATTGCTGCGTTATGGGAACCTCCATTCCGCTTTTCCAAACGCCACTGACCAAAGGATTCGGATTGCAAACAAAAACAAAGCGGCGAGTGTCTGTTGCAGTGGTGTAATGTAGGCCTCCTTGATCGCAACTCACGGCCACTTCACACAACTGACAGGAACTCGACGAATCGTCTTTATTTCACAACAAAACTAGCCCTCAATCGAACAGGCACACACGAGAACAAAAGAAGGCAGAAAAAAGAAGAATCTCGACCATTTGTGCTTTCACGGACGGCCCAGCTTCTTGTTGCCCACGGGTCGGTAGCCGCTCTTCTGCAAACACAAGAGGAGTGAAGAAAAAAGGAGCGGACTCACGGTCGTTTGGACCTGATCGCCGAGGATGACGGCCGGCCCGTAGAGCGTGTTGCCGCCGCCGCCCTCGCCACCTTGCGTCGCCCTCGCCGTCGTCTGGTCGCCTTCGGTCTTCGGACTGCCGCCGTACGCACTCTTCGTTTGATCCGCCTGCGTTTTTGAGCCAAAGCCGGCGGTCTTGTCGGCGGATGTCCTCCAAGCAGCCGGGCAGCTTTGGCCGAAGATCGTGCAGCACGCGGTGAAGCACGCCGTCGATCCCGTTGTTCGGCCGAGCATCCCTGTTGGCGCGTGGTCGAGTAGTTGAAGCAACGGCATCTTCGTTTGCCCCCACTTCTCATCAAACAACCGTCTAAATTCGAGACCACAAAGAGGAGCGGCTTCCTGCTTCGGCCAACGTTCGGGCGTCGAAGAGCGGAAATCGATACGCGATTTTTCCGCCCCATAAACGATCGGCGTCTTCCGCTCGGCTCCGCTCCGTCGCGGCTTTCGTCGTCTTTTTTCGAATTTGATCGTAAGGTTTCCCCACTTGAGCGGATTTTCTAGGAATTACGAAGTGTTGCGAAAATCGTTTACGACCACGAGTTGAGGCGCTCTTGACAGAGTTCTTGAAGACAACTTTCGGTTCTTCCCAATTCGCAACGACTTTTGACATTCCGTTGTCTTTTTACATCTTCGGTGCGTTTCCCATGGCCATTTTTGGGAAAAGTAAAAAATTCCCCCACTGAAATAAACCCGTTTGTTTGAACGGCGGCCGACGGGTCCGGCTTTTGACTCGCGGTTTCGCGCACGTTTTCTCTCCACCCGCCTTCAAATGCCCGCGTTTGACCTCCACCTCGAATTTCAGCGCTCTCCTCGATGCTGACGATGAGCCCCAAGCGAGAGCCCTTGGGCGGGCAGATGGCCGAGTCGTCGAGCGGCCCCGATGCCGCCCTCCCGAACAAAGTGGAGCTGATCCCCTCGCAGAAGCGACGCCGCGGCGGCAACGGCTTCGGCTACGCGGCCGTCCTGAACGGCTTCGTCTACCACGTGAGGGCTCGTCAAGATCTTTCGTTCAATCGATCCCTTCCGTTGCAGGTGGACTACCAGCGAGAAGCAGCGGACGGGGCTCGCGTGTACTGGAAGTGCATCAAGCGGGGCGGCTGCGGAGCGCGCATCGTCACGGACAAGAACGGCGTCGTGTTGAACGCCAAGAACAACCTTCACTCGCATGAGCTCTTCGACGAGGGCAACGAGGTGAGGGTTTTTGTTCAACGCCCTGTTCTTTCGAAGTCTTTTCCTCGTTGGCCAAACCGCAGATTTTATTTTCGCTCTCTTCCACGTAGACGCATGCACTTATCACTCCCTCTACTTCACGTGTTTTCAGAAGAAGATCGTCCGCGCGAGCCGCACGCGCCCCTTCAACCAGCAGTCGAAGTTGGCCCTCATCCGCGAGATCCACAAACGCCGGCAGCATCTGTTCGGAACGAACGAGCAGCTGACCGCCGAGGAGAACGCGCTGATTCGCGAGTGCGCCTGGCAGGAGGTCCGCACGGCGCTCGCCGCCCAGGGCCACGCCAAAATGGGCGGCGAGGACTGGAAGCAGCTACGTGCCCGCGGATGGCAGCAGGCGCGCAAGACGGCCGTCTACAAAACGCTCCTGAACGCGGCGCCCGGCGCGCAGAAGATGCCGCTGGACGAGCTGGACAACCTCGTGCTCGACATCATCGGCGACGATGCGCTCTTCGACACGGAGAACATCGACGACGAGGTGAATTCCCTTCTTTTTTGGGGCGGAGCTCTCTAGCAAGCGATGAATCACTCCTCATTGCTGTTGGTTTCAGGAAGGCGATTCCGCGACGGCCGCCACTTCTCCGTCGTTGCCGAACGAACCGCCGCATCCGATGGAGATCCGATGGTCGTTCTACGCGGACAAAGCCGACGAGAAGCAGGCGGCAAACGGCCAGGACGGGGAGCAATCGCCGAAGAATCCGTTCGACGAGCCGCCCGACTCGCCCGATTTCCCCGCGGACGACGAGCAGAACCTCCAGCGGCTCCAGTTGGCGCACGCGCGGCTCAAACTGGAGCTGCTCCAGCAGCAGATCGCCCACGAGCAGGAGCTCCACGAACTGAAGCTCAAAGTCGAACGCGCCAACCTTCGCCACGCTCGTGCCCGCGCCGCGTACGAAGAAGAGCGACTGAAGCGGTTCCCGCAAGAAGCATGATAGACGATGCATAAAGAACTTTGTTTCGTTCGAATAAACAGATGCGTGGACAGTAACTGGAGTTCGATCGATAGCGTCCAGCTGGGCACGCCCCTTGCGTTCAGGCAAACGCGCAAGGAAGCGAGAACGAGCGGGAAAGGCGCGACCGCCCGCAGTTGTTCTTTTCGGCGGGCTCTCGTGCGGCGGCTCCATTTTATTCGCTCTCCTTTCCGGTCGATCGGTCGGTTGAACGCGAGGATGCGCTCGTCGCTCCTCCTCGTCGGCTGCGTGCTCCTCGGCGTTCTGCGTGGAGGCGCCGGTCAAACCGAGGGCAGGTGGCTCTACGACGAGAACAACACCGCCCTGCCCGATTGTGCGCGGCCTTACAAGTTCCCCGGAGCGGCCAAGGATCTGTGAGTCATCCTGCCCTTCGCTCCTCACCGCCCTCTTGCAGCGACATGGACGCGTGCCAGTCAAATGAGAAGGTCTCCGTTCAGTGGAGCAAAGAAGAGGCGCTGAAGATCGCGGTCGGCGTCGACCAGGCGACCAAGTGGGTTGTTTCTTACGAGTTTCTCCTCATCTTCTCGTTTTAGATTCGAAATCCTTGTGAACGGAGCGTGCACGGTTCACTTCGAGGGCAAGCCGGACGGCGGCGGGTGGAAACTGTTCGCCGGCAAGTTCTTTCCACTCTTTCGATCAACCGAGTGTCCGTGTGCAGAGAACAAGGACGTGCCCAACAAGGGTCTCTTGTTTGTGCGGCCCGACGGCCAGCTCATGTACAACGACGACCCCGCGTTCATCTTCTGCCAAGGAATGACCCTGCGCGAGGACGCCGATCAGGCTCACTTCCGGACGACCGTCCAATACAAAGAAGACGTCGGGCACGCGTTCTGGAAGAGCCTCGTGGTACGTTCGGCAAATGATTGCTTCGATTCACAGCCCTTTGCAGGTCGACGGAGGGGACCTGGGCGAGTGGCCGTTCCCCGTCCCGACAACATCCACGAGCACTGTGGGACGCATTCTCCTTCTCCTGTTTGATCTCGTCCATGTTCAGACAAGCACGAGCACCACGACCTCAACGACGACGTCGACCACGACCACGACCACGACTGTTAGACACTCCTCTTCTTGCTCATGCTTCTCCCTTTTCTCTTCAGACCACTTCAACGACCACCTCGACAACGACCAGCACTACAACGACGATCCCCACGACTTTGAAGACGACGACCGTTGCGGCTGCGTTGAAGAAGGAGGACAAAGAAGGCGGTTTGAGCGGCTTGATGTTGGGGCTGGTCATGCGAGTCGCCCGGCCTCCTTCCGACCGCTCACTCTCCTCCTTGCAGCGCCCTCGTCGTGCTCTCGATCCTGCTGTTGCTCGGCGTGAGCATCCTGCTGTTCGCGATCCTCCGCAAGCGGCGCGCGAAGAAGGCGGCGGCGAAGCGCGCGGCGGCCACGCGCACCGGTCAGACCGCCGGCGGCACGACCCAAGGGATGACCGAAGGCGGTCGGACGGGGGCCACTCAGGGCGCGGACGGCTGGGACGTGAGGGCGCCCCTCCACCCACCACTCACCCTTCCGTTCGATTGCAGAAGAAGGTCACCAAGTCGCAAATGATGCCCGCCAGTCAGTCGGGCACGGGATCGGGCGTGAACTCGGCGGATGCCGCGAAGCCGAAGGGAAAAGCGAAGGCGAAGAGCGGCGCCAAAAAGCGCGGATCGTGAGGCGGTTGAGGCCACGCAAGTCCTCTGTTTCTGCTTTCTGTTTCTGTTGCCCGAACGAGGGGTTGTCCTGAAAATAAAATCGATTTGTCGAGCTCGATTCGTTTGATGAAGTCCGCAGAAAAACGAACAATTGCAATTGCTCGTCCGAATGAACGTTGTCGTATGGACCGCTCTCGCCCTCACTACGAGAAACGTCCCCTGGAATCTCCGTCGTCCAGGGGTTCCACGTCATCCTCTTGCACTTCGCGCGAGTGAGCGACGAGACGTGCGCAACCCCCCACTCGAAGGAATGTGAGTGGCCGAGCGGTAAGGCGTTGGATCTGGGCTCCAACGATCGAAAGATCGCGCGAGTTCGCATCTCGTCTCACATGCCAACGTTTTCATCACCCAAACGGCACGCCTCACCACTGAATGACGGGACAACCGCCCAATGCGGCCGTCACAAATTTGTCCGCTCTCCGACGGGCAAGAAGAAGCAAGCAGCGGGTTTATTCAACGGATTTCTCGTAGCAGCTGGGAGGCGACGAGCGGGGCGTGTTCCGCGTTGGGCGACGTCGAGTGGTCGGTGGCCGGCAAGTGGGCGAAGCCGAGCGGGCATTTTGGGCGACGTCCGGCTGGTCGCGAGCAGAAAGAAGCGGTCGAAGTGGACGGTCAGGACGCCCATCGAAAGCTCGTCCGTGATCCGGTGGCTCAAGCGGCTGCAGAATCTTCGCCTGCCCTCTCTCATTCGGAGCTGATTGCGTTGGGCGTTGCGTTGGCCGGCATTGACGAGGGACCTCGCTGGGCGGTCGGTCGCCCATGCTCGCCGCCGCCCTCTGCGCAATGTGTGATCGGGGGCTTTGGGTCGAACGAGGGGGCGGTTTGTGGTCGCCTGCTACCCAATTACTACCGCTCACTCACTCACTCCTCGCCAAGCGCTCGACTCTGAATGGAGAGCGCGCAAGTGGTGGATGTTCGGATCGATCAGAACGATGGAGTCGAGGCGAGTGCTGGAGAAGACGCTTTTTTTTCCCTAACTCCACCTGCAGATCCTCACCGAAGAAGAAGTAGCCGTTCGATTGGAAGCAGAGGTCGCGCGAGTGGGCGCCGCCCTTCACCAACCGGCGGCCTTCTGCCGTCTGCTGCTCGCGCACTTCGAGTGGGACGTCGAAAACTTGGCTAGTGCTTGTTACAAAGCGAAGATCCCGACGACAGAGAAGTGGGAGGTCGGGAGGAAAGCCGTCTGTGGGATTTGTTTTAATTACGTGCCAATCCTCGGACTGGGCTGCTCAGGGCATCTGTTTTGCCGCGAGTGCTGGCGGCAGCATGCCATTACACAGGTGATCAAAATTTACATCATTCAACCCTTTTTGTTTCAGATTGTGGACGAGGGCGGAGTGTCCTAACGGCGGATGCAAGCGACTGACCGAAAAGCACTTGCGGCAACTCAACGTCGGCAAACGCGTGCTGGCTGCGTGGCACCGGTTGTTGCTCGAAAGCTACGTTGCGGTGAGCACGAACCCGCGAAACAATTCGCTAACCTGCTTTCAGGCCAAACCATCGCTCAAGTGGTGTGCGGGCGCCAACTGCGGCAAGATTTGGAACCTTTCGAGCGAAGACTCTTCCCTTCTTCTCACTTGCAAATGCGGCGGCTCGTTCTGCTTCGAGTGCGACACGGAGGATCACCAGCCGGCTGCCTGCGCGGAGTGGAAGCCGTGTGCGAAGCAACTCGAAATCAATGGAGTTTGGATCGCAGCGAACACAAAGAAATGTCCCAATTGTCAAGTGAGTTCTTGTTTTACTACTTTCAGAACGAATGTTTGCAGGCGAACATCCAGAAGGACGGCGGCTGCCAGCACATGACCTGCAGGAATCGACGGTGCTTTCACCAGTTCTGCTGGACGTGCATGCAGCCGTGGACTTGTCTTCGAGGTTACGGCCATGAATGCCGCTCAGAGCACGTGCAGCGGGAAGTCGCACGGATGAAACGCACCAAAGACCTCCAGAACCGACTGCGTCTTCTGCTCAACACCGATTTCTTGCAACGAACGGAGAAGGCGCTCGAAGCGAAGAAGGCAAGGACCGAAGAACACGAGTGATAGACGTTCCCTTTATTTCGTTCCAGCTGCTCGAAGTCGAAACCAAAGGAAAGAGCCGATCGAACAACGGCAAACGAGAAACCACCATTTTCCGAAAAGCCGTTGGGTGTGCGGCCGTCGCTCACCGCGTTTCGGCTTGCAGTCTCGTGTTCCGCCACTATTTGCAGGGAATTAAAAACCGCGTTGTTTTCCACTTTCTTGCCAGCGATTTCCATTCCGCCCTGGGACAGTTGGACGCCGCAATTGGCGAGCGACCCGATCGAAAAGCTCCTGCTCCAATTCGCGCTGCGTTTGCCGATCAGTTGGAGCAAAAAACGGCGGCCGTTCGGGCGAAGCAGAACGAACTCCTTCGTTTCTGTCGTCAAGTGAATGAGGGCGGCAGTCCGCTCACTCTCGGCGACTTGTGCCGTGCGAACGGTAGTGTGCGCAATGGGATGATCACGTCTTCTCTTTGTTTTGTACTCGTTGTTGCCCTCTACTGCTACGCGATTTCTTTCCTTCCGCCGTTTGCTCTCTACTTTGCAGGCGGGGCGGGAATTCTCGTGTTCATCCTTTTGTCTTACATGCTTCTCTCGTGATATAGTCCTCGTCTTTCCAAATAAACTGGTTGTTATGAAATGTGATCGTTGTTATTTGAATGCAAGAGTGCGCAGTAGTGAGATCTGTAGATAGAAAGGAACGAGCAGGGCGCAGGGAAGACAGCTGGAACGTGGGCGAGAAACAAACCCGCGCGGGCGGATTTCGTTTCTGACTTCTGCGGCCACTGCTCGTTCACACGCGCCCGGTCGGACGGTCAGCTGCCCTCTCCGCACACAGCAGAGAAGAAAAGGGCGGCAGAGAGCGAGCGTCTTTCGCCGCCTGCCCCCGCTCGCCGCCCATCGCCTCATCCGCCCGCTTCTTGCAGGCGGGCATCAAAAAGAAGGCAGCGAGAGAGATGGACAGAGCGGCAGGTCCGAGGTGAGTGGGTTATCATTCCGTCCATGCGACCACCGGGAGGGTGGAAAAAAACAAAAAACCGAAAAAGAAAGGCGCTTCCCCATCACTTCCTTGACCGCCGCTCCTTTTGCCTCTGGAACGATCAATTGAACTACCTTTTGTGCATGTGACTCTTTTGGTTCGTTCAAGTCATCAGTGAGGAAGGCCGCCAAACGAAGCGAATGCCGTCCAGCTTGCCTCAAAGATGACTGAAGCGGGCTATTGTCTGCGCAGTCGCTTGAAAAGCGGAGGTCAAGAACAGGCCGATGGCCTTCGACAACCGCGGCCGCCTCTGTTCGTGGACGGAGAAGCTGTGCGTGAAGTCGGCGAGATCGTAATGCTTCAGGAAGAGCACATTGCTCGGGTAGCAACGATTGCGTTTATCCTACAAGACGAAAGATAGGAAGAGAGCGAAGAACAAAAGTGATAGCCGCTCAGAATGCGGAGTTGTGCGTCCTTCGTCCGCGCGTATTTGATGCCGAAGCCGGTTGTTCGCATCAGGGCTACGAGCTTCTTCGCCTTCGATTTGAAGCGATCCAGCGAACCCGAATTCTCCAGCCATTACAAGGAGAGCCATCAGGCAAGTCAACCCTTCCACTTATTTGAATGGGCACAGGATCCACGAGACAGATGAGCTTGAAGTGGCCGTTGATTCTTCGCAGGTGCTGTAGGGCTTGCAGAAGGCCGCCCTCGTTCATGTCCAGCATTCGAATGCGGAGCTGCTGCAGGTGTTCGTTCCGAGCGAAGGGGGCGCTCTGGGCAGCACGCGGAGGGCGGTCGTTTGCTCGCTGTCGGGCAGAAAGAAGGTGGGGCGCGCCTTCAAGCGGAAGAGGTCGGCGAGGTCTGGAAACACGTGGATCAAAGGAGGAATGCTCTCCTCCACTCACACGGCTGCGGTTCGATCGGGCCCTCTACGTCGAAGACGTTGCGCGGACACGTCCGCTTCCGCAGCGAGCTCGCAATGCGTACGTCGCGCATGTCTGCACGCGATCCGGCAACGAGTCGATCAGGAAGTGCTGGGGACGCTCCCGATGGTTTCCGGTGTCTAAACGAAGAGAAACCTACGAGCGGCAGTCTGGAAGCGAAAGAAGGTTGAACGAGGAACGCCCGCTGGCTTCACCGTGCAGTGCGGAGGCCAGTCGCATCCAGGCGGTCATCAAGCGAACGCTCAGCTTCGAGAGACCACCGAATTTCGAGCGTGATCATGTCGCGAACGAGGCGAAAGAGAGCGGTGATGCTCTCGAAGGTCCTTGCGAGAATCTTTCCGAACTTAAACCTTTCCCTCGTGATCGCGTCAAAATAAGAGAAGGCATCGATCGTTCGAATGTGCGCAGTTTAAACGAAGCGAAGCGGCGCGAGTGGGAGCAAGCAAGTGAGTAGCCGGGAACTAGCCGCCCCAAGTGCACTTGCATGACACCAATGAGAAGCGGATCCGTCTCTCAACCAAAACGAGTGCACTTTCTCGGTTTATTCGCGCACTTGAAGGACACACGAGACGAAAGCGGAAAGAATGGGCGGCACGAGCTTCAATTGGCGAGCACGGCGGCGCCAGCGTTCGCAGCGACGGCGGGATCGGCGGAGTCCGTTCCGGCCTCCTGTTGGATCACCGTGGGGCTGGGGCTCTGCAGGCTCGGGTGTTGTTCGTAGAGCGGCCTCTCCTCCGGCTTCTTCTCCTTCTTTTTGAGGCAGCAGATGCTGGCGACCACCAGGGCGACGACCACAGCGACGAGGATCCTGCAAGAGAAGAGATGAGTGTGCGGAGTGAAGAGGGGAGACCCACAAGACGATCACGATGATGAGAGCCAAACGCCAGCCGGTCGACCAGTCGGCGGGCGAAGCGTCCGTGCTGTCACCGCCCGAATCCAGCGTGTCGTTGACAACCTGCGCGTTTTCCTGCAACAGGCAACGAATGAGTGGGATGGGAGCAGGCGGACGAACGAAAGTGACTGTGAGCCCAGCGACGGAGTGGTTCAACGAGACTCCGATCCACACCGAGGATTGATTATCACCGGTGGAATACACTTGACCTTTGCACGCCAACTCCCACTCGTTCATCATGAGCGTTTTGTTAGAGGCGTGGAAGTTGACGATTTTTTCCAAGCTGACGTATGCCACTGAACAGACTCTTTTGCCACAATAACGTTCCACAACTCACAATTCAGAAAAAGAGCAGCGCGACGTCCTGGCCCCATTGTGAGGTTGCCGATTTCCGCGTTGAAGGAGCAGTTGCCGATGTTAAACGTGCCCCTGAAATACCGTCATAGGGAGGTGGGGTCGGGATGAGAGAAGACTCACGCTCGGGCGTCGAGGTCGGCGAACGTGCCGTCGTACTTTGCGGTGAAGTCGAGTTGAGGGCCGGAAAAGAGAAGCTCCGCGTTCGCCGTCGTGCAGTTGTCCCACGGTTGATAGACCCTGCAAGGAGCGGGGTCGTGTCAGACGGTGAAAGAGCCGAACGAACACGTTGCTGCCCGCCTGCTCGAAGCACTTGCGCGACAAGTTGGGATCGGTGGTCGGGTCCGCGGCGAGAAGTTGGAGGCCGGAGGCAAGGAGGAAAAGCGCGACGAAGAAGAGCCCGCTCGAACGCCCGCCCATTTCGTCCGCGGAGTTCGTCGACGGGGGATCCGAAGGAGAGAGCGGAAAGGAAGCCGCCGATCGCCGCAGTCGTCGATTCGCCGAGTGCCCGGCAGCTGCGAGCGAGCCAACTTGAGACGGCGGTTTGTTCGAACGGAATGAATTACGCAAATTCGCGCGGTTCTCGTTGACTGAAGCCATCCATCTTGCTCATGCAAATGGCACCACTCTTCACGGCGTGTAAAGTCGCCACGTCGCCGTCACAAGAACGAGTGATCGTTGAAGTGTGTGGGCGCAGCGGCAAGAACGTCCTGCAGTCGGCAAACGGCATCTCCGGCACGTCGTCATTCCGCTTTCCTGTCCCGTCGGAAACGAAGCGAATACCCAGGGCGCGGAGAACCAACGTCTGCAAGCCATCGAAAGGGGTGGCCGCTCGCTGCGTTTCCCTCTTCGACTCGAACGAACGTTCGCTGTCGGCCGAAAACTGCAGTCAAAGGGGAGAAAGCGACAAAGGCGAACAACCAGCAGAGTTCGATCGCGCGACCGAAAGGCACGCATTTGCATGACAAAGCGGGTACAAAAGTCGGTCGGCCGCTCGCGTTTAGGCCTTTGGTCGGTCGTGTTTCCACCTCTCCTCTTCTGCCGCTTCCACTCCTCGGGTCCCCACAATGCGCTTCGGATTGCTGCTGTTGGCGGGGCTGTTCGTGTGCTCGACGGTCTTCGCGGTGAGTGCCCTTCCTTCCCGCTAATCCTCTTGCAGGCTGTGGATGAGCAAGAAACGAAGGCCAATCTGGAGACGATCGACCGTGAGAAGCAAGTGAGTTCTGCCGCCTCCTTTCCTCTCACACCTCCTTTCAGTTGCTCGGAGAGGGCGACGAGGTGCGTCTGCCAGGCCCGCGCATCCGCCGCCCCGAAGACGTCGAGGGGCGCGGTTGGGGCCGTCCGCGTCGCGTTCGTCCCGCCCCGAAGGTCGCCGACGGCGACGAGGACAGCGACTACAGCGACTTGGATCGGATCCGCTACTAGACGTCCACGAAACTCCCGTCTGCATCTCCTGCCGTGTGTGTTGTCTGCGAAATAAAGCGTGTGAATAGTCGATTATCAACGTGTTCTGCTCGCAGTAGAACGCTCATTGCTGGAGGCGGTCGGCAAGTCCAACTGGAAGGCCGCGTAGTCCAGCAGTCAGCACTGATGCGAGAAGGAGGAAGTTGTTGCCCTCGTTGTGGTGCATGTAAGGCCACCATTTCTTTTGAGTCTTCTCTTCTGTGCTGTCCAGGTAGTTAGTTGTCGGGCGTCCGCTTTGGCCATGGTGAGCACGCCGCTAGGAACGTTGAACGGCTCGATCGCGCCCAACAACTTCAAGCGGAATCTCGAACAGCGTGTCATGCAACGAAATGTGCATCCAGCCAGCGAGTCGAAAGTGCACGCGCCAAAGGACACTCCCGAGCTCCTTGGCTTTGCGCTCATCTTCGGCTTTCTTCTTTGCTGCCGCGTATTCCTCTTGCTTGTCTGTGGCTGTGAGCGCAGGAGCGTCTAGTCCTGAATGACATTGAAAGCTGCTAACCGACGGGAAATTGAGGTCGCTTGTGGGCAACGGGCTCAAGCTGGGCAGAAGCACTCCAACGGAAACCTCCTCCCACGTGTGAAATTTAAACCGCAAGTGAAATATGGCGATGGAAAAGCGATCTCGTCGCGCAGTTAATGAAGGGACATGAGAGCTTCCCACTCCTTCACCGCTAACTCGTGAGGTCAACGGCTGACCGCCTTCCGATTGCGCCAGTCGGTAGGAAAATCTGGCAGCAGCGGACTGAATAAAAGGCGGTGAGCGGGGATTTCGATCCTTCCTTCCTGCCTCGCCTCCCACCGGCCACTCCTGATTGCTCCTGTCCAGAAGATGACCTCCAAGGGGTTGGCGTACGCGAGTGTGGAGTCGCCGGTCCAAGGCGCTCGCTGGCATCCGCACGCCTCCAACGCGTTCGATTGCGGCCGCTTCCCGATCGAGTTCGCAAGAAATAGAACGTTTATTTGGGTTGTGGGCACGCACACTGGCATCCACAAGCACGTCCTCTCCACTCTCTTCTCCTCACTTACTTCTGTCTTCTTTCAGATGCTTCCGGAAACTTTCTGAAGACCCACTCGGCCGAGTGGTCGACTGCTTGGCGCTGCGGGAAGATCGGCTGCTCGTCCTCGCGCACAACCAAATCTTTCAGCTCGAGCTGGACTGGACGAGCGGTCGCTTTTGCTGCGCCGTCCTCCATCGCTTCCCGCCGTCCGCAATCGCCCACTTCGAACATCCCCGCCGCCTCATCGCCGCGACCGCCCATCCCGCCCGCTTCGTCTTCGCCGTCCTCCGCAACGCGTCCAACGCAGAGCTTCACGAGGTGGACGTGAACACGCGGGCCGTCCGGCCGATCCGCTGGCTGGAGCTCGGCAATGGGCGGATCGGCGGCCTCCACGTCCACGCGGGCGTCTTGTACGTGCTCCAACGAGACGCCGTGCGGATCACTTCGATCCACACAATCGACCCGGTGCATGGGCACGTGCTGCGTGTGGTCAAAGTGAAGGACCGCGAAGAAGGGAGTTCCCATTCATCCGCTCTTTTCATCTGCTTCTTGCAGGCCGGCATCACTCGCCGCCACCTCTCTCCGACCGCCCTCGCCTTTCACGACCACTCGGCCGTCTTCATGGAGCAACTGATCGTGGGAGAGCGATACAACCGCGTGCTGCGGCCCGCTTGTGCCGCCTTGACCTCCGCAGCGGCGAGTGGGCGACCGTCGATTCTCCGGTGGTCGCCGAGATCGCCGCTTCGTGCTGGTATTCCCAGTGGAAGGAAGGGGTCGGCAACGGTGGTGTTCCCAGCGACTTGCTGCACGTGGACGGGACTGGCGGGATCACGCTCCACGTGCGCACTTCCCTGTCCCCAGCGAACGGCAAGGACTTCGGCCGGGGACGGCCTACTTGGAAATGGCGCTTCTATCGCCTCCCCGGGTGAGCGAGGGGAACGATCGCTAGTTATCCGCCTGTTTGTTTCAGCAAACCGAAGTCCCTCCTCCGCACGGCCTTCGAGGCGCTGGACCCCGCCGATCCCCGCCCGCACCCGAAAAACCTCTCCATCGACCGCATTTACCAATAACCTCCCTTCGTTCTCCGTTCCTCTTGAATAAATCATCGGAAAAGTTAGATCGATTGGTTGAATTGATGACGACGCGCAGGAGGGGAAAAGCCCGCTAATCCCTCGAAACTTATCGGCGATCCCCGCTTTGCCCACCACGAACCACTATTGTAATAGACGGCCTCGACGGAGAAGTGGTCGTTCCGTGCACACCGCCGAGTTTCCTCAAGCTCGATGGGGTTGGCGGCATTCATTGCGAGTCATCTCTTGAACACAGCCGCCGCCTTCTAGCTGCTCTCCACCGGGTTTGTTCGCCCGCCGCAAGCGACGGGCCTCCAAAAATTGGGCGAACTCATAAGCGAGCCCGATCACGGAAATTTTTAGTAAAAGGCGAAAAATTTCTTCGTTCGTGAATGAGCGGGCTCCAGAGATGCCCGTCGAGCCCCGCCGCCCGCTCTCCCCTCGGCTGGCGGGCGGCGAGTGGACGGGTCGGGCGGGCGGGCAGACGGCGAGCGGGGCGCGCTCCCTGGCGGCCGAGAGAGCGCGGCGCACTCGCCTCCTCGCCGGCCGCCCGACCCATCCGCCCGCCCGCCCAGCGCGAAGAGAAGGCGGCGGCGAACAGGGCGGCCGGCAATCTTTGCGCTCGGGTAATAACGTGACCAATGAGGCTCTGCCGAGGTGCGTTTATTGCTGGTTGAAAACTTTCTACCAATTACCCGCCAAGACTGTCCTGCAATACGGATGTCTTCGGCAATTTTTGGACGGCCACAACGGCCTAATCAAGCAGACGAATGGCTGGAAGCTGCCGGGGTGGAATATCCGCTACAACCGTTTGGTTTCTGTTCTCTTTTGTCAACCGAATAAAAGACCACTGCGACGAACATTCGCGAGTGCACCGACCGGGAGGGTAAACAAGCGAGCGGGCGGCGATTTCGCCCAATCGTTCGGGATCTTTTGTGCCTTCACGAAAAGAATGCGTGGAATGCTCGCGGATAGAGCAGCAGAGGTCACTTCGGCCAACTGAAAGGCGGGTGTTTGCTGCCGACCGAAGAAGAAAACAACGGAAGTTCCACTCTCGGCGACCGAACAACTCGCCCGAACGCTCTTCGATCAATCGATCACGAAGAAGGACGGGCGGGGGCAGCGGTGAACATCCGCGTGTACTTCCTTATCTGCAACAAGGCGCAAAGGATGGTCGGAAGGTCACACCTGCTGCTCACGAAGAGCGGAGTTCTCGAAAGTGGACGGCGAACGAGGAATGCACTCGTTCGTGTGATCTGACCGTTGATCGTTCAATCCGCCGCCCATCTCTTTGGCGACTCGCCCGCGGCGGTTTGGTCGGGGGATTTCCGGTTTGTGCGCGAGGGATGCCCTTTCTGACGTCCATCGCGCGAATTGACGCGCGTATGTGCTCGCAAATTTCTCCACCTCTAATTCCGAGGAAGCAGCGCTCTTCCTGTTGTGCTGAACACTTGCACTCGTCCTTCTCCCGCCCGTGGAGTTCGGCGAACCCGCGACGAGCACGTCCGGTCAAACCATTCGGTCGGTCGGCGGTGTTTACAAAAAGGACGCGAGGAGTGAACGAAAATGCGACGCGCAATTGAAGAAAAAGGTTGGAGGTTGCTCCTTACGCTCGTGAGCATTTGAAGGATTTGTGCTTGCTAGTCTTTGTCCAGACTTCCATCGAACAGCGGAGAAGCAGACATCAAGAACAACTGGAGACTACGAGTGTTGACCACTCACTTCGAGTGATCTTCGTTCTCGTGCGGTCATCAGAGCGGAGAACACGCGCGTCGAGCGGGTGGTAGCGGGTGGAAGAAGGCGGCAGGCGAATGGAACGAGTGCCCTTCCACACGCATCGATGATCACTCGTTTGTTCTCCGCATTGAAAGCGACGATCGAGCACAAACCGACAACCTTTTCCACCGCCGCCCGAGCGGCCGGAAGTGCGCAAATTCCGACCGCAAACTTCCGCAATCCGCCGCTCTTCACCGAACGCCCGCCGGTGCCGAACGAGACCGGAGATCGATTGTTCGCTTCCATCCACGCCCGCTTATCACCGCGCGCGCGGGAGAGCGGTGCGGGCGGCGGGTGCGTGAGAACGCGGACGTCCGCCGAATTCCCGCCGCTTTTTTGACGTTCGAGCGGCAAGTGTGCAGGGGAACGTGAAGGAGCAACATGGATGAAGTTGGTTGTTCTATCGGTTTGCAAGGCTATCAGAAGAAGGATCATCTGCCGTCACTCGCGTTCAACTATGAGCACAATGCACACCACAGACCGACCACACATCGCGGCAGGCGTCGGATTCAATTTTTCTGCTGCACCGAAAGCCTTCTGTCCATCGGTGCTTCCTGAGAACTCGCTGACTGCTTCAAGGAGTTAACGACAAGAACGTCCGACCAGCAGCTCCCACTCGAGTCATTGATCCGCGCCGGATCGCCAAAGTGACGTCAGCGATCTCGTTGCGGAGTCACCGTAAGCGGAATAAAGGGATGACTCCAGCGATCGATGCCCGCACGAAGTCCTTTTCACAATTTCTGAGTCGAGCCGACGGCCACTCGCCGGAACACAAACCCCGCTTTTCTGTCGCCGTGTGCTCGCCGCTTTGTTTGCGAAGAAGAAGACGGCCGGCGGTGAGGAAAATGGAGGCTAACGAGCGGCCACGGGGTTTGGAACACTTCGAGCGGCAATGGGCACGTGTAGATCCACTGGATGGAGCGGTAATAAAGTTGGTTGTTGGGCGGGAAGCGGAGTGGTCCGTGATTTGTTTTGGTTGAAAAGTTTGCTGAACTCCCGCCCGCTCGGCGTGGTCGTTAAACCGAACGAACGGCGACCGCCTGCAGTCGTGCTCCCGATTGTAACGCGGGAGTTCGCCGAGTGGCCGCCGCTCGTCGCTGACCGCCCGCCCGCTCGCTCGGTTGGAGGTCGCGTGCACCCGTCGGGAAAAGTGGGCGGGCCGTTCGGAGTTGGCGGGCGATCGGCGGGTGGAATGAACGCGATCCGAGTGCGTCAGTGATCCCCGTGCTGCGGGTGTTCGGGTATAAAACCGCCTCGTTGATGTGCTTTGGTTCGTTTCGCTTCGTTACGGACAACAAAAAAAGAGCAAGCTGTTCGTCAAACGGCCCTGATTTTTGCTTTGCACTGATCACAAGGTTGAAGCGATCGAATGCACATGGAATAGTTTCTTCATTACCTCGTCAATTTTCACTTTTCTCCTTCGTTCTGCCGCCATCAGCGACCGACACGAAACTGGCGTTGATTGGTTTGCCGCAAGAAATGTCGAACAACCGACCTTTCTGATAAAAAAACGAGCAGTTCTTTCCGTTCCCTACTCTGCTCTTTCCGCTCGACTTCCCCTCTAAATTGCCGAAAGAAGTCCATAAATACTTGCTTTCAATTACCGTCTTCAATCCGTCGGGCGTGTCCATTCGAGCGTGCCCTCCATTGACAGACGGAAGAACGCGGATTGCAGCCATGTACTCGTGGTCGTGCTCGCCGTCGATGTCGTCCAGCTCGGAGTCCTGTTCGGAGGTGGCGCCCTCGCCAGCGGACGGCGAGCGGCGGGCGGCCGCGTGCCCGATCTGCGGCGACGACGCGCTCAATCGCCACTTCGGCGCGCTCGTCTGCAACTCCTGCGCGGCCTTCCTGCGGCGGTTCGTCCATGCCGGCAGTCTCGTGAGTGATCGCCCGGTTGCAGGACGGTGAACAACAAGAAGGCGTACACGTGCACGAAGGGGAAGCAGTGCGCTCTGCACCACTCGCAGGCGCGCCACATGTGCCGCGCGTGTCGCCTGCGGGCGTGCGTGCGGGCGGGCATGAGCGTGCGGACGGCGCTGGAGCGGGTGCCCGCCGCGAAGGCCGCCGAGTTCGCGGCGCGGCCCCGCCTGCAGCAACTCGCCGGCCACCAGCGCGACGCGTTCGTCCGCCGCTTCCACGCCGCCGTCGAGCTGCAGGGCGGGCGGGCGGTGAGCACACTGTCTTGCATTCATCTCGCTTATTGCCTGCCTGTCCGTTTAGTCCAATCTGCCCTGCGGTCAGCGGGATCCCGGCTTCTCGGCGGTGATGAATGCGGCCAAGGGCGAATTCTTCGTGCTCGCCCACTACCTGAAGGCGGCCGGCTTCCGGCAGTTGGGCCTCGCGGAGGGGCAGCTCGTGAGTTCCCACAAATCGCAGGAGTTCGCTGTTCACCGGCTGTTTGGAGGACGAGCTTGCGTCTTCGCTCTTCTACCCGTGGCTCTGCTTCCAGTCGATCACCGCGACGGCGCGCAACGGGGGCTTCCGCAAGCGGGCCGCCTTCTTCGTGGACGAGTCGCAGCTTTCGGTCGATTTCGCCGCCGTCTGCGCGTTCTTCCGCTCCTGCCCGCACGCGCTGGACGCGGAGACGTGCGCGAGGTGAGTGGCCGCCCTCTCGCTTTCACTCCCGCGCTGTAGCTCCGCCCTCGAGTTGTTCGACGGCATGCTGCACGTGGCCGAACTGCTGCACTCGGCGCGACTGGACGAGGACGAGGTGGCCGCCATGTTCCAGCTGATCGCCCTCAAAGAAGGCAGGTCCTCTTGCTGCTCTCCGCCCACTCACTCGCCTCCGTTCAGTCCAACGGGCGGCCGGCGGGAGCGGCGAGGCGGCGCGCGCGGAGGTCGACGGCCTCTTCCGCGCCCTCCGCCGCCACTACGAGCACAACTTCGACGACACGGCCGTCCGGCTGGGCACTTTGATCCTGCTGAGCGAGAAGGTCGAGGTCCGTTCGCTCCCATGCGCTGTTCTTCACTTCTTTCTTTCGTTTCTAGTCAGTCACCCACCAGTTCGGCGAGTTCGTGATCGTCCTCTCGCTCAATGGGCACCGGCCGCTGTTGGACGAGCTGCGGCATGACTCGAACTCGTGGTCCCGTCCCTGGACGATGGGATGATTGCTCGCTGTACACTTCGAAATAAACTCGTTGGTGAAGGCGGGTGTTTGGAAGGAGAGTAGGAGGGATGAGATCAGGGGACTCACACCAATTCCTTCTTGCTTTGTCGAGCGGAAAATCTCGTCGACCGAAGTTGTTGCTTCCCCTAACCGGAACAGAAAGAAATCCCCGCCCGTCCGGCCACCGAGCCGTGGAGGCGGGCGGCGCGGTCTGCGATTGAGTGGGGGCGAGTGGGCGACGCTCGCCGCTCCGCTTTTTCGACGCCAATCGATCGCCCGCCCGCTTTCCTTGTCTTCGTTGGTCTCCTTTTCTACGCGTGATGTCGGCGGAAGGCGGCGATCCCGTGGCTGACGGCGAAGTCGGAGAAGCGGGCGAGTATCCGATGGACAGTTCGAGCGGCGTTTCGAAGTCAAAAGTGGGTTTCCTTTCGCACATTCAGTTCTTATTCTTTCTTTTTTTTAGTACGAATGTTCGAAATGCGGGATCATCGTGACGCAGGGCAAGGCGGCGCACGAGGCTGCCCACCACGGAAACGGGCCCTTCTAGTGTGCCGTTTGCGGCGTCTCCAGCGCTCACCACCATTCTTTTCGAAACAAACACGAGAAGAAAACTCACAAATTTGAGCGCGCCGAAGCGGACGCCCAAATTTCAGGCGCCGTCAAGATCACGAAGGTGAGTGAAGAAAGACGAGGATGGGTCATCGTCGGCTCGTTTTAGAGCCAGCTGCGGAAGCTCGTGAACGTCGGCTTCAAGTTGGCCGAAGTGCAGGCGACGGCCGTCGCGTCTGCGGCAGCTCGGGCGGAGGACGAGGCGACGCACGAAGAGTGCGTCGCAATCATGATGGAGAATCCGCAGGACCAACAGGTGAGCGTCAGTCGATTTCTCCTCATTTTCGTTCGCTTGCAGCTCATCTGCCCCGTCTGCAAGATGCACAGCCAAAATCGACCATTGGCCGAACTCCACCTGGCCGGCCACCACTGCGCTTCCGCTTTCGTGTGCTCGCTGTGCGGAATCCGCAAACCGGACGCGCGTCATCGGAACGGACACGAAAAGCGAGTTCACGAGTTCCACCGGCATGCGAACGACGAGCGTCTGGAACAGGCGGTTCGAATTGCTCCGGTTTGTTCTTTGCTTCTGCCTTCATTGAATTGTTTTTCTTTCAGAACCAGCGGACGCGGTACTTCGAAGTCGGAACGAACATCGAGGAGGTGCAGAAAAACGCTGTTGAGTCGCTTGCCGCCACCCAACCCGACGAGTTGGAGTCGTCGAATGCGGAGCCGAAGGTACGTGCCCGTCTGCGGTCTCATCTCCTTCCTTCGCTGTTCAGTCACGGGTCCGGCCGCGTGCCGTGAAGGCGGAGAACAGCGGGGAGAACCGGCGGCACACGAGCGCCAATCCCCTCCCGTCCGCCCCGCCCGTTCGAAAGCGGCCGGCCCTCGTTGAGGTGATCCAACTGGACGACACGGACGACGAGCAGCCGCAGACGGCGAAGAAGCTGAACGTCGGCCGGCCGACTGTCCCGCAGCTCCCGCCGCCCATCGCCGCTCCCCGCCAGTCCGCTCCGCTCCTCCGACCGCCGCCGATCGTCCAGCAGCCGGCCACTCTCGCGCCGATCCTCGCTGCGGCTTTTTTCTCCGCCAACGACAACCCGGCCGTCCGTCTGCTGACCGCGCTAGCCGCAAAGCCGCGAGTCGTGTACTGCGACCACAAGGAAGTGAGTCCTCTTCTTCCAACCACTCCTCTCATTCCTCTTCCGCCTTCAGCTGTCGGCCGTCTTCCACTCGCTGCCGGTCGGATGGTGGGCACACGCGCGGGACTCCTCGCTCCTCCTGCTCCGTTCGGCGACCCCCGAATGGACGGGGAACGTCCGCCTGCCGCCCGCCGCCTTTCGCTTCTCGCTCGTCGATCAGTTCGGCGACGTCCTCTGCTTCGCGAAGCCGACGGGCCAGAAGGCGGCCGATTGCCTCCGCAAATTCGTCGCCACGTCGCGCTCGTTTGCCCAACTGATGGCCGCCGTGCGGCAGCTGAACTTCCCGTCGGCTCTGATCATCGCTGGAGATGCGGATCGTGAGTTCCCGCCTCCACTGACCATTCACTACGACCTCCTCTCCGCTTTCAGGCGCTGCCGTCCGCCACAAGAGTTGCTCCAAGTTCGTCGTTTTGTGATCGAATTTTCGGTCTCGCTGATGAATCTCCCGTTTTGTTTCTTTATTCTCGAGTTCGATCGTTGGCGTGTTTCTGTTTTCGTTGTCATTAAAGCGCGGCCTCCACGAACGCGGTCTGATTTGCGCGGACGATGAAACGGAAGACGGCGGCAGAACTCGCCGGGTGGTTCCTCCTCCTTCATCTGTTTCCAACTCGCCTCGTTCTCGTCGTTCGGTCGTCTCCAGAGCAGGGGGAGATGCGAAGGAAGTGCGTGAAGCGGCTCCATGCTCACTCGCCCGACCAAGACGGCGGGAACTTCCGAGATTGCCCTTGCGCCACGCGCTGCTCGATCAAAACGCGAATACCGTCGAAGTCTTTGACGCATTTCGGTCGAGCAGCGGTGCCCTCCCCTTTTGTCCACCTCTCTTCTTCCTTCCACCAACTGTTTATGCGCACATTGAACGAGACAACGACAAAAGAAAATAGAATGTTGCATCGAAGAGGACTTCGCGCGCTCACTCGCGCGCAACAGCCTTCTGCATCAGACGGAGGACGAGGGGCGGGTGTTGGGCGGCGAACTCCTTCCATTCGGCGCGGTCGTGGAGCTGCGGGTAGTGGCGGGCGGCGAAGTCCAGCGCCCACTCGCGGAGCTTCTCGAGCGTCGGGTGTTCGAGCGAGAAGTCCAGCATTTCAACCACGTTCTTGAGGGCCATCTTCCCGCAGAGGTGGTCGACGGTCAGGTCCTGCAAGAACGAAGAGGAGTGAGGGGATCGCCGCCGTGTCTGCTTACTCGGAGCAACTCGACGTCGTACTTGTCGGCGGCAAGGAACAAGTGGCGCGCGTTCTGCTCGAGGTTCTCCACTCGGCCCGTGTACATGAAGCGGAGCATCACCTCGACGATTGCGGGCTCGACGTTCTTGATCGGGATCTCGTTCGTCTCCTGCTCTTTCCACTTGTGCTTGAACATCGCGTGGAAGTAGCTGGAGTGCATGGCCAGAATCTCTTTGGACACCTGAAGACAGCGAATGGAAGAGAGGATGGACGGAAAACTAACGTGTAAGACGCGATCGCCGATCAGAACGCAGCTGTTCGCGTAGTTGGGGTCGTTGAACTTCTGGCTGAAGCGAGTGATGACAGGGCCCTCTCCGTCCATCCGAAGCGGCGGGGCGTGCGGAACGCTGCGGTAGCCGTGGACAAGGAGGTGCAGACGGCCCTCGTACCACTGGTAAAATGTGCCCCCTTCGAATTCGACGGTCGCTTCCTTTCGATCCGCGGTGAAGTGGGCAATGTTGCCTGAAAAGAGCGACAAATGTCACAAAATAATCAGAAACTTCTTTACCTTTGATGCAAGTGCGAGGACGTTCTTGGTCAGCCTCGTAGACCCGATCGGGATCGTCCTGCACCAGCCACAGGTCGTACTTGACGATCACCTCCAGCATGTTGGGCGGCAATTGCGGGAGGATGAGCTTCGCGACGACCGGATTCTCGTCCAACTCTTCGTAGTAGGAATCGGGGAGCTCCTCGGCGGCTTTCTTCAGCTCCAGAGAAAATTTGCCGAGTTTCTCCACCGCCAACTCCTGTTTCCAGTTGAAGTCTTGGCCGATCGTCTCGTCGTCCGGCAGGTTGGTGACCTTCCGCACGAACGAAGAGAGCGACGGCTGGAGCTGGACGGGAAAGACGGCGGTCGGCGGGTCGAGACGAACGCAGATCGTAAGCGTCTCGCCGCCCTCGAACACCGCGAGTTCTTCAAGGGTGGCGAAATCGGAACGCAGCTCGTCACTCCATTCTTCTTCGATGGCTGGAACCAGGCGCAAAGGAAAGTGTAAATGAAAGCAAGAACCCACTCTTCTCCGCGCTCTTCGTCCCGTCCTCCCGCTCGATCCAAAGCGGCCGACCGTTGAGGACGTTCTTCCACTCGGCTGCGTCGTCCAAGCAGCGCAAACACACCCCGTGGTGCTCGCTCGACCATCGTTTGAGTTGCAGAAAGAACCGAGTCTCCTTGCCGTCCTCCGTCTTCAAAACGAAAAGGCCGCTCGTGATCGTGTCGCCATCGCTCCAAAAAGTCGGGGATTTCCCATCGGAGGACCAAATCGTCGTCCACTTCCATCGGGATGCCGGACATGCTCGTCGCTGCAAACGAACGGAAAAAAATTGTCGAGAATAGAAGCGAAGAAAACTCACGTTCACAGCCGACGGATTTCGCAAACCACCCGGCCGCACGCCACCGGAAAGCAGTGGAAAACCGTCAAATTTCACCGCTCGACGCGCCCCCGTGCAAAAAGCGAAAATGAGCGGCGGCGGAAGCGTACGGTCAAGTCGTCCGCTGGCCAAAAGTATCAGCCTTCGGGCACGCGCAGCGGCCTAGAAATGATTTCACGCGCGCTGGAACCAAGCTCAATCGAAAGAGCAAGGTCGATTCTACCAGGCGGCTCGCGAGCGGCATCCAAATCGGTTGTTATTCCCGCTTTCTCGCGGCCGAAAGTCGAAAGGTCGGATTTTTCGCTCCGGTTCGTGGACTTTGAGGATGTGCTGCGCGGCGCATGGGCTTTTAATTCGGATGGGCGGACGTCAGGGCTGTTCAGCGTTTTCTCCGCTTTTGTTTGAGCTACACCTGACTCCATTTCGTTTAATTTCCGACTCGTTATTAAGCGCCAAAGGTTGACCAACACCCGATTTTTGGCCACTTTCCATGTTCATCGAATCGCTGCGTGGCCGGAAGAATTTTTATTGAAACGCCCGGACGTCAGGGGTGTGCACCGTTTTCTCCTCTTCCTTGTGAGCTATATCCGACCACATTTGGTGCACTTTCTGGACCGCTATTACGCGTAGAAGGCACCCAACCCACCCATGTTTTAACGCTGTTTTCCGCCGTTATTCTGCACCGATTCGTGAAGACGAAAGCAGTTTTCCGATGAAATGGACCCCGCAGAATCCAAATCCGGCGTCCGTTTTGCAAAAGATTTACTCGCGTCGCGCGGGATTTGATCCGCCCAGCCTGTCCTGTGACAACGAAGAGCCACGGCGCCTAAACCCGCCTCTCATTTTCGCTTTTGCCCCAAACCCGCCGGGCGGTGGAATTTGACGTTTTCCGGTGGCGTGCCGGCCGGCGGACGGACGAACGGCGACGGCGAGCGGAGAAAAGCGGAAGGCAAGCGAACGGAAAGCCACAAACGATCCGCCCGAACGGCGGCGGAATTTCGCTGTCGACGGCGCCGATCGCCCGTGAAATGAAAAAGACATTGCAGTTGGATTCGCCGGCAGGCACGCGGAAGATCGACGAATGATCGAATAAAACGAGAACCAGTAGACGATGCTCTTTCCTTTATTCGCATACTTCTACAACACGCATACACATTTTCCTCTTCTCCTGTCTCCTCTTTCAACTGCCAACAAAGAGCCGAACGGAAAGTTTATTGTCGCTGTTCACTCGTGATCGTCAGATTCCCAGACGGTTCTCGGCGAAGTGCTTCGGGTTGGTGGTCGGGTAGAGTTTGTGCTCGAGCGCCTCTCATGTAAACGGCCGTCTTTCGTTTGTCGTCCACTCCGCACTCACCAGTGAGCGGCTTCTTGCGGCCGGGCGAGTGCTCGAGGGCGATCTCAACGGCGGCGGCCACCTCGTCGTCGCCCTCCCAGTCGTAGGGGCGCCGGAAAGAGGTGCCCAGCCGCCGTCCATCAGCTGCTCGTAGAAGAGGCGGTAGTCGGGACGGTTTTCGTACTTCAGCGAGCGCAGGCTTCTGAGGGGAGCAGTGGATTGTGGCGAAAAGTTCTTGAACTCGGTCGGGCACTTCTCGAACAGCTTCTCGTCGCCGGCGGCCTCCTTCAGCTGCCGCAGCGGCTCCTCCTCCTTGAGCGAGGACCACGGCAGGCCGAACAGCGGCTCGACGGCATGTAGAGTAGCGACCAGAGGTTTTCCACGCAGCCCTGTTCCAACTGTTTCTGCAGCGAGAGTGAACGATGCACGCCTCGCCTCGGTCAAACTGTTCACGATCTTTTCCTCTCGCAATATCCCAGCTCTGTAAATGATCGGCCTGCTGTTGGCCGCATGCGGCTACCGCGTGTTTCCGTTTTGTCACTTCGTCGACGATCAGTACATTCGGTGCTCGGAAGTTCAAAAGGGACGGTTTATTCGCTTTTCGAAGTCGCGGGCAAGAAAGGCGCGTGGTTTGCGGCCCGCCGAACTTGAGGATCAGCGCAGCGCGGCGACTCCGACGACGACAGCCGTCCAAGCGTGAACGAGCGAATTGGCCGACGAACCTGAAAATGAGATTAGAGGAATCGCGTGGTGGGAAAACTCACTCAACGGCGCCTTGGTGGTCGTGTCGGACGAGTCAGTAGAGTAGTTGGCGGTCTCGATGAAAGCGGACTGGGCGGCGGTCTTCTTGGGCAGTCGATACTCGCCGAAGTCACTCGTTTTGTTGTCACTCTGCAAGCTTCCTCACGTGATTAGAAAAAAGGTTGACTCACAGAAACGAAGAGGTACTTGAAAGACGTCTTCCGTTCGAAGTGAACGCGCGCCCAGAAGTGCTGAGCGTCGGCCTCTTGCATCAGGTGGGAGTCGTTGCAGAGAGCGGTCGTTTGGTAAGTGAGAGTGCCATTCGAATGCAGGAACAACGACCCGTAACCAGCAATCATGGTCGCTTGCCCTAAACACGCATGAAGCGAGTGAATGATGCCAACAGAGGTCGGAAGACGTACCGATTTGAAGGTACACGCCCGTCTCGTTGCGGAAACCCTGGCCTTCCAGTTTGCATCCAGCATTAATGGAGAGCGAGAAGCTGCAAGAACGATAAAAGAACGCAAAAAGAACGCACGTCGAAATCGCGAGAGCATCAACGAAGATCAAAAGACGACTTTTTTTGCTCCATTGCACGGCGATACTCGTCGTGAGGCACTCCTCCAGGCTGCTGAAAGGAAAGCAGCGGGTGAAGCAGTCAAAAGTTGAAGACTCACAGAAGATCGTAGTCGTCATCCGGCATGTGGAACACGCAGTCGTCGAAATCCGTGTGCTTCGGATCAAAGAGGAACTTCGAACAGACGACCGGCACCAAAGTGAGCAGAGCGAAGAGGACGGAGAGCAACGAGCAGCGCATCTTGGCGAGGGGCAGCGGTCAGTCGGCAAACGGATGCACCGTCCGGAAAGGAGCGAGTTTGAGGCAAATGAGTGGCTTGCTGTTCCCTGTCTTCGTTCGCTGTTCGTGCTCATGCAAATCCAGCGGCCTTGCGCTCTTCGATCTCTTCCATGCGGGAACGAACGAGATCCTCGTCATGGACTCGTGCCCGAAAGCTGTAAAAGGTACAAAAGGCGACTCGCGAGGACCGTTGAGCGACGAGTTGCTCGCGACCGCAGCGTCCGAATGTGCCTTGTCCCGGGCACAGCCATCACTGGCCTCATTTGCCAGCGGAGTTCCATCTGGGCGCCCACGCGATCGACGAGACGAATCTCGCCGCTGCGTTCGGCGGCCGACCGACGGACGGGCTCGCAGCAGATGAAGGGCGCTTTGGCCGTCGACTGGTGCTTGATGGCGTCCACTCGGAGCTGGATCTCGTTGGAATCGCCGCTTTCTGAATGAAGTTTTCGTTTAAAAGAGTGTTTTGAGGAGAGCAGTCGACTTTTCTGTCCGACGATCACGCCGTTTGCGGTCATCATCCACGCGCTCATCTCGAGGCGCGGCGGCCGGTCCACGAACTGCGCGGTCACCCGGCCGTAGGAGAAATCGTCGTCGGAAGCTCCCAGTCGACGGTACGCGTTGGAGTAGGCGACTCGGCGGACGGGCGGACGGAACAGAAGGCAGCAGGGCGGATTCTCGTCCGGGTTCGTCGCGAAGAGGTCCGAGCACCACCGATGTCCGAGGACGGCCGCCGCCCACTTCTCGTCGAAGCCGTCCACGCGCTCAATGCTGCCATCCAAAGGCGGCGCTGGGCGGGGAGAGCGGAGAGAAGCGGGGGCTGTTTTGCAGGCGGGCCAAAACAGGCTTCGACCACAAGCGGAAGTGACCGCCGAACAGCGAGACCGATAGACGGACACAGCGGACGATCCTCGCTGCAATCTTCCCGCTCCCGTTCAACCCGACCGCCCGCAACTCCAGCTGCCGCCAATCAACGGCAGCCACAGCAACGAGCCGGCACTTGTCTCCTCCAACCTGCAACATGCAAGTCTCCGCCGTCCACCCACTCTCATCATTCTTCCGCTTGCAGTTCGCTCGAGAGCTGCCGCTCGCCTTCTCTTGCATGAACTCTTCAGGACTCCAATGCCGATTGAACACAAACCGCTGGTGGGTACTCGTGTTTACGCTCTTAACTAAAGACGACGTCCAACAATGAGAGAAAACGAAAATGAACAACGATTAGGCACATTCAGTTCGAAAGGCCATCAAGATGGGGATGTCGTTGTGGACGGTGGAACAGGCGCGCACGGGTCGCTTCTCGTAGGGCCACGGGATCTCCGCTTCGCGTTTCCAGTCGAGACGTTCGATGAGTGCCTCCTGGCCCACCCCTTGCCAAAGATGCTGAACAAACGAATAATTGCGGCAGAATGACGAGGAGCAACGAACGATGTGATAAACGAAGATTTGCAACTCGGCGTTCGTCGGGTCGAATCCCGCTTGGCGCATCACGTCGACGAACTCCAGAGCTTCCGTTTTGATCGCATCGAATTCGTCGAAGTGATCGAGAGGGTCCACGTACTGCTGAAAACTCCGAGTAATGTAAGCAAGCAACAGTTCGCTAATCGCTTACATCCGAGAAGAGGCAGCAGTCCTCGCGGTAAACGAGCTTGAAGTGGTCGTTGACAGCGCGCACGTGGTGGAGGAGCTGCGGAGTGCCGTTCTCCGCGAAGTCCCGACTGAGAATGTGGAGCTCCCGCAGCTCTTCGTTCCGCTCGAACGGGCCGCAGTCGTGGACGGGATGCGGGTCCTCTTCTGCCGGCGTCACGTCCAGTTCGAGGCGGGGAGTGTTGAGACGGAAGACGTCCGCGAGGTCTGAAAGCAGGAAGGAAGTGGAGTACTTTGAAGCTCTCCGCTCACACGGCTGCTCGTCGCCGTCGTCGCTCGGCCACAACTCGACCGATTTGAGAGGATCCTTGCGGTTTCGGAACAGCGTGGCCATGCGCTGACCGTCGGCCTTCAGGTGGGTCACTTTCTGGGGCAGCGAGTCGACGAACAGGTGGGCGAACGGGTACTCGTCCTTGAAGTCGCGGGTGGTCAGTTTGATCGACGACAACTTCGGCAGGTCTGAAAGGGCCAGAAGGATGAAAAAATGAGTAGGGAGCACCTTACGGCGAATCTTTGAGGCCACTTGCATCCAAGCGAGGAGCAGCGCGAAGTTCAGGCGGGTCGCGTGGACGTCCCACTGGATCTCAATCGCGGCCACGTTCCGGCCGAGCGCGAGAGCGGCCGCCACTCCGTCGAACGTCTGCGCGAACGGGACGGCCAGGAGAGCGAATTTGTGCAATTCGATCACGAGCCGACTTCCGTTCCACTCCTGGTGGTCGATCGCGATCTTCGCGGGGCCGAAGTCGTGGTGGTCGAAGAAGGAGTTCAGGAAGCGGCGGTTGATGAGCAGAACGCGAGTCAACGGTTGGACGGGCGGCTCGACATCGCGATCCTCCAGCGCCTCTTGGTGGTGGCGGCCCATAAAGAAGTGGAACGGACGACGCGCTTCGGCCGGCAGGCGGGACGGCGGACGGGCGGTCGGCTTCCCGACGAGCAGATTCCCGTCGATCGCCGGCATCTCCTCGGCACGGACGGGGTCTTCGGCGCGCGGTCCCTCTCCCCTGCGGGGCTTCTTGGGAGCGGAAGACATTTGCCCTGAAAGCAACAGTAATCGGCGGAATTTCGCAAGAACCTCGTTTTTTAAAGAATTTTATCCGAACAGACGAATCTCTTGGAAAAAATCCTATCAAAGAGCGATTTTATAGCAACGATTGATCGGAAACACAAAACTCACCTCGATTCACGAAGATTGCCGATCAGAAGAAGACGCGAACCGAAGAACCGACACGCTGCCGACGAGTGAGCGGACAGAAGCGGAACGCCAAAACTCGCCGCCACTCTCTCGAGACTGTCGCGTTGGAAGCGTCCTGCCGCCTCCTCGTTTTCCATCGGCTGGTGCAGTAGGCTCGCCGCTCCTGCAAAGTTCATCGACGAAGGCTGGAGACAACCGAAAGACCACGTCCTCGTGTTTATGCTTCTGTTCGGACATTCAAAAGAGACAACTGGGCCAAGCTAACATGGAGTGCATTCGCTTCGTTCAGTAGAGGCCCATCAGGATTCGGTATCCTTCGTATACGAGGGAACACGCATGAATGGACCCATGGCCCGGCCACTCGATCATTCTTTCGCGCTTCCACTCGAGCTGGGCGAACAGCCGGTTCCAGGACATCTTTTTCCGGAGCCTCTGGAACAAAAGAATGAAGGAGGTCGAACGGAAGCGGGGAACGAACGGAAATGTTGACGCCAATTGTGAGGTCGACGTCCGCCGGCTGGAATCCCGCCTCTCGCAGAGCGGCGGCGATCTTCATCGCTCGCTGCTGGATCTTCCGCATTTGCTTCACGTTGCGCGGTCCCTGGAAAACCGATCAATTCTATTAGCTACCCATTGAATGCACTCACGTTGATGCAGACCGAACAGCAGTGGTGGCACGCGAGCTTGAAGTGGTCGTTGATGCCGCGCAAATGGCGGAGGATGCGGACGGTTCGTCTTCCCGCATAAAGCCCGCCCTCCAGGTGGAGCTCCGCCAAGTGCTCGTTGCGGGCGAGGGGCCCGCAATCGTGGAGTTTGCGGAGGTGATTTGTGCAGTCCTGATCGAACTCGAGAACGATCTCCGTCGATTTCATTCGGAAGACGTCCGCGAGGTCTGCAAGCAGGGAAAATGAGGATTCATGGCCGTGCTTCCAGCTACACTCGTTCTCCACGAAAGGCCCGTCGAAGCGGACGGCGTGAAGCGGAGTGTTCCGCTTGCGGAACAACGGAGCGAGGCGGATGTCGAAGGAATCCAAGCGGGTCACGCAGTCGGGAAGCGCGTGGATCACGAAGGCCGCGAACGGGTAGCGGAGTCCAATCGTGAGCAATTCGATCGACGCCAACAAGGGCAGGGCTGCAAGTGGAGGGGATTGAAAGGATGAAGAGTAAACTGGAACTTGCCGTGCAGCTTCGCAGTCACCCTTGTCCACCGGAGCATCAAGCGGAAGTCCGTCCACATCCAGTCGACCATCCAGTCGATCGCGATCTCGGTCACCGCTCGGGCGAGCTGAAGGAACGTTCCGACAATCTCGAACGTCCCCGCAAAGTCATCCTCTTCCTCATCCACCGCGAAAGTCGAGAACGAGCACTCGAATTTGCCCAAGTCGACCCACCCGCCCTCGCCGGCCGTGAGCTTCGCGGGCCCGAAGTCCTCGTGCTCGAAGAACGCGTCCAAGAAGCGCCGACCGATGAACAGCACGCGGGCCAGCGGAAGCTTGAGCGGCTCGTAGTGATTGGCTTGAAGCGCCTCTTCGTGTCGTTTGGCCAAGTGGAAGTGGAACCAGCGACGTCCTTTGGCCCGCAGGCGGGGCGGCGGACGGGTGCGCAGCACGTCGATGTCACGCTGCTCGTCGGAACGAGGCATCTCTTTGAGTAGGGGCATGTCCGCGGTGAACGCTATTCGGTCTGAAAGCGGCAGAAATAAGGGGAAAATCTTGATCGGGCGTTTTCCGAAGAGCTTCCGGAGAAACTGGCGGATTCTTCGCACAGTTTCGACCAAAAACTATTTGTACAGAAGAAAAGTGTTGAAACATGAAACTCACTTCGATTCTCGCCGATTAGTGACCAAAACAAGAAACAAACAAAAACGTCGACAGCGGACGGCAATCGCCGTGCGGCGAAACGCCAAGCCGTCTCTCGTGTGTTCTCGCTGTGAATCCGAACAAGCGATGGGCCCCCTCGGTGGTGCCGTTTGGAAGACGAGCGTGTGACTTGCTTCCATTGACCTTCCTGCAATTCGATTACTTTCTTTGCACTCGTCCGAGCGACGGCATGAGAACGAATCCGACCGCCATCGTTTCGGCTCTCCACCGCCCCTCCGGCCATTCGATCGTCAGCCCTCCGCGCCGAACACCCGCCCGCTCCCCGCTCTCGCCCGATGACCCCGAAGCTGGGCGATGTGAACGCCAAGTGGCGGCTGAAGAGCGTCGTCTCATACAACCCTGTTCGGGCAACTTCGCCGAAGTGTTCAAAGGTCTCTCCTCTCATTCTTCCGCTCACTCCCGCTTGCAGGCGAGCTGACCAAAGCGGACGGCCAGAAGGCGGTGGTTGCCATGAAGGTGAGCCGCGCCGCCAGCCACCCGAACCGCAGCACCGAGTCGCTGGAGCCCGTCCGCAACCCGATGTACGTGGAGATGCACAACGAGGCGATGATCCTCTCGCCATGTGGTCGAGTTCCTGGGCATGTTCGCTCATTGACTGAACGTTCCGAGAGAAGCATGCGGAGACAGGACGTCTGCTGGGAATGAAGGGAACATTCGTTTGAGGTTGCTGGCTGTCGTCTGCTCACAGCTTGGCCCTCCACTGACTAAACTGAGGAACACGATGGGAAGGAACGCGTTTATTCCCGCTCACATCGCACCCGCGAGGAACAAGCGGCCGACTGCCGGCGATCACGAGGCGACGTCCGGACCGGGCGCCAGGGCAGCGGCGGGAGCCTCCGGAGCGGGAGCGGCCGGCGGGGCGGCGACCTCGGGAGCAGCGAGCGGCGGCGCGGGTGGTTGAGCGGCGGAGCGCTGGGATTTCTCGGCGACGACGCGCGGCGCCTCAGCCGGAGCGGCGGCCCCGTCGGAGGATCCTCCGTAGTGCAGACTGCAAAGAAGAAGGGAGAAGTGAGTGGGAGGAAGCAAGGGGCGAACTCACCGGTAGATCTCGTAGGCGACAGCGCCGAAGATGATGGCTTGGATCATGGCGGACGGTCGAGTGGGTGGGAGAGCGGAGAGGGCGGCCGGCTGCACGTGCGGGACGCGGAGAAACGAGTGACCGAACGCGTCTCCGCTCGCCGGAAATTCTGCTCAAATTTGCATCACGAACATTGTCTGCTCTGGCCGATCCCCCGAATGCACGCCTGTTGGCTTGTGTTGCCGCCGGCCGCGGTCCAGTGCGCAAAGAGGACGAGCGTGCGGATGGTTGGAACGGGCATAAATCGTGCTCTTCTGTTCGTGGGCAGCTGTGAACAAAAAAGAAACGTTCGCCGATCGATGGTGTCTTACAACCCCGCTGTGTGCAAGGGAAATGTCGACGGGCATGGGGGAAGTACCCGTTCTCGCCATTTTCCGTTCATTCTCGAGAGGGCAACCAGGAGAGCTTTCAACAAACGAGCAACCCGTCCGTTCGATCTTTTTCATTGCTGCCGCAATTTTTTGTCCACTCGGTCGCCCTCCGCCGCTCTCGCTCGTCCGCGATGTCCGCTCCGTTGGCCCTTGCGTGTCTCGTGCTGAGCGTGTCGTTCTTCGAAGTGGAGGCGCTCAGCAAAACGTTCGTCTTCTGCTTCCGCCTCGTCCGTTGATCGTCTCCTCTTTTCAGCGGCGGGCTCGTCGTTTGGGTCGTGGGTCCGATTTTTTTGATCTGCCTCGTCTTGTGCCCCGTCTTGAGCCTCGTCGCCGTGATCGTCGTGGTGGGCATGAGGTCAGCCGCCCGCCCATCCCGCCTTCCACTCGTCCGCTCGTTGCAGGAAGCGCGGCGGCGGCGGCTTGGACGCGGAGGAGCCGACGGCCGAGAGCGCCGCCTTCGCCGTTTGAGGAGGTCGTTCGGACGGCGCTCGTTTCCGCAATAAACACACGACTTCGATGCCGTTTGGTCTTTCTTTTGATTGGCTGCTTGCACCGCCTGAAGTGTTTGACCCGCCTGTCCGCCCACTGCCGCTCTGCTTTGTTCCCATAAACGGTATTCATACACACGATCGAGTTCATTTTTGAAGTTTATTTTCCACACTCAACGCAAGAAACAGCGGAAGTCGGTACATCTCTTCGCAATCGAATCGAGGGTTGAAGCCGCCAAGCAGACCTGCAAGAAGCGGGATGAGTGGAAGAAGAGGACAAGAGATGAACGCACGAGTGTTCTTGGGACGACCGATTGAGTGGAAGCGCATGAAGCTCCGCTGCTTCCAGCCGACGGCAGAAGAGCGGATGGTCGTGACGGTTCCCGTGGCCGACGAACACAACGAATCCCGATGCTTTCCGCCGCACCTCGTCTTGCGGCAGCTCGTCGACATTGCTCGCAGCAGATGGGCGCTTCACCACGGGCACAACGTTGGAGACGGCAGAACGGACCGCTGAAAGAAAGGGAAGGGATGAGCGAGCGATTCTTCTGGCGCATACCGAGAACATGGCTGTACCCGCAGTCGAACAGCTCAAGTTGTGGAGGAACTGGAAGAACGAGCGGGTCGGACGGAGAATCAAGTGGGACTCACCGCTGTGGTCGTCCACAACTTCCCCATCAGAGGGGAAAAACGACCGCCGCCGTCCGTGAGAAGCGCCTTTGCCGAACATCCCAACCGAGCGACTGCTTTCAACTAAAAAAAGCCGTCGATCAGCCCCAGAGAGCGAAAGGAGGACTCACCAGTGAAACGAAGGAGTTCTTGCGTGCGGTCGGACTCTTCCTTCGCATCTGCAGCGAGTGGAGGCGGTGGAGAGGCGGGAACTCACCGCTGCTCCCAGTCGTCGGCAGAAAAGTGTCGTGGATCTTTCACGTGAAGCGGAACGCACGGCGCTTCTTTCCAGTCGGCCAACGGGCGTCTTGGTCAGCTTCCGTCGCCCTGATCCCAAGCGGTCGGACCATCGGCAGTTGGAGTGGCTTGACACTGAGCGCTTGCAGTCGTCCCAAGCCACGGACCACCGGCTTCACCACGCGCACAACGTTGGAGTTTTCGGCAAGCTTGCACCTTCTGTTGGGTAGCCGCCCCATCGAATGTCTGCAATGGAGGGGCGATGAACGAAGTGGATGGAGGGTTCACGGCTTACCATTGGAGAGAATCCCCGCTCGTCGTCAATTGACCGAAAGAGCAGACGGACGGACTCGAGAAGCGCCTTTGCCGAACAGCACAACCGATCGATCGACCGTCCGCTGCAGCGAAGAATGAGGAGAGAGCGGAAAGGAGGACCCGACCGCCCGGCAGGAGGAACGAAAAGCCGACTGCCCGCTCGCCGCCCGCCGCTCGGAGGTCGACTGGGATTGCGTTCACGCTTACGCAATCACTCGCCGCTCGTTCAAACAAGCGAGTGTTTATTCCAACGGCCACTCCGAAACGACGACCAACCGCTCGCTCCAATCAAGACGGTTTATTCCACGCACTCACGAACACGAGCAACAGACAGCAGGAGATGGCGAACGGTAGATCACGGACGACGGCCGCTGGCGACGAGGCGGACGAAGCGGTCGCGGAGGTCGCCGCGGAAGCGGGCGAGGAAGCGGACGCACGGCGGGCAGCTCTCCTCCACCAGCTGGGCGGCGGGCGTATCCGCCAAACACACGCGGCAGCGGGGCGCGTCGGCTGGCGCGGACGGGGCGGCGGCGAGTTGGAGGCGGCGCACGAACAGCAGCGCGCTCATCTGCCGCCGCTGGTCGACGGTCGGCCGTTCCGCCGCGTACTCGGCCCACAGCGGGCGCTCGGCGGCCGGCGAGCGGATGGACGCCGCCGGCTGCGCCGCGAATTGCAGCACCGTGCGGAGGTCGGCGTCGAGCGTGGCGTGCAGCGGGCGGACGATGCGGACGCGGTGGCGCGTGTCCACGAGGCCGCACGCGTCCGCCGCCATCGCGTCTGCAGCCGCCGGAAAAAAGGAAGGTTGTTGTCCAGCCGGCCGCCGTCCACTCACCGCGTTGCTGCTCGTGAAGCTCCAGCGAACGGAGGGCGAGCGTCTCGAAGCTGTCGGCCGTCAGCACGAGCTTCCAGCGGCGCCCCGCCGTCCAGCAGAAGCGGTCGAACAGCAGGCGGTCGAACTCGCGGCGCGCGGCGGGCAGCTTCAGTTTGGCGGTGAAGGCGTCGTGTTCCTTCTGCTGCAAGCGGGCGAGTGGACTGACGGGCGGACGGGGAGCACTCGCCTGCTGCTCCTCCAACTCCTCGCGACGGCGGACGTTCAGCGCGGCGCTCGGCTTCTCCCACTTGAGCGGCCACTCGCCGCCGTCCGCCCACGCGTCCACGGCGACGCGCGCGGCCTCGTCCAGCCCGTCCACGTCCAGCATGAACACCTGCAACGATCGGGGGATCAGTCAGTCGTTTTCAACAACGGCGGGCACTCACCTCCGGCTCCAACGACGTGCCCGCGGCCCGCAACTCGCGCAGCAGCTGGAGGAGCGCCTGCGAGCGGCCGTCCGGCGTGCACACGACCGCGAACCGCAGCCGCTGGCCGCCCGCCTCGCCGCCGGGCCCCACGAGCGGGCGGCCGCACGCGCGCCCCACGCCCTCGAGCAGCGCCGCCCGGAACGCCGCCACCGTCCGCGTCTTGGCGCACATCACGCACGTGGAGCGCGCCGTCGGCCCCTCCGCCGTCGGACTCCGCACGACCACCGTCTCGCACGAGGAGCAGCGGTACTGCGCGAACATCTCCGCCGAGGGTCGAGCGGCCGGGCCGGTTGGGGCGATTGAGATCGAAGATGAATGGCGTGTGTGGTTCTGGCTCTCGTTGATTTACTGCACGCTCTTTCAACAACCAGCGGTTGTTTTCGTTTGGCCAGACGACTCCGTTCCGCTTACCCCTCTTCCAATGTTCTAACCACATCAATAAAGACCTCCCGTAGCGTAATTAGAATTTAGTTTACTTGCGTATGTCGAATTGCGTGTACAAAGACGAGTCGAACCTTTTCGGCCCAGCGAATACAATCGGACAAGGAAGAGACGAGTGAAAGAGGACCCTGCGGTCGGGATTATGCACAACATGATTTGTGACGGGAATTGCTCTCAAGAAATTACGTTACGCTCTTTTAACGACGAATATCTCTAATTGCACATGCTAACGGGAAGGAGGGAGGAGGGAGGATTCACTTGTTTGAAGTGGCGGTGGGCGGGACGACCGCCGAGCCGCCCGACGGAGCGACGAGCGAGTTGTTGGAGGCGGAGCGGGGGTAGTCCTTGGACAGCTTCGAGATCACGCGGATCAGGGCGTTGTTCTCGTCCTTGAGGCGCTTGTGATCGGATTGAAGCTGCTTGACCTTCTGAAACACAAAGAAGTGATTAGTGATGGATCGAACGGATAGGATGGACGGGAAGGAAGGAGGTGATGCGCATAAGGTTCAAGAGATTATTCGGGCCCGGAATTACGAACGATGGGGATCTCGAGGAAATGGGGGCTGACTTCGGAACGTTTTGGATTCGGTAGAGATTAAACGGGAGAAATCAACACGCAGTTTTCGCGCGAATACCTCGGCGTGTTTTCGCTTCGGTTGGTCTTCAAAAGGACCCGAATGAGGGCCTCGTTTTCGGATTGCAGCCGCGAGTTTTCGGTCACGACTCCGACCATTTTCTGCAGCAACGATGAGAGAATTGAACGAAGCGAATAAAGGACGAAAGAAGAGAATGAGCAAGGAAGACGAACCTGCAGCTCGTACTCCAGCTCACTGATCTTGCGCTCGTAGGCGCGGCGGTCGGAGTCGTCCAGCGTGTTGGAGGCGGTGGACGAGGGGCCGCTGGGGCTGGGCGAGTGGCTGCCGCCCGAATTCGTCGCGTACTGCCGCCGCAGACCGCCGGCCGTCGACGCCGTCGGTGGGCGATTGGCGGAGGACCTGCAGATTGGCGGATGAACGAATGAACCAGAAGGAAGAAGACTTACGGATTCTTGGAAGCGAGTCTGCTGGACCTTCAACTCGTCCACTTGCTTCCGCAGCCGCTCGTTCTCGTCGAGCACCTTCTCGTAGAGCGACTTGTAGTGCGAGTCGCCCGTCGAGCCGAAGGTCGCGCCCTTCAGCTGGTGGACCGCCACCCCGTTCGCGTTCTTCTCGTCGGCGACGGCAGGCGGCACGCGCGGGATGACGGGCGGCTTGAAGTCGTCGGAAATCGACTGAAAAGGAGCATTGAACAAACGGAAGACCTCCAATGATCCCCGCCCTCTCCCTTTCGTTTCATTTTGCCCCAAGAAAGAGGAAGAAAAGCACGGCATCCGAACAGAAGACCGTTGAGGCAAACAGCAGAAAGCATCGGCTTCGAAAGAAAACTCGAAGGCAAAGGGCGGAAAAAGAAAGCACTGCAGAAAGACGGAAGATTCACGCGTTCACTCATCCACTCGCACACTCCCCTCGAAGTACCTCGTCAACAGAATCAATCTCGTCAAAGTCCTCCTCTTCCGTCTTCCCCCTTCGTCCTCGCTCTCCACTTGCGGAACGAACCGCCGCTCGTGGAGCGGAGCAGCGGGCGGGTTCTTGAGGATCCCCTTCGAAGTCGGGCGGGTCTCTTCGATCACTTTCGGCTGGGGATGCTCGGCCACGTAAATGTTCAGCACGCAGGGGTTCTCGGGAGCAAATCGGAGGGCTTTCGGCTTGTAGCGACTCATCAACGAGGCCGAGCGGCGGCATTTCGTGAAAATCGAGCGGCGAGCGGTCGAATTCGCGACGCTCGCCTGTTTCTGGAGGGCAAGCGGCCGGTTGGCTCTTCGCCGACGAACAACCGCGTGCGGTCGGCCGGCGCGGGCGCGGGATCGCGGAAGGTGGCCGTCCGAGGCGCGATAATCCCCCGGATTGAAGGACGCGTGCCGCTGGACGGTCGGCAGCGATCGCTTCGGCGGCTCCAAGTAGGCGGGCGTGTAGCCGGCCGTCGGAGTGCCGCCGCTGCTGTTGCTCCCGCCCGACGAGTAGCCGAAATCCCGGGCGGAGATGCCGCTCTGGCTGCTCGTACTGCTGTTCGCCGACGAGGCGTACGGGGAAGCCGATTGGAGAAAGGCGGACGGCGAGGACGGCCGGAAGGAGGGGCTCGTTTGCGCGAAGTGCTGCGCGAAACTCAGTCCCACTCGCCGGCCCCCTGCGCGTACGAGAGCGAAGGCGATCGGCCCAAACGGAGTGCTCGAGCGGCCTGACGCGTCCGACTTTGGGTCGACATCCCCGCTTTCTGAAGCAATGAGCAGTTTGCTGCGAGTTCCCCGAAATGACACGAATCTGGCTCGCGCTCACAAAAGAAACCGCTTTCTGTCGAAAATCAAGCAGAGCTTGCAGCGAACAAGCAGGGGACAGCAAGGTAAACCCACCGGAGACGTCCGAACTTTGCAACCAGCGCAGAGCGGAATAACCGCCGCCTTTCGGTCTCGTTACTCGTCATAACGAACCGGCCGACCGACCGGCTTCGTCTTGATTTTCCGCTCGCCGATGTTTGCGCATTCGACCGGCCGCAAGAAACAAGCGGCCGGCCGAGCGGCCATTGTGCGCGACTCGCGGGAGCGGCCGGCGGAAGGGCGCGGGGATTTCGGTAACAAAAGCCGCCGATCGGAAGTTCGAAACGCGGGGATTTCGACCTCCGCTTTTGCATCCCGCTTGCAGCCTTTGACCCGCTTGCTTGACGTCAGGAAGACGGGGGTGTTCGCGATCAACGGGCGGGTTACTTCGCATCGGAAGTCACGTACCCGCCCGGCAAGATCGGAGGTAAAACTCCTGATTGATCCCCGCCCATCCAAGCTGCAGACCGCTTTCGCTCTCGAGTGCGGCGACCGGAAACCGAATGGACGAACTCGAGATCCGAACCGCCGATCAATCCCCTCGGAAACTAATGGAATCCCCGCGTTCAAGTGCGCAAATAAAGGCGGCGGGTAAAAAGCGGAACGTCCGCAAACCTCCCAAGATTTCCCCGCGTTTCATGACGTCACGAATTCGACCACAAACTGCACGACTCGTCACTCACTCCATTGAACACAACTGCGCACTCTCCACTCCACACAGAACTCAACGAACGGATCACCCGAACAGAAGAATTGAAGTTGCAAAAGAAAGCCGAAAACAAACACCCACCTGCTGCTTGCCCGCATCACTCAAACTGTCCACGCGCTCCTTGACGGACACCCGCGACGCGAGGAACGAGTGCGTCTTCTGGACGGGCGAGGCGGCGCGCGGCGGGACGGGCGACGTCGGCAGCGGCTGCACGACGGCGGTGGGCGACTTGGCGCCATCCTGCGGCCGGTTCTGAAGCGATTCGTGGACGGTTGGGCGGCCGAGCGGAGGCGGCGCGGTCGGCCGGGGCGTCGGGCGGTCGGTGCAGAGGGAAGTCGCGTAGCCCGCGATGTTAATCGAAGAAGGCGGACAGGTGGAGGGGGTGACAGGCGTGGAAAGGGTGAACGCTTGATGCTCCGCCTTGTTAGTGGAAGAAGAAGCGCCGTTAGGCGGAACGGAAGAAGCGGAAGCCTTCGGCGTCGTCGGGTGGGCCGCGAGCACCACGCCGCATCGTGATGTTCGGCGAGTGGTTAACGGCGGGCAGGAGGAAGGACAGACGGGAGTCCTCAGCCGACAGCACAGCACCGTCACCCGTGCACTTGAAGGACGAGACCCGCTCCTTGGCGCCGCTCGGCTCCGCACTCACCGACGGCGTGGCGGGCGGCGCGCGCGGCGTGGAGGCCGCGTTCAGGATCTCCATGTCGACGGGCCCCGTTCCGCGACGATTCGACCGAATCAGCTGAAACAGACCACTGGGAATACGGGGGCAGAACGGAACGGAAGGCAACGGAGTTACGAGTTGACTACGGTGTTACGACGAAAAGAACCCACTCGTTCGGTTAGCGCCCTCAAACGAAACACAAAACGATCCAATTAGCCGAAAGAACCCACTCGAACGGAAAGACGAACCGCCCACTCCTTTCGCCCGCAAAAGCCAATTATCCCCGACAGAGCGGCGAAATTGACTCCGCGCGATGCAACCGGCGTTATTTTCGCACCACAAACGAAAAGAAGCAAACGAAAACAAGTGTCTTCTGCCCGTTTCGTGTGCCCATTTTAATCGAAGGAGAACTCAAGTGGAGGATCGGCGCACTCACGTTCGAACGGCGGTTCATCTTGGCGGCGGAGGGCGTTTCGGTCGGCAGGATGGGCGGCGTGCTCTGCGGCTGCAGCGAGGAGAGGGCGGCGGGCACGGTGACCTTCAGCGGCGGGGCGCCCTTCGGACGGCCGGCGGCTTCCGAGAGCGACGAGGCGGTCGAGGACTCGGGCGTTTCCTCGCGACTCGTCGACGGAGTGCGAGTCGTGTACTGGAAACGACCGGCCGGAATGAAGGCGAGCAAACGAAAAGGGGGGACTCACGCGACTCGTCTGCTGCTGCAGCGTGCTGCTCTTCCACTTGCCGATGTCCTCGGGGGCGGCCGTCGGCCGGACGGCGGCGGGCGCGTTCGCACTCGCGTTCGTGACCGGACTCGACGTGTTCCGCGGCCTCACTCAGCTGATCCAACGTGACGCCTTGGGTCGAGCGGCGAGACGCCCGCTGCAGTCGGGATTTCGCCTTCCGCTCGGCCTCGCTCTCCTTCAGCGGGGCCGGTTGTTGCGGCGGGGTTTGCCATGACCTAAACAAACGGAATGAGTGATGCCCCCCCTGCTCGAACGCCCGCATTCGATCGCTCTTTCGACTTCGTTAATCGAGAACCAATTTGGGAACACAGGCGAACTCAACGACTCAATTCTTTCGATTACCGCGAACCCAAACGAATCGACAAACCCACGAACGATACCGTACTGTCGGACAAACGGAAAGCGGGAAACTGAGGGGACCAAACGGGGGAAGAACTCAAAGACGCAACGGAAGGACCGGAAAGCGGGTAAACAAACACCTGAGTTGGGCAGCGTACTTTCGGAAAGCGTTCGACGGCGCGATCGGCGTGGCCGGTGGGCGTGCGGACGCCGGGCGCGGGCGACGTCGAGGGCGTGAGGGCGGCGGCGTCGTTCGTGGACGAGGAGGTGGACGAGGCGACGCTCGGCGCGCGCTGCTGGGCGGCCGACGCGGCGCCCGTCTTCTGGCGCCCCACGACGATCGTCCCGTTCGGCGCCTTCCACGGCGCCACCCACGGCGGCGGGTTGGAGGCGGCCGGCGTGCTCGACGGAGCGGGCGGGTTCGTGGTCGACGCCGCGCGCGTCATCGGCGGCCGCTGGCGGGTGGCCGACGAGATGGTCGGCGTCGTCAGGTGGGCGTTGATCCGCTGGATCGTCTTTTGGGTCGCCGTCGGAGTGGCCGCAGCCAGCGCTCCCGCCCCGCTGCCGCTCGTCGTGCTCGACGGTTGAAGCGAAGCGGAGGTCGAGGTTGAGGACGGAACGGACTTCTCCGCCTCCTTCTGCTCCCCGTTCTCCGCCGGCTTCTCGCTAAAACACGTGGCAAAATGGGCGGATGGACACAAGCAGTCGGGAAAGGAGCCGCAAAACACCGCACTCGGACAGCAAACTGAGCGACAGAGCGAAAAGAAAGCGATTGGCAGTCGACCGGTGGAAAATGTTAAAAGAAGACCCGAAAGACACCCGTCCGAACACTTCTCTTCCGCCCAACAAACACACGAACGAGGACGGACAGAAAGACGAAGAAGAACGACCCCTTTCCGTGATGTTTCTTCAATTTTGTTTGCTTCACGCCCTCCACTCGTCACTCCGTCCTCCCACCGGCAGTCCACTCCCCCCCCCACTCGGCGAACTTACGGCTTGCGGTAGGCGACCGACGACTCGGACGGGGAGCTTTCCGAGGCGGGCGACGCCGCCCGAACGGACGCGTTGGAGCCGCGAATCGTGCTGTCGGAGTTCGAGAGCGAGCCGCCGTCCGAGCGGGGCGGCAGCAGCGGTGGCCGTCCGGTTCGGCAGGTTGGCGGCGGAGGGAGCGGCCGGCTTGTTCGCGCCGCTGGCCGTCGACTTCGGCGGCACGACGGGCGGCGGGAGCGGCTGGCGGACCGTGAGGCTCACGTTCTGGTCGCTACTGTACAGACTGGAGGACGCCTGCAAGCGAGAAGCACACGAATCGGCGGTGTGATTAATCGGCGAATCACTCACGGTCGTCGCTTGGGAAGGCTCGTCCTCCGTTTCGTCCTCGGCTTCCTCTTCCGCCTCTTCCTCGGCCTCCTCTTGGGTCTCGTCCTCCTCCTCCTCCTCGTCCTCTTCGTCCTCCTCGGGCTCCACTCGCGGGGCGATCGGCTCGGGCTTGCGGGCGACCGGCGGCGGCGGCACGGGGCTCTTCGGTTGGAAGGCGACGGCGGACGTCCCGTTGTTCGCCACGGGCGGGGGCACGACCGTCCCGTCGGCCGGCCGCTTCGGCGGGGGCGGCGAGAGGGAGCGGTCGTCCTGCCGCGAGGGGAGCTTGAAGTTCAGCGAGACGTTCTCGTCCCGCTCGTCCTTCTTCTTCACGGACTCCTTCTCGGTGGAGTTCATCCGAATGACCGACGTCCTGAACAACAAACGGAAGCGTTAGACGAACACCAGAACTCTTCAATCAATCCCAAAGCCCGTCAAACCAAAGGGAAACCGTTTTAGTCGGAAAGGAAGTGACTTCTAGTGGAAAACGGGTGAACCTCGAGCCGGAAGAGGGACAGAAGAAGAAGAAGGAAAGTGCAAACCTCTTGTTAGACGAAGGGGTATTATCTGTGGACTGGAGGATGGTCGCCGAAACGGACACTGACCCGTCGTGCGCCCCGAATTGCTCCTGCAGCTGCTGCAGATAGTCCACGATCTGGCTGTCCGCTACCCGCAACACGTCTTGACCCTGCAGGAGGAAGTGGATTGATTGGATGAAGGGAAGGACCGACCGTGAGTGTTTGCTCGTTGAGATTCGCGCCGCGCGCCATCAGAATGCGGCAGGCCTCCTTTTCGCCCCAGTGGGCGGCCGCGTGGAGGGGCGTCCAGCCCTCGAAGTCGCGCGCGTGGACGTCGGCGCCCGCCTGCACCAAGAGGGCTGCAATCGAACAGAAGAATGAACGAATAGAACGGCAAGAAGAACTCACAAATGAGCTTGTTGTAGCCCTTGGAGGCGGCCACGTGCAGCGCGGTGGCGCCCGTCTTGAGGTGCGGCCGGTCGAGGTAGCTGCTCGTCCGAATCCACTCCATGCAGTCCCGCATCATGACCCGCTCCTCCCGCTTGCGGCACTCGTCCGCGTCCAGGCCCTTGGTTTGAAGCCGGTCCTCCAAGTAGGCGCGGACCTCGTCGGTTTCCGCCAAGTCCACGGGCAGCTCCTTGTCCGAGTTGGCGATCGTGATGTCGGCGCCCTGAACACGAGCATAAGAAACAATCGAAGCGGCAGAAGAAGAACGAACCTTCTCGCACAAGTAGCGGATGATTTGGATGTTCGCACAACAGACGGCTAAACACACTCGTCGATCAACAGAAAGCAGTTAGCGGAGGACACACCCGCGTGCAAGGGCGTCCAGCCCTCGTTGTCCTGAGGCGTCGATGTCCGCCCCTTTGGCGACCAGAAAGCGGACCATCTCGAACTTGTTGTCGATCACCGCCTGCAAGTCGACGGAACATCCGAAAGAACAAGAAGAAAGGAACGAACTTGATGCAGGGCCGTCACTCCGTCGATCGTGCTCGCGTTCACGTTCGCGCCCTTCTCCAGCAGCTCGTCCACCTCGTCCTCGTCGCCGCTCACGCACGCGCTGAAGAAGATGTCGCTGTCCTGAACGAGGGCAATCAGTAATAGGAAGAAAAGGAAGAGAATGAACGTGCCTGGAACTTGACGCGCGACGTGCTCGGCGGCTTGCGGACGGCCGGCAGTTTGTTCATCTCGGAGGACTCCCACGCGCGCAGTTGTTCCTGCAATCGATCGATTGAAATCACCAACAGAAAGAGAGCGAACGGAAGAAGCAATCGGGAAAGAAATCATCCCCCAAATGAGCAGAAGACGGGCGGCAGGGCAGGAAGGCGCCTGATGGAAGACGGAAAGCGCTTAAAACGCCCGCCCGTCGAATAAACAAACCGCCCGGCCGGCCGATTCATCGCCGGCGGCCCGCAGGCGAACGAAAGTAAATACGGAGGAAGAACGAACGGCGAAGATGGAAGAGACCGCCGGCCCGTACAGTCATTTGAGGGACGAGCCGAGCCGAGGCCTCCAAAAGTGCACGCTCGCCGCCCACCTCCGGCCGCCGAACGTGACGTCCGAATCAAAAGTTCAAAACGGAGAGCGGGCGACGAATCGGGGTCTCAACGGGGAAGAACTCACGTCTCGCAGACTCTTGAGGAACGTCAACGACTCCCGCCGACTCCAGTTCATCGTCGAGAGTGCGTGGAAGAAGGAAGAACTTTTAGTTCGATTGAATCCACCAGCAAATGGGAAGGAGCGGGGAGAAGGAAGCGGAACGAACGGAAAGCGGCCGCTCCCCCTCCTGCCGGATGTTTCAACGCCCAAAAGCCCCCCGAAGAGCCCCGTGCAGCCTGATCGACGGTGAGGAGGCGGTCAGAAGGCGAAAGGCGACGAGGAACGTTGACGAATCGGCCGAAAGACCGCCGTCGAGGGCCGAAGCCGCCGGCCGACCTTCCGAATTCGGCCGCCAGTCGATCGGCGGCGGGAAGCGGCGGCCCGTGGGGACGGCGGAGGAATCACTCGGCCGGCGCCGCCCGGTGGGTGCGTTCGCGACGGCGTTCGGCGACCCGCAGAAGGCGGGCGGGCGGGCGGGCGGGTTGATTCACGAACGAGCGCCGCCGATCGTCAATCCGACGTGCGGCGATGATCGGCGGCGGCGAGGAGAATTCGAAGCGAATTGTGAAATTCGACGACGAGAACCGAAAATTCCGTTCGGCAAACAGAAATCGCCGCAAATCGGAAGCGGCGAACGGCGAAACGGACGGCGATAAGAACACAAAGACGAACAACAGGGAAGAATTCGGAGGAAGGCGGCCCGCAAGTGATAATCGGCGGCTAATTGCGGACACAAAGCAACAGAAAAAACGGGAGAACTCACCCTCCGCTGCGTGACCACGTTGTTCTGGATGGCCATCCGGTTCTGGAGCAGCTCGTGGTGCGTGGCCACGCTGTTCGCCTCCTCGTCCCTGTCCAGCGCCATCCTCGCGCCCTTCTCTCGTGAGTGAAAGGAAGGCGATCGACCGGCGTTCGCGAGGTCCCGATCTTCGGGATCCGCACGACGGTGAAGCCCCTGCAAAACAGAAGGAAATGAAACGAATTGGACGGACGAACACGACGCGAACCCACGCGAAAAACGAACGCTTTCGATTATCAAAAATCGTTAATTTTTTCCGCGCCCGCAATGACGTCAAAGCGGTGATTTTTCGAAGCGAACGGAACAAATTTTTGGGTAAACGACCTTCCAAAGAAAATCGAATAAAAATTGATGGACGATCGGAACGGAAAATAAATTCTTTTCGAATCAAATCGACGAGGAAATCGGCGGCCGGAAATTGGATCTCGGCGCGGCCGGCGGGAAGCGTCGATCGTCGCTCGAAAATCGGTCCCCAATCTCGCCTCCTCCTCGCCGATCTCGCGCACGAAAAAAGCGGGAGGAAGAGGGGCGAGAGGGGCGGCGGCGAGGAGAACGTGGTGGCGGTCGCTGCAGCGAACCGAGCGGCGGGCGAGCGCCGCGATCAACAGCGGAGAAAAAATGCGCAGGCGGCCGCCCCGAACGCGAAACAAAGCGGGAGAATCGACCGCCAAGCGCGGAGTTCCTTCTTTCCCGCATCGCCCCGCTTTCGGCCGTCTACTTCGTACCTTCCGAGCCCCAAATGGGGGCCGTGGATCGACATGGAGCGTGGACGAGAAATCAAAACGTCAACCGCCTTTTCCCTATTCGTTCTTCGCGCCTCGAGAAATCCACAACGCCGCTCGGCGACAACCGCAGCAAAACATGAATTCTCTCCCAAACATTCGCGCGCCGAAATCTCCGCGCGACGCGGTCGAAATCCCGGCGAGCGGGGCGGGCGGGGGATCGCCGCGCTCTTCATCTTGCGCCCCTTCTCCCGCATCCGCCGCCTCCACAAACCGCGGAGATTCGCGACGCGCCGATCGGCGCGCCTCGTTCGAATCGCCCCGCCGTGATCCGCCGGCGCTCGTCCGGCGGCCGTTCGCGTCGGCGGATTTCGCGATCAGCTCGCGCGGAATGAACGTCCCGAAAACGCGAAGAGGGGTCGGCGGTCGCTCTGTTGATCGACGGGAAAACAAATCCTCGTTTTCGTTTCACCGCGGCGGTAATTTTCGTCGTCGGTTGCGTGCGAAAGCGGAGCCAATTCGGCGGTCGGGTTCCGCTTGCCGGAAGAGCGCGAAGAACGTCCCGCAATTATCCGCCTCCAAGCGTAAACAAGAGCGGTTTCCTTTGAGTAGTTGGACGAGCAGAAAGCCGATGGCAACAGACACCATGGTCCGTGAACAGAGTAGAACAACAAACCATGAAATTCACCATAGATCAAGCGAAAGGAAGACGGCGCCTCCGCGAATGGAGACGACCGCCGGGATTCCGAGCGCCGCGCAATCGAAACCAAACGTTCACGATCGGCGGCGAGCGAGCGGGCGGGCGGAGTGGCGGCGGCGATCACTTGCAGAGGCGTCTCGCCGACGGCCCGCCCGCCGCCGCTCACGCAATCGCCGAACGATTGGAATGCGTGTGGATCTCTTTGGGGAATCCCGTCCGCGTTTGCAAACCGATCGATCGGGCGGCCAAATGGAGCAGAAAATCGAGCGAATCCGCCCGTCTTCCCGCAATCCAACGGATCGCCGCGTTCGATCGAGCGGCAGCGAATTTCGATCGCGGCGAACGTCCGCCACTTCTTCGGAATGGACGGCGGTCAAAACAAACAAGCGGAATCGAAGTCCATCGCTGCCGACCGCAATCCAACCGCAGATCCCGCAAACTTCGGCTTCTTATCGCTTCCGCCCGCTCGCGGCGAGCCGCGTGAACGAAAGCGGGAGCAGCGCGAAGGTCAACGCGGACGAACTCGAAGAAGAAGCGGCGTGTTGATAAAAGCGGGGGTCATTCGATCGATCGAGCAGTCGCCGAGCGCATTTGCGGACCGCCGGCCGGCCAACAAGTGGGCTGGAGCGAACGAGAGTCGTTGCGCAAACAGCCGCCTGCTTTCGGTCATGAGCCGCCGGCCGGCCGCCTGGCGGGTGGTCGACGAAAAGAAGTCGACTCGCCGCCCGCAAATTCGATCGCTGGACGTGAATCACGAGCTCGAAGCGGCGAAACGAAGCGGCGACAAACGGCGACCTCCCGCGTCGAACGGTCAACTCGATTTCGCTCGACGAACATCTCCGCTCCTTTCGAGTGGCTTTTCGTACGAAACCCTTCCGAAGTGTTCGAGTGCTCGCTCGTTCTTGACCGCACGAACTGCCGCTCGTGAGCAACGGAGCAAACGGAGAGCGAGGAGAAGAAGTCAGAAGAAACACGCCCGTCCATCCGCCCCCGCCCGCAGTCGAAACACGAGCAGATGCAATAAAAACACGTGGAATGGACGCGACGAGCGGCAGCGTGGACATCTGGGCGGATTTCATGAGCGCCCGCGGTTCGCAGCGGAAAGCGAGAAAGAAGCGGTGAACACACCTGCAATCCGCCAGCTCCGCTCAGCCCGTCCGGCCAACAGGATTCGCGAGCTTTCTGCACTTTTTGAAGTTCGTTCTGTTCGCAACTCGTAAACAGAACTCGTGCTCGCGGTCAAACGGCAGAAAGATCGCGTGCTTCCGCTCCAACGGGCGAATCGAAAATTCGGGAATCGCCGATTTGCATTTTGATTCTCGCCTTCGCGGATGGCGAGCGATCCGTCCGTCCGCAAAGCGAGCGAGCAGTCGGGAGAGAACTCCCGATCAAACAGCAGTCTCGAGAAAGACGACGGGAGTAATTGGAAACGCCCGCGCACTCGGCGGCAACAAGTGGGATGAGTCAACCGTTCGGAATTCGCCGCTGGTCGTTCGAACAAAACGAAGTTCCAGGGCGGCCGCAAATTCCAGACAAACAAACGGAAAGAACGCATTGCAAAGAGCAAGCGGGTGAAAGAGCGGGAGGAAAGAGCATGACGAGGATCTACCATCAGACAGAAAGGTCACAAGGAAGAGTCAATTGTGGTCGAAAAGGCGGCTAATTGGAGGCAATCCAACCCGAAAACAAATTGGTTCTCACTTTCGCAGGGTCGGCGGGGAGGGCGGCCGGCAGTCGGGGCGGAAAGGAACCGAAAGAGAACCGACAACCGTTGATCCGGCCGCCGTGTTCGCCGCCCGCCCGCCCGCCCCTCGATCCCCGGAGCGCCCGGAAAGCGGAAGAAGACGTCAGAACTCGGGGGCAGGCGGAGGGCGGACTAATGAACAAACACGCCCGCCCGCCCGCCCGCCCGATCGGCGGGATTCGAGGGGATCGATTGCCGTCCGCCCGCTCCGATTTCATGGATGTTCTCTTCTTTTCCTTCGTGACGTGCACGAGAAGAGCAGGGGATTTCTGCAGTGCGCGAGGCCGCCGGTCTGCGATCCACCTTCTCATTTCTTTCGTTTGATTCAAAGCGAAACGAAAAAAGCCGCTTTGTGCCCGCACTTCCAAGCAGCGAAAGTGACGTCAAGTTCGGAGCGGAGGGCGCCGTTCGAACACTCCTTGCTTTTTGATCGATCCCTCGGATTAAAGGCGGGACAAATGGCGGAAGAGAGAGGTGTGTTGGCTCGCGATCAATGCAGAGAACGAACGTTTAAGACACGCCTTCGCTTCAAGAAGTCGACTTCGAACAAGCCCGCCCAGCTCCAAACAAACGACATAAACAACCACCCGTTTGATCCAGAAGGCGCGTAATTGGATCGTTTTATCGAATGAAACCGTTGAACGGAGCGAAAATAAGTGGATGCGGGCGCGCTCTCGCGGATGAGCGAACTTTCGCCCCCGAGCGGCCGCCGGGAGCGCAATTGCGGGCGGGCGGGCGGGCGGCGTTGTCCACTCCGCACTTCCGCCCTTTTTGAGTCTCCCGCTCGTGCCCGAGGCGGCCGGACGAGCGAGCGGGGCGGCCGGCCGGCGGCGGCTTTGTTGTGCATCGCGAGTCGAAAGTCGCCACTCGCCGCAGTAAACAACCGCATTTCCCGCCCGCCCGCCCCCGCCGCCGAACAGCCGCCGCCCAATCGGTCATTTGCGGGAGTGTCCATCCGGAAACGAGTGGACGCTCGCCCGCATTGCTCAATCCAATGAATGACCCTATTGCTCATCCAAATGGTTGTTTCTTTTTTTGTTTGCTTGGATTCAAGGTGCCAAGAAACCACCAAAAGACTCGAGATGCTCCAACCTCGACTGCAGTACACGTTTATTCGAATTATGCTCGTTGCTAAAAAAATTAAGAAGCGGGTGAAGAGATTGCGGCCGAACGTCGCCGTTGCGTTCTCGTAGTCCAGAGTGACGCAGAAGTAGAGGAAAAAATATTTGCCCAGCACGATGTCCACTTGCTCCGTGTACCGCCGCTCGTCGCCCGCGTCCAGGGACGGTCACCAGGTACTCGTCGCTCTGCTTGAACAACGTGAGTTCTTGCCTGGCGAACTGCAGACTGCCGCCCCGAAGTGGAGGCTCATTTGCAGAGTGGAGTTGACGGGGAAGAGGTAGACGTTCGCTGTTCCGCTGTTGCCGAAGACCCACTTCTCGTCCACCAGTCGCTGCATGATGTCGGGCGGAAGGGACGTGAAGAAGGTCGAGGGATCGATTGTGACCTGAAGAAGCGAGGGATTGGCCTTAATTGACTGAATAACTCACCATAAAAGTCCCGCTTGTACGTGTGCCCGCCGAATCTCCAACTCTTTCACGCGGAAAATCCACCGGTCAGTGCCTCTCGGACGGAACGGCGAATTGGTGCGGGCAATGAGCGAGATCGTCGTCTCCCAGCGAGTAGACCCACCGCCTCGTCAGGTTCATTCCACTCATCTCCTCCAGCTCTTCGTCTTCTCTTCGTCCGTGTGGCCAAAACGAGACGGTGGTGAGTGGGGCGAGAGATCAGCCCTTGATTCAAGGCAGCGTAGACCAAGTGGTTCTTCTCTTGCGCTTCAGTCCCAACGTACAAGATGGCGTCGCTCATCCACCAAAAGATTCTGCAGCATAATCGATTGAGTTCAAGTCGTTTTCTCATCCGCTCACCGGGAATCGAGCGACGTTCCCGAAACGAACTCGTAGTTCTCGAGCTGGACCTCCGCCTCGTCGCCCGCGATCCCCAGCTCGAAGCGTGTCGCGCGCGTAGAAGCCGCGGATTGGGCGAGTGCCCGCGTAACTCGCCCGAAATTTCCGCTCTTCCCGCACGTAAGTCGTCGAGTTCTTTCCGTCGAAAGAAGCGATGTCGTGGATCAAATTGGAACAAAGAAGCTGCCGCGTGACGTCCGTCGCGTTCTGGCAGTTCAACGGGCAGTAGGCGGCGTTAAAAAAATCTACCGATGCAAGGAATGAATAGTTCGATTAAAGTCTGACCTTACCCACGATGCAGAGAGGCGGGCACTTTCTTCTTCACGAAGCCGCATTCCTCGCCGACGACCAGCAGTTCTTCGGACAAAAAATTGAGCGTCGCGCGGAAGAACTGCGGCGGCGTGCCCAGCGAGATGTTTAGAGTGACTAAAGGAAGGTGATGAAGAAGCGACAAGGGGCCGTGAGGAACAAACGCATTTCGACTGCAAATTCGTCGTTGTTGCGGATGTCGGCGTGGGTTTCGAAAGGAATGCGCACCACTTTCTTCTCCTTTCCCGCTGCTTGAAGAAGATGAATGTGAAGCAGTAGGAGTAGAAGGACGGAAACAATGAACATTCCTTTAACCCCTTTCCGCATCCATCCGAAATCACGTCCTTCACTCTCGTGACCTTCTTCAAGTGACTCACTTCCTTCGCTTCTTTCGTCTGTGAACACGCTCCATCAGTTTTCTTATCGGAAAACCCTCTTAATCTCCGCACACGTGCCGGAAAGCCCTCGGTTTGTCGGAAAGACGACGGCAAAAGAAGAGGATTGTCGAGTGCACTTGCGAAAAGGTTTTAGGCCGCTCTCCATTAATCGCCAAACATCACCCAATTCTCGTTCAGCCCTCTTTCTTGCGGGTTCAAATGAGCGAGGTCTTCTTCAACTTTTGAAGCCGGTGACTGGGCAGCGAAGTGTGTTTATTTACAACGAACGTGGTCTCGCGATTGAGCATTCCTCTTCTTACATTAACAACAACGCGGGTAGCTATGTACAACGGACGATTCGGGAGAAATAAGCGGACAACAACAAACGGGCAGGATCCTAAGGAAAGCGGAGTCTAAACGGGCATCTACGAGTGGTCGGCGAGAAGAAGAATTTGACGTCGATTCGATTGATCGGCTGCTGGTCCTCTCGGGCTCGAATTCAGCGGCCCTCCCACTGACTCACGAAAGTGGGGCTCAAGCTGCCGCGTCCGGTCGGGCATTTGAGCAGGCTGCGGACCGTCTTCGTCATGACCGTGCTCCACTTGTAGAGATTGAAATGCTGCTTCGAGTTCTTCGGCCAGACCTCCGCTGCAAGAAACGGGGGTGATTGAAGAGCGAAAAGAGGGAACACACCCGACTTGGCCATCCGCTTCAAGGCCAGCTCCCACATCAGGAAGCACTCCTCGTGCATGAGCGCGTGCTTCACGTACGGGCAGTCAGGCTCCGTGCACTTGAGGCGGCGGCCGCCGTTCTCGAGCGTAGGCGCCGGGTGGGCTGAAAGCACGGAGTGAATAAGAAAAGGGGGAAGAAGAGGGCGCTCACTCTTGTTGTGGCACTCCATCACCGAAGGCGGGCAGCAGCCCTTGTGCGGGACGAACGCGGGCAGGTCGCCTTCCAACGAGCCGATGCTGCAGCGCCTGAACGTTCGTGGATCAAGAGAGAAGGGACGGAAAGAGAACTCACGAGTTGGACTGCCGGTGGCGGCGAGGGGTGTGCGGCTGGTGCTTCATTTCGACTGGCCGGTGGATGGTCGAAGGACGAGGTCGAAGGAACGAAGGCGAAGAGCTGAACACGAGCGGTTAGAACTGAACAAGCGAGGAAGGAAGAACGCCGAGCGGCCCGAACAGAACCCCGTCGCTCGACCGGCCGGCCGGCAAAAAAGCGCTCGGTCGCAAAATCGCGGCAAAAACAACCGAAAGGACGCGTGATCATCGCAATCGGCGGCCATTTGCTTCACCGAATGCTAATGGGCAGAGCGCGAGGGGCCGACGAACAGAAGACGCCCCTCCACTCGCCCGACCGCCGGACGGGGCAGAAAGCGGAGAGCGAACGGGAGCGGGAGATTGCGCGCCCTTCAATCAAAGAACAGCAAATGGCAACAAAGAGAGGTGAAGGACAATTCCCTTCCTCATCAACCCCTTCCCGCCAAACAGAGAAGAGACGGGCAGATGTTCGCCGGGGACGGAAAGCAAAACGAACAACAAAGAAGGAGAGCGCGTTCCTCCCGTTTGTTTACGCGCCGATCGAACGGCTGCGGCCGAACAACAAGCCGCCGCCTTGCGCTTGCCGGCGCAATCTTTTTCGAAACACACGTCCCTTCTTCCTCCTCCAGCCACGTCCGAATGCAAATGTTGTTTATTCGAGGCGGTAAGTGAACACAAGCAGAGAGAAGTGTAAAGCGAGTGGGAAGTGACTAATCGTGTTCGTACAGGGCAATCGCGAAGAATAAGTGGCCATGACGTGCTCGTTCGAATTCAAAACACACTCGAGCGGATCATTTGAGCGGACGGGGCGGCGGCGGCGTCGTTCAGGCGAGCGAACGGGAGGCGCGAGCCGCTCGGCGGGCGGACGGCCAGCTGGGCGGCCAGCGCGCTCAAGCCGCCGACGGTCGCGGGCGCCCGCCGGTCGGTCGGCGTGATCACGAGCGGGCGGCTCTTCTTATGGCGGCCGCGACGACCGTCGGGTTCACGACCGCCGTGCGCACGATCTTCGTGGTCGCCGTCATCGGGGGCGGCGGCGGGAGCTCGTCGGCCGGCGAGTTCGGCGTCGTCATCGAGCGGGAGGGCGGCTGGCGGGCTTTGCGCTGGAAGACGGCCGCCAGGTCGCCCGCCCCGCCGCCCGAATGCCGGCGGATCAACGAGGTGGGGCGCCAGCGAGTGCTTCAACGAAAGACAGTGAGTGAACGCCCTGGAAGAAGAACCCACCGACGAGTTTGTGGCCACGTGTTCACGTGCCTGCCGCAAGTCCTCCTGCAGACGGCGCTCCTCGTCGCTCAGCCCGTCGTTGTGGCTCGTGGTCGGCCGCCACTCCAGCCCGCTCACGCCCATCGCGCACGGCCGACGGCGCCAAACCGACGGGACGGCGGGCGGCGGGCCCGAAGGCGGCGAGTCGTCGGCCGCGATCCCCAGCGTTTCCATCGGCCCGAGCAGAGCCTCCGGCGAGAACGAGGCGGAAGTTCGACGCTCTCGCTCGGGAGTCGTGCCGCTCGACGAACTCGACCGGCGGCGTTCACCCGTCTGAAGCAGAAAGACACCAACGATGAAGAGCGATGATCTCCTCTTTCCGGACACTCACTTTGCGAATGGTCGGGAGAGAACAGCGGGTGCGTGGAGTCCTCCGTCAGCTGCTCTTCTTGCTGCCGCTTCAGGTCGATCGAATAGACCCACGGGTTCTCGTCGTTTCGATCCGTCGGCTTCGGCGGGTCGGCCGAGTTGCGGCGAACCCAAACCTCCTCCGAGTGGCCTGCAATGCACGAGTGAATGAAAGGAACGAAAAGAGCGGACTTGCCGAAAGAATTGCGCTTCTCCTTCCCGCTTCATGGCCGCCGGACTGTTGAATTGGACCTTCTTGTGTTTGCCGGCGATCTCGCGCAGGTTGGTCGTGTTCATGAACGCGCGGTCGACGGCAGCCAGTTGATCCGCGTGGCCGCGCGCGTGCGTTCGGCGATGCCAATCGGCTTCTGGCGAGGAGGCCCGGCGGTAGACGCTGCTCGCCGACATCCGACCGCCCGTTTGATGCGAGTGGCTCGAGGGGGACTCGTCGGTCGTCGTGTCGTCCAGGCTCGTGGTCAGCGTGTCGTTTTCCGGATCGTGCAGGAGAATGCGGGGCCTGAAAGAAAGAAAAGCGTAAAGAGCGGAAGGAAAGCGGGAGTAAAACGGTGCATAACCACAGCAATCTGCTCGCTTTTATACTCGGCCGCAGGGAGAGACGATTACATCCCGTTCATTCGGCGAAGAGCGGGCATCAACGGGAAATACAGGATGTTTTCCGCTCTCCTCGTTCAAAACATCCGCAATCTTCGCTTTCGGCCGGCCATCTGCCGCCCCGTCGAACTGCACGTGTTTTCGAACCGAAAGGTCGCCCGGCCGGCAGATGTGAGCGCGGAGAAGTGTGCTCATTTGCGGATGAGCAGGAGAATCTCCCCTCCTCCCATCCATCCCATGGAATCCACCCGCCGACTAAAAGCCGCCCGCCCTCAAATTTCATCGGGAGAGCAGCGAGACGAAACAAATGAGTTCGAAGGAGAAAACACACGAGTTGGCCGCCGGTCTTCCGTTTGGACGGCGGCCTTCCGATCCTCCACTCGCCTTCGCTCTCTCGTTTGACCGGCAGGAGCGGAGGAGAGCGGCCAAATGGAATTAAAATTGGAGTACAAGCACGTCGCCCCGCCTTCCACTCGCTTCTTTTGGGTCCCGATTTGCCGCAAGTGCGCGAGTGGTCACTCCGCCCGCCCGTCGGCCCCGATTTCGCTCATCCCCGAGGACCCAATTGCGCAACCGCCCGTCCGTCGGCCGCCAGAAGAAGTGGACGCAAATTGCGGCCGAGTGGGGCGTAAAAATTCGCGCCCGCCGCTTTTTGCGGATTCCCCGCAATTTGAGCAGCTGCCGGCGACTCGCGGGCCAACCGAGAAGTCCACACTCCAATGGTCATCCCGTCCGTTCCACTCATTCCTCTGCTCAATGCAGAGAACAGTTGCTTACTTGGGCAACAGCCGGTAGTCCTTGGCGGAGTGGGCGCCTGCGGTCGCCAACGAGTGGCGTCGTCGTTCTTTCGCCAGCTTCTCGCGCGCCTTCCGCTGGCCGCGCAGCTCCTGGTTCACGTTGGAGACGTTGAAGAGCGCGAAATAGAAGGCCATTTGGTCTCTAAACGAGAGCAACGGGTTAATGGACAACGAGAAGGCGCGAAAAGACGGTCGCGAAGACGGTCCACCCATTCGTTCGGCCAAACGAGCGAACAGCTCTCGACATCGAAGAGTCGAAAGAAAAACCAACTGGCGGGCGGGCGGGCTGGCCGGAAGATGATGTTCTGCCGCCCTTCTTCCCCTTCCTTCTTTGGAGTCACGCCCGAAATAAACTCCCTCTTGGCCTCCGGCGATGTGTTCGTGTTCATTCGAAAGAAAACCGATAGTCACGAAGGAGATTTGAATCGAAGATTCGGAGGTCCAAAAGCCACGAGTTCAAAACAAAAACAAGCAGAAATCTCAGTCAATGTTCGAAGATCAGAAGTCCCCTCTTTTCTGCACACTTCTTTGCACGTCCAGACAAAAGAAGCCATCAATCAGCTCGCAGAGGCAAAAACAACTGCGTGTGACTTCGAATTACTTTCGAGTCACAGACGCCATTCATCTTTCGGTCGTAAACAAACCATACGAAGTGCGAATGACCGCAAGTAACGGCCCTTATTTCCTCACCAGGCCCGAATAGAGCGGAATATTTCGGGAATATCAGCACGTTTGATCAGCGAAACGTGGGCGAGGTTCGAGGGATTCCGAAGGTCGAAAAGAGGACGGACCAGAAGGGCGGAAGACGGCCGTTTGATCCCCGGACAGCTCGAATGCCGCCGGGACCGCCGCCCGCCCGTCGTGACCGTCAGAATGCGCCCGAAGATGGATTTCTGTTCGGGGGCAGCGGGAAAAAGCGGGCGGTCGTTGAATCCCGAAGAATATCCCCGATTCGAAGCCGAAAGAAGAAGAAGCGAGTGGACAATCGTCCGGCCGAATGGCCGCTTAAAAGCCGCCCGCTGATGACCGCAACGAGCAGCACCGAATGGCCGTGCCGATCGAATGTGCGAGGGATAACAAAAGGAGGAGTGAGGCCGTCGGGAAGTTCGCCCGCCGCCCGGCCGTGTCGCCCGAATTACCCGCCCATTGAGCGCGGATTCCAATTCGGGAATCCGCCCGCTTCCGTTCCACTCGCCGCCCGCCGGAATCGATGCTAATTCGGGGACGTTTGGCGGATTCTTCCGCCCGAACGAGCGGATTCAATTGCGGGCAGCGATTTGTTGCCTGCGGAGCGGTTGGCGTCGAATCGAAGCTTTTTCGTTGCCCCGCCATAAAAATGGGCACCGGTCAAAAGAACTGTAGCGCCTTGGAAGGCAAAACATGTCGATTGTTCGGGCAACAGAATGAAGGCGGAAGTCATCAACCAGAAACACTCTGCTTCGCCCGTAAACGTCGCAATTATCGACAAAAAAACAATGCCATGGATTTTGTGTGCGGCTATTAAACTTTTGACCTTGTCGTCATCAACGTCTTCATTATTGTTGCTTGTCGTTGCAAAACATTGAGTGTCGTGAGCAGATAATCGACACCAGGTTGCAGGCTCTTTCCAAGAAACATGTCTGCCTGTCCGTCTTCCTTTGATTTGGCGTAATGAACGGACAGTAAACACATGAAACGGAAATGCGATCAACCTTCGACGCCAAGAACCATGACATTACTTGCCCGTTTTCTCGATTCCTCGCCGCTTTCACCTGGCCGCATGTTTCGGGATCAAATGTCGAGTAGAACGTAATTCCATCCGTTCACCTGTCGACGAGCCCGTTTGCAAGCCAGTTGAATGTCAAGGATGATGGGCGAAGGCTTTCGTCAAGGCGTGATCTTTCGTTCGCCGATGACGCATGAATAACCGAAGACGGCTGGGGATCTTCGAGAAAATTTCGTAGAAATGCCATTAGTCAATTAGCGACCGTATTTCCGGCCTTCCGCGTCGACATTTGGCAGGAGAGCAGGTGAAACGAACACCAATTTGGGCGGTCGGGTCTCCCGTAAACACCACGCTCCAGATTCACTTACTGCTCCGTTTTGTGCACGAGCCGGTCGCTCGGTTCATTCCCTTCTCAACAAACGACTGCGGAGGAAATGGTGGACCCGCTGTACACGAGTGATCCCACGGATTTCAACGTGAACTGCCCGGATCCGGGCACTCGCGTCTATTACGGAGTTCTCACTCCACTGGCCCTCGTGTTCAACGGAATCCTCTTCTCGTTGATCCGCACGCAACACCCACCCCCTGATGCGAGTGTCTACTCGCGGGTGTTGTACGCGGGAGTGCTCATCGACTTCTTTCTCCGCCCTCTTTCAATACTCGACCCAGGCGGTAGGCAGAACGAGAAGGACTGTAGATGCAGTAAAAGGGTGATTGCAGCGACCGGTGCTGGTGGGGAACAACAGCCTGCTTTCGATGAGTCTGAACGGGCCCCTGCCGCCGCTGGTCGAGGACTGGCCGCTCTTCCGCGGGGGCAACCTCAACTACCTGCTCGTGTTCGAGTATCTCGGTTGTTATCTGACGGTAAGGGAAAACCGCGTTCATTAGTCAATCGCGATGTGTTCAGGTTGCTTTCGCCTGCTGCCCGTTCATCTACCGAGTGAGTCCATTAGCATCACTTCTCTTATAAATCTGTTCCGTTTAGTACTTTCTGATCTGTTGGGGCTACAAGATGACCAAAAGAACGTACTACGCGATGATCGGGACGGGTCTTTCTGCTCGCCTTCAGCGCTTCCGTCGCGATCGTCCACCTCTCGGCCCTCGCCTACGAGCGAAACGTGCGGATGGTGCCGCCCACGAATCCCGACTGCGTTCGGCTGCTGCCCGCCTTCGCCGAGCGGTACAACTTGGAGACACGAGTGAGCAGCCAGCAAACAATCAAACAAGTCATTCGGTGTGTTTAGACGCAAGTGGCGCTCTTCTGGTTCTGGACGGTGTGCTGCGGCTTCTTTCAAGTGGAACTTCCTGATCATCATCTTCACCGCATGGCGCGTGTACGTGCACTTCGAGCAACAAACGCGGTACATCAGCCTGACGAGCGAGCGGCTCACTCGCCAGATCTCGTTGACAATCACCGTCCAGGCACTCAACCCGATCCTCGTCTACTTCCTCCCCTCCGCCGTCCTCCTCCTCTCTGAAGCAGTCGAAAGAAACCCCCTACTATCTGTTCGTCCACTCCCTGTACTACAAGACGTTGTTCGCCTCCTACGCCCTCATTCCCCTTTGCAATCCGCTCGTCGCCTTGTTGTTGATCGAATCCTACCGAAAAGCGTTGGTGGATGCGGCCATCAACCTCTTCTTCTACGTGAAGGGCGAACAACGACACACGCCGGTGGACTCGGACGTGCACACGATTTCCTCCAAAGGTCTTCCTGCCCCCCTCAACCAACCGAACAAGATGGACGGGAGTCAACAGACGATGAACACTGCTTTCTGATCGAGCTTGAAGAAAATAAACCTTCTTTATTTGGATCACACGGTTTATTCCAAGAGCAGCTATGATCAAAGGGACACCTCGCCGTCGTCGTCCTGCGTGGGGGCCGTGCGGCGTTGCGAGAGGCCGTCGGGGCGGGCGGAGGTCGGCCGCGCGGTCGGCCGGCTCCACGTCGCTGTGGTCGGGCTGCGTGCGCGAGGGACTGGAGTCGGCGGTCACGGTCGACGGGAAGGCGCGCGGTTGGACGGCGGCCGCGTTGAATTCGGCGAGCGCCTTCTGCTCGAACAGGCGGAAGTACTCCAGCTCGTCCTGCTTCTTCTGAACGCACACGATTGAACGGAAGGCAGAAGGAGGGAGAACTCACTTTCCGCTGATGCTCCTCCTGCGCCTTCTGATCCAAACGGACGGCCCGCAGCCGGAGACGCCGCTCTTCTTTGATCTGCGCACTCCGAAGGCACTTGGCCGCCGACTTGCGGGCGACGAGGCCGATGACGACGGCGATGAGGACGGCGAGGAAGATCATCGGGCCGACCATGCTGAAGGTGCGGCCCTCGCGGTACTCGATCGTGTCCCACGCGATCTTCACGTAGTGGCCGGAGAACGGATCGCGGGCCATCGTCGACGCGCAGGCCGAACGGAGGATGAAGTCGGCGGTCCTCAACTCCTCCTTCGTCGCCCTCCGTGAGCGTGAAGTTGAGGAGGGCACTCGGCGAGCGAACGTACAGCTGCCACCGCTTCTTCTCGTCGTCCGTGGGTTGCAGCTGCAAGGAAGTGGGTGGATGGAAGAGGGGCGGGACTCACTTGAATGACGGCGAACCGGTCGACCAGCTCGTCCGCCACCTGGCAGATCGCCTGGTTTTTCTGCAGCGTGAGGACGAACATCGTCTCCTCTCCTCCGCCTGCTCCGGTTGGCGACGAACTGGGCGAAGTCCTCGCAGATGCTCGCCTCGCGCACGTCCGCGTACGAGAGGAACGAGTGGTTGCCCAGCATGTCGGCGAGCAGCTTCGAGATCTGCACCTGGACGGGCAGCAGGGGCTCGAGTTTCTTCCGCTCCTTCCGCACGATCACCGCCCGCCGGCACACGCACGACCGTTGGTCGTCCTGCAAACGGAAGGAGGAAAAAAGGACGAAACGGTGGACTCACCCATTTGAAACTCTTCAGCTCGCGGTCCATGTTCCCGACCGCCCCCTCCGAACAGAAAGCAGAACACGAGAGCGGCGAGGAAGAACCGCATACGTTGGGGTTGTTCGGACTGCAAAATGAGGCGAGGGTTGGCTCCGTTTTTCTGTTCGCTTGCTTCGAAGGTTGCTCAAAACGAAGCCGAAGGGAATGCAATCAACTTCATTCAATAGCCGAGAACAATTGGCAACATTTGGCAACAAAATAGCGGCACAAATAAACGGCGCAAATAAACAGACAAACAAACGGAAGGCACCAAACGAACTTCACCGCTTGAGCAAACACGTGGGATTATTAAAGCTGCGAGCAGTGGGAGTGTGGAAGATCATCAGGAGAGTGGAGGAATGCGGACGTTTACGCTGGAAGTGCCGCTTGAGGGCCTTGAGGGCGCGCGAGCGGTGCGAGATCGCGTTCTTGGCCTCGGCGGACATCTCGGCGAACGTCTCTTCCGACTTCTCGGGCTCGAAGATCGGGTCCCAGCCGAACGGCTTGCCCTCGCCCGCGCGGGGCGAAACGATGTGGCCCTTGCACGCGCCTGAAGAACGGGCGGAATAAACAGGCGTGGAAGGGGGACGAACCTTCGAAGAGCTCGACTTCCTTCGGGTCGGGCGTCGCGCCGGCCGGCAGGTAGGCGAAGATGCAGATCGCGCGCGCCGACTTGTCCGGGAAGCCCTGCAGCATCGTGTGCAGGCCCTCGCAGCCGATGCTTCTTCACGAACTCCTTCACGTAGGCGCCCGGCAGTCCGCCCAACGCGTTGAAGGCGAGGGCCGTGTCTGAAAGCGAGCGGATGACTCACGGCTCATCGATCGATTTTCGGTGAATCATCGCCGTTTGGCCGAGGATCCCCCGCTTGTCCCCCGTCCACCCACTCACCTTCGACGAGCACATCCGACTGCACGTGCCGGTAGGCCTCCACGCACTTGGCGACGGCGATCTCCCGATGGTCGCCTTGGATCTCGCACAAGTCGAGGCTGATGTGGTTGACCTAAACATTCGGGCAATCAATCTGAATGCAAATCAACCCGCCCATGCACTCACCGTGTAGTCGTGGAGAATCGCCTGCACCTCGGCGAGTTTGTTGAGGTTCGAAGTGACGAACGTGATCGTTTTCTTCACGGCGGTCATCGCGGCGTCGAGCTCGGGGTCGGGCGGGTGGGAAAGAATGAAGGCGGCTGGCCCAAACAACGCGCAGGACGGACAAACCGACTGAACAGTTCGTTCACACGTGCACGAAATCGATAGCCGCTTGTTTCGTTGCCCCGAGAAGAGGCCAGGGCAACGGCGAGCGTGAACGTTGCGTTGACTCGCCGTGCTTCTTCGGTTACGCTTCAATCCAACGACTAGATCAAGTGAAACAACTCGACCCAAATCACAACACCTTCTTATTGCATCAGCGTCAGCTTTTACCATCCCATTTCATCAAGTGTCCAAGGAAATGATTTTATTTCGATTAACAAAACCGGCGGATAAAAAGGCGATCGCGTACAACAAACAAACATCGACTGGATTCCGCCCTCTACTTCGTGCTCTTCATCTTCAGGAGTTGCGGGGCCGAGACGCGCACCTTGCCCGGCAGCTGCTGCGTGGGCGCCGAGTCGGAGACCAGCGACTTGACCATGTCGCGCTCGGCCGAGGTCGCCGTCTTGTCCAGCTGCAAACGCACGATCAAACAGAAAGCAGGAGAGTGGACGTACCTGGAAGAGGGCCAGCGCCGTCTTGACGGCCTTCCCGCGTTTGCCCGGGCCGGGCGTGATTTTCACCTGGAAAGCGGGAGAAGAAACGAGTGAATGGAGTGATCGAATGGACGCACCTTGTACTTGAACTTCTGCATGGCCGAGTAGGGGCCGCAAACGGCGACGATGAAGAGGAGGCCGTCGTCCGGCTTCGGGTTGGCGGTCAGCGAGTTCAGGATCGCCTCTTCGGCGTCCATCTGCTCGAGAGGGATCCTCTTCGGGCTGCTCGTCGGCCTCCTCCTCCGCCTCGTCCTCCTTCTGCTCCTCCTCGCCGTCCTCCGCTTTCTGCTCGGAGGTCGCCGGTTGGGGGCTGGTTGGTTCGACCGCCGGCTCGTCCACCTTCGGCTCCTCCACCTCCTCCTTCTCGTCCTCCTCGTCGTCCTCCTTGTGCGCCTTCTTGTGGCCCGGCTTCTTGATGGCGAGCGGCGAGATGAGGTTGGACATCACTGAACGAACGAGAGAAGGATAGGAAAGAAGTGGAAAGAAAGGACGGACCTGAACTGGCTTGCGTTCCCATCAGCTGCATCCGCAGCTCGCGCTCCTCGTCGTCCTGATGCGCGTACTTCTTGCGGATTTTGTCCAGCTTGTGTTTCTGCCGTTTGGTCAGCGGGGCGTTCTTCTTTTGGGCTGCAAGCGGAGGATGGACGAAAAGGATGAGAAGAGGAGCACCAACCTTTCTTCAGCTCCTTCTCCTCGGCCTTCTTCAACTCCGCGTTCTTTGCGTCCAGGTACTCCTGCCGGGGGTCGGGCTTCTTCTCCGGCTTCGTCAGCTGGATCAACGTGAAGTCCTCCTCGTTCACTTGCGACGTCTGGGAGTTCAGCTTGAGCGTGTCCAAGTTGACCTGCAGAAAGGAGTGAATGCGAGCAAGATAAGAAGGAACTCACTTCGACGTCCGGGAACTCCTCCTCGTCCTCTTCTCCGTCCTCGTCGTCGCCCTTCAGCTCGAGCTCCTGCTCCTCCTCTTCGGGCGTCTCGTCCACCTGCTGCTCGGCCGAGCGGTCGAGCGACGGCGCCTCGCTCACGCTCGTCAGTTTGGCGCGTCGCTCGGCCACGTGCCGTCCGGCGGACTCCTCGTCCAGGCGGAACATCAGGCCGAAGCCCAGCTCCAGCTTCACGGACGGCAGGAAGTTCTTCTTGCCGCGGATCATGAACGAGCCGGCCGGCAGGTACTCGCCGGTGGGCGCCGTTCGCGAGACCTCAAATCGAAGAAATATCAAGAAGGAAGAAAAGCAGAAAGAACCCACTTGATGGTGGTACACCCACCACGCGTTCACGACGATCTTCGCCTCCCACGCGGTGGAGTAGCAGACGGCCATCGAGCCGGCCTCGTTCAGCGTCATCGGCGGGATCTCCTCGTCGCGGTTGTTGTTCCGCACCACCACCGACGAGGCGCCGTGCAGGTCCGCGTGCACGTAGACGTCGCCCGGCCGGAGGTAGCGCTTCACGAGCATCTCGTTCTGCTGCGCGTCCCGCCCGCCGATGATCAGGAAGCCCTCGGTGGAGATGCACCAGTAGAACTTCTCGAACCACATCGTCTTCCGCGCCCGCAGCAGGTTCGTGTTCGTGCGGACCTGAAGCGAGAAGGAAAAAACGAATGCAAAGGAATGGAAGAGCGCTCACTTGTTTCACTTTGTTCTGCGTCTGCTTCTGCGCGTTCTTGAGCGCGACGGTGGACGCCTGGAGCGTCTTGTGCTGCTTGACGGCGGCCGCCTTCCGGTCGCTGAAGTACTTGCGGCAGTTCTGGTCGGCGGTCAGGTCGAGGTCCACTTCCACGTCCATGCCCTTCTTGGCCGGCGGCTTGGGCTTCTTGCTCTTGGACTCGAGGATCTCCTCGTCCTCCTCCTCTTCCTCCTCCTCGTCGTCCAGGTGCTCGTACGGGTCGGTGAGGCCGGAGAACGACCGAGTTCTCGGCCAGGTTCAACCGAACGAAGATCTTCGCGTAGGGATTCCCCTTCTGGGCGGAGATTTCGATCAGCTTCGCGATCTCCTCCCACTGCATCTTGTTGGCCAGACACTGCCTAAAGGGAAGAAGAACGGATGGACGGTTGGAAGAATGGGTGGACGAACCGAACGATCGTGAGGCACGCGTCCACGTCCTCCTTGTTCACTTGGATCAGATGAGCTCGCTTCTCCTGCACGTCCTGCACCTCCTCGAGGGCCTTCACGCGCCGCTCGTGGTCCTTCTTCACGTTGTTCAGCTTCTTGATCGCCTCGTTCTCCGCCTGGTTGGCGCGTTGCTGGAGTTTCTGCGTGTCCAGCAGCGAGTAGAAGTTGTCGACCGCCTCGCTGAACGTCGCGAACTCCTTGACCGACAGCTTCGCGTTCGGGCCGCTCGTTTGGGCGTAGCAGACGGGGTTGTACTCCTGAAGATCGAAACGAAAGAATAAACGAATAGAAAGCACGGCGAACCTCGTAGATTTCGGCCTCCGTACCGTCCGGCCGCTTGACCTTCGCGAACGTGATGAATCCCTTCGGACGGGAGCTCGCGAATGCGCTTCGAAACCTCCTCGGCCGCCCGCAGCGCCTCCATCAGCGTGAGCGTGCCCGCCCGCACTTCGCCGAGGTCCTTGATCTAAACGACCAGGAGATATTCGAAGGATCAAGGGAAAAGGACGTGCCTTCGCGTTGGGCGGCAATCCGGCGGTGATCAGCCCGTGCTCCAGCAGGGCGCCGCTGAAGGGCACGTGGCGGACGAGGGCGCGGCGGATCAACTCGTCCGGCTTCTTGTTCGACTCCAGGAAGAGCGAGATGTTCTCCAGCGAGGGCAGGAAGGTGTCCTGTTGGGCCAAGCTCAGCGGGTACCTGCAACTCGGAGGATGAACGGAGAAACGAACGGAATGCTCACGTCTCCTTCACGGAGAAGCGGACGTCGTTGTCGCGGTCGGTGCGGGGCCGCAGGACGTTCAGGATTTTGTAGTCGGCGTCCGTGAGGATCACGTTGCCCCGGTCGTACACCTCGACGATCACGTGGCACGCGCGCTCCTCGTCGCCGAACGTCATGTCCACGATGCGGTCCACTCCGACCTCAAACAAACGAATAAAAGAACGAGGAAGGAAGCGAATACCTGCGCGACGTGGGAGAGTCGCTTCTGGTTGATGTGTTTGCGGAATTTCATCGAGAAGCCGGACGGGATTTGGGATTTCGGCCAGTCGTGTGCCGTGCAGTGGATGCGGACGCCCGACTCGAACAGGATGAACGCCTTGTCGTTCGGCCTGAACACGCGAATAATCAACAGGAAATCATCGCGTGGAAAGAAAGGAAATAAAAGGGGTGTCCACTCACTTGTGCAGCTTCAAGAGGTACGTGCGCGAGTCGATGTCGTAGACGTTGACCACTCGCATTCCGATCAGCCGCCGCAGATCGTGGACGGCGGCGCAAACGTCGGCGGTCGTGAATTTCGACTTCATTGCGGCCTTGATGAAGACGGAAAAAGGGAAAGAGGAGTGGGAACAGATTCCTTCGATTCACTCCGACGACGGACGGAAGTCGAGGTTGTCCGTCGATTAAACGAGCAGTTCGGGAATGAAAACAAGCAGAAGGCAGCCGCTTTCGCAATCCGAGCGCGAGGGCGGGACTGTTGACTCGCTTGTCGGCCAGCCGCGTCACTTTTTCCCGTCCGCTCGAAGAGTTGAGAAATCGGTGCACGTTTTCCGGCGTTCCGTTTAGTTTGTGTTCCTTTCGGCTAATCAAGAGTTCCGGTGTGATGAAATCGACTTGTGATGGTTTGTTGGACGATAAATAGGGCGGAAGTTCTGACGGCGATTTGTTCTTTCGGCTCGGTAGACGCAAATAAGGTTTACCTTTCCTTGTGATTAAATCTGGTTTGTTCGACGCTGAAGTTCAGGTACGGATCTCGTCGTGTTCTGTTACGAGCAAGCAAACAAATCGCCATGCAAACAGCATCGCATAATTGCACCGGAGAAAACAGAAGAATCAAGGCAACACAAAGCTCGTTTCTGTTGGAGAAGCCGACGGCGATAAGAAGGGCCGATGGCATCATGATCGAAAGAAAGAGACGCTTGCAAGCAGTAAAATCGTCGTGCTCCAATTGGACGACATTTCCCGATGGTCTTTCCACTCGCTCGTCGTCTTATCTCGCGGTCCCCTCGCCTTCACGTGCGGCCGGTCTTCTGCCGGCCGTTCGAGGAGTGCTGAGGAAGGGAAATTGGACGAAAGGTTTGTCTTTCCTCTCGTGCAAGCGGTTGTTTATTTCCGCGATCGTTCGTTCAGCTCTCTGGCCCTGCGGAATGAAGATCGTGAACTCTTTCCGTCGCTCCCGGCGGAAGAATCAAGAGCCCCCGCGACGCAACGTTGTCCTGATCGGCGACGGGGGCTGCGGCAAGACGTGCCTCGTGATGACCTTCAAGTCGGGCGTCTTTCCGTTGGGCAAGTACATTCCGACCATCTTCGAAGCGTACGCCGTCGCGTTCGAGCTGGACAACCAACCAGTCAGTTCTGTTCACCCCTCCACTCTTTCCATTCATCCCCGCTTGAAGGTCGAGCTTGGCATCAGCGACAACGCGGGACAAGGAGGGCTACGAGCGACTGCGCGCCCTGTCCTACGGAAACGCCGACTGCGTCCTCCTCTGCTTTGCGGTCGACTCGGCCGATTCGCTGGAGAACGCGAAGAAGTGGGCGCGGGAGGTGCGCAACTTCCGCCCGACCGTCCCGATCGTCCTCGTCGCCAACAAAACGGACCTCCGCGACGACGCGACCCTCCAGCCGCCCGCCATCCCGACGGTCCGCGGCGAGGAGGTCGCCCAGCAAGTGGGCGCGAGGGCGTACGTTGAGTGCTCGGCCAAGAACTAACCACGTAACCCTTTACTCTTCTTCCTTCCTTTCATTCCCGCTCGTTGGATTGCAGGGCGTTGCGGAAATCTTCGAGACGGTCGCCCGTGCCGCCTTCGCCGCCAACCCGCGCCGAAAGCGAGTGCGGGCGGGAGTTCGGCGCTGTTTCGCGGCCATCCGGCGGTTCGCACGGCGAGTGGTCGGCCGTCCGAAGCGGCCTTCCCCCGCCGAACAGCGAGAACACGCCATGACGTACGTTCGATCGGAGTCCATTTCTCCGCTTGAAGCTTGATCCCCTTTCTCTTGTTGTAAATAGTCCAATCCTCGAGTGATGAATAGAATATTTATTCCGAACAACCACTCGATCACAAGAGCGTGTGCCGACTGCCACTCCACATGTTCGACTTGCTGCTTCCGCTCCGTTCATGTTCGCCGCCATCCGCCGGTCGTACTCGTAGTAGAGATCGTCGCAGGGCTCCACCACGCGGGGAAGTTGGTGGCCAGCGAGCGGTAGCGAATTTTCTCTTCGGCGCTCAGGTTGAAGCGGGCGCAGCGAGTGCGAATTTCGTCGCCGAGTGCCCGGATCGGGTACGGATTCTCGGGGTTCATCGCGATTCGATCCAACGCGTCGACCACCCGCTGCAGGAAGTGGAACTCGGCGTGTTCCAACGGCGAGCCGCCGCCGCCGAACGGCCGGAAGACGGCGGGCGAGCGGAGGAAAAGCCGCTCAGGCCTCCTGAATTCGAAACAAATCGCGGGCCGCCTGCTCGTCCAGCTCGATGCCCTGGTCGCTGTTCGCCTTCAGAAGGGAATCGACGTACTCGTAGACCTGCAAGAGAGCGGTGATGTCTGTTCGGCTCGTCGTCGAACTCCAAAATACCCCCCACTTTCCCACGTTCCGTTCGTCTCCGAAAAGGAAGAGAGCATTCCGTTGTTACGAACAATATTTTCGTTCTTTTCGTGCAAAAGCGGTCGAATTTCCCAACTGAATGCCCAATTGCTCACGAAACAAAGAAACCGAACACTTTGCGTGATGAACAGCGGCCACTCCCCTCTTCTAACCAACAGAATTTAGGATGGAATTCCAGGTTTTTTTTTTTTCCCCCCCCCCCCCCAGGGGGCGGTGGTGGCTCAGTGACTTCCGCGCTGCCGTCATTCCCCCTTTGTTCACACTCCCGCTTCTGCCTACCCGGTAGTATTGAATGGAGAAGATGAGCCAAAGGAAGAAGAAAGGAGGCGCTTCCGATCAGCGAGTAGACGCTCAGCGTTGGGTTGGCCTCGAAGAGTGAGTGGACGAGGAAGAAGACGAAGTAGGCAAACGAAATCAAGCAGGCTGCAATCAAGATGTGGCTGATTGATACAACATGGTGGTGCCAGCTGCTTACAAACGAGCACCAGCAGCAGCCCCACTCGCTTCGAGTGGTAGCCGAACGAAGCGCAGCGGGCCTGTCGGAATTGGAAGTGGAAGTTGAGGAGAACGAACAGCAGAGTGGTCGTTTTGAAGGCGAACTCGAAGACGTCCTGAAGACCTGGAATAGAATTGCAACTAACCACGAGAGACACGAACCACTTGAGCGAAGAAGTCCTCTCTGTTCAGCTCCAGACTCTTGCAGAAGGTCCACGAGATGACGCCCAAAAGAGCGGACTGGGCGGCCGCCAGCAACCACAGCCACAGCGAGCAGCGATCGCAAATCAGAGTGAACATCCGGCAAGTCCGGGGGAACAGAAGCGGGCGGAAGAGTGCGAACAAGCGGCAAGAAGGGGGGATTCCGCAGACTGACGGCGGAATTCGCGATGAGCGCCCGCCTGTTTGCAACGGAAAGAAGTGACTTCACGCACTCGTCCTTCGCTTGCTCGACCGGCCGTCCGCTTCTCGAATTTTTGCGGCAGAAACCGGAAACTTTCGACGTTCTTTTCGTTTCTTTTTGTTCCGAGCGGAAATTTGCGAAATGAATTCAATTCTTGGCCGTTGGAAAGAGCAAGCAGCCGTCGAGTTCAAATGCACAGTTTACTCAACAATCAACACGTCTTCTGTTCGTTCGAAACAACGGGGCGGGTGTTCAATTAGGAGAGGCGAGAAGAATTGAATAGAAAGGCAACAATCACCGATGGAAAAAGAAATTCCCTGTAGTCGCTCGACATCAGCCGCGTTTGCCGGAGCGGCGGCCTCCTCGACGGCCGGCTGGGCGGGCGGGCTTTTCACGGCCTCCGGCTGAACGGGAGCCGGCGCGGGCTTCGCTTTCCTTCTCATCGGCGGGGTTCGATTCCTGCTGGTCGGCGGCATCGTCATCAGCGGCCGGAGCCTGAACGGGCGCGGGAGCAGCGGGCTCTCCGGCAGCCGGCTGGGCGGGCTCCGCTTCCTCCTTCGTCGGCGGGCAGCGTCTTTGCGTACTCGTCCAGCTTCTTCACGACGACTGAACAGAAAGCAGCGTCCATTGTTGCGCTCCTTGAACTCACCGGCGAGACGCGGGGAAGCTCGCGGGTAGACGGACTGCAGGTCGAGAGCGACTGAGACGCCTTCGCTCCCTTGTAGTCGGCGACCGCCTTCTTCACGAACTGCTGGTAATCGCCGTAGATCTGAACGGATGGGTTGTAGAGGAAGGTGGAGCGGAAGAACCGACCTGCTTGCCCAACGCGACCGTCTCGGGGTCCAGCTGCTTCAGGCCCTCCTCGTGCTGCTTCTTGAGCCCGTCGAACGTCAAAGTGAACACTCGGTCCAAAGTGGGGGACTCCGCTCGCACCACCTCTTGGGCCTTCTCGAACGACGTCATTTCCGAGCGTCGGTCGTAGATTTTCGTCAGCGCCACGACGTCCTTGACCTTCAGGACGGCCATCGACTTCCGCCAGCCCTCATCCATGCGGTCGAGGAAGCGCTTCGGGATGAGCGTCTCCAACGTGACCTCCAGCGACTCGTTCTCGCCGCGCACCTCGACGATCGCCGTCGTCAGGAAGAAGGCGGAGAGGAGGAAGAAGACCGAAGGAGAGCGCATGTCGAACGGATGGGAGAACCGAAGGACGGTTTGTGATGACTTCCAGGAGATCGCGGCTTCTTTTTAAATCCCCCTTCTGTCCACTTCCGTTCAAGATTCGTCGACAATTGATCCCCAGTTCCAAACGTAATCGGATGTCGTGCACCAATCCAAGCTTAACCGCTCGTGTCGCGCCGTTTTGTTTGTTCAATATCCTTATCCGCTCGTGTCCTCTCGTTTGAAAAAGGGGGGGGGGGGGGGGGGGGGGGGGGAAAGTCCACTCGGCCCACCAATTTTCGAAGCTAGAACACCTATCAAAGCAGATCGTGCGCCTCACTCTGGTTTGAATCGGCAACGCCTGTTCGCAACGGAAGAAACGAGCGGTTTATTCTTCCGGTAGATGACGGACGAATCACTCAAAGCAGCGAATATTCAGAGAGATCGACTCCAGGCGGCAAGGGCGTCTGCACCCTACAGCAGACGGCGACGGCGTCGGGCTGAAAGAGCTAACCATTAGGAAGAGGGAGCAAAGCGAAAACTCACGAGAACGTCGATGGTCGTCTTGAAGGTCCGACTGACGAACTCGCGGTCCAATCCGATGACGAGGCCGGTCGGAGCGATCACGCAGATGCGATCGCCGAGTTTGGGCCAAATGCGCAGGAATTTCGCCTTCAGCTCGGCTGCTTTCGGGTAGCCGGGAGACTCGTGCAGGAGGATGTCTGGAAGAGAGGGAGGGTGGAAGGAAAAGAAGAAGGACTGACCGGCGTTGTTGAGCACGACGATCACCGGCTTCAGCTTTCGGACCACTCGAAAAACGGAGTTCACGAAGAAGCAGTCGAGCAGAAGGGAGACGTCCAATCGAACGATGTTTCCGTTGAACTCGGTGGCGATCGCGCGCACCGCCCGCTCGAGGTCGTCCTCCGGCGCCCCACAGGAGGACGCCCCGCTGGAGGTCGGCGGCCAGGCGGTCCACTTTGAGCGGGCGGAGGACGGCATGCTGGAGGGCGGCGATCATTCGCGAGTGGCCCTCGAACTCCACGAAGCCCCCGTTTCTGCGCACTCGCTGCAGGAACTTCAGGACGATCACCTCGTAGCCCTGGCAGCCGAACGAGACGCCCGCGTTCGTTCGCACGCCCAACTTCTTCAGTCCCGCAGTGCCACTGAAAAGAGGAAGTGAACGGGGGCTTCGCGAGGAGGGCTCACTTTTTTCTGATCGATCTGATGCGAGACCGACATCGAGAAGGCGGTGCAGAGCGCCTCGACCAGCATCCTTCTTTCGTGGGTTCGCGGAGAAAGAAGGCCGGACGACCGGCGGCTCGCTCCAAAGAAATGGGCGGACAAAAGCAGAGATCGAGGTGCGCTGTTGACCTCTCATTCGTCGCCCGTTGATTGTCTGTCGGCCAATGCAATTCCTTACAAAATTTGCTTTATTTCACGAACAGTCGATTGACCCCGAAAGCCGAAGAATGTTGGGGGATGCGAGGCGAGAGGAAGGCGGCACATCTGCGGCCTTGCTCTTGAGGAGGCCGCCCACTACTTGCCGGGACCGACCGGATTGTTCAACTGGCATTCCACAAGCATCTGGCGGAGGCCGCGGGTCATGGAATTAGCGCGACGACCGCTGAAGGAGGGAGAGTAACAAACAACAGGAAGGGTGACTCACCGTCGTCTACCGCACCCCGCCGAAACGAACGGCTGAACGCACAAGAAGACGAAGCAAAGAACAAGAAGGAAGTGGATGTTCAACGCCAACATGACTCACTTGAGGAGTAGAGGATTGTTGGGATGATCTAAGAAGACCTTTCTGTAGGGCGCTTTTATTTGCCCGATCGAAACGCAAGGAGCCAATCACAGGCTTACTCGAAAGGCGGAGCAAAATGCTTGGCTTTGGTCAACGAACGATCCGTACCGTGACAATGTGCAAATCGAATTGGTCACATAAAGACTGTACTTTTTCTGCAAGTGTAATGGCATTATTTCCGCCTTTATCGCCCTCTTAAACGACTTCTTCTGCAAAATCCTCTTCACAGTCAATGACCGTTACAGTTCATGAATTCCATCGAATCGACAAGTGGATTGCTTCATTCTGTTGCAGCCAACATCGTTACGGTTTTCACGAAAAACCGACTTTTGGTCTCTCCGTCTGCAGCACTCAATCATTGGCTCCCAGCGTATCTTTCGTGCAAACAGCAATTTACTTCTTGTAACAACGATGATCCAAATATACAGACAGAAAGTAGGAATGCTCGGGAATGATCGAAAGAAGGGAGATCCTTGCGCAGCACCCGTCTGCTCACTCGATAAAGATGTCCTCCGTGGGATGGATGAAGGCCGTGTACTCGTCGTAACTCCGCTTGAACGCCCGCCTAAACACTCCAGTCATCTACTTGCCCGTTGGCTAGGAAGAACGAACCCGATGGACTCGACGATCGGCTGCGTCGGACTCGTTCGACAAGAAAACATGGCAAGCGAACCGAGGGAGGAGGGGATGTTTCGTGATGAAGCCGAAGTACCGCAGCTGCTTCGGATGGGAGCCGCAGAACGAGAGGTTCTGGAGCGAATAGAAGTAGTCGAAGGTGGGGCAGCGGAAGATCTGAAGGCACAAATGAGTTCCTTGCCGCAGCGGAGAGCACTCACGTCCTTCTTTCGCTTGTCGATGATGTGCACTCCGCGGAAGGAGACCTCCATGAGGACGGTCTGCGGGACGAGAATCTCCTCCTTCGACTGGTACATCTCGCACACTTTGTTGATCGCCTGCACGAGCACGTCGTTGCCCTTGTGATGGGCGACTTCGATTGAGGCGAGCAGCGTCAAGTAGAAGGTGTCCCGTTCGGCGTGTTGGGGTTTGACTGGATAGAAGCGAGTAGTTGGGAGAGAGACGAGAGAACTGACCATTGCCCGGCAACACGCTGCTTGTGATCTCCTCCACGAGGTCGATCTCACACACATGGGCTGCGGGAAACAGTCCCTGCTGACCGGTCCGGAGGTTCGTCCCGAAGCACCAGTGATCCTCGTACTCCCGCTCCACCTTCAGCGCGTCGCCGATCTCCAGCAGGACCTCGTCGTCGTGGCGGGGTACAAACGTGAACTGCGCGCGATGGGTGGGCCCCGAATTCGAGGGATCCGACGAGGCGAAGCTGGAGATGCCCGAGGAGTCCTCTTGGTTGTTGTACGGGTTCATGACTGCAAGGACCGAACGAATGAGTTCAGTGATCTCTTCTAAAGAGCACTCACCCTTCCGCTGGTCGAAGTGGGTGGCATTTCCGTTCAGGCCGTCCTCGTAGTACGAGTCTTCGAGGCCGTAGTTCGTGCTCGACCGCACCAGCGACTGCTCGATGCCGTAGGAGAGTTGGTAGTCGACCTCGTGGCCCAACTGGGAGGCGATCGCGCCACGAGGCGGCAGGGAGCCGGCGGGCGGCGGCTTCGTGTGTCGCAGGAGCGGATGGACGACGTTCTCGTTCGGCCGGAGGGGCGTCGCGTTCGCCTTCGGAATCGACTTTGCGGTCGAATGGGCGGACGTGGAGAGGCCATTGGAGCTCATCGGGAAGTCGAACGGTTGGACGAGGGCGGCGGGCGAGTCGAGCGGCAAGTTGGGCAGTCGGCGGGCGACTTGATGGACGGCGGCTTCCTGCACGTGAAGCGGCTGGACGATCGCTTGTTGGGGATGGAACACTGGAATAAACACACGTCTAATAAACAAACAGAAGAAGCAGAAGACGCTCGAACGTCTCTTCGTCCCCGAAATCCCCGAGGCAATGATAAAAACGACGCCCGAAACGGAGAGACGCCCGCCCGACGTGTCGCTTCGGACTGCCGCCGACCGCCGGACGCGCAGCAATCCGCGGAAATTGGAAAATTTGGAGCGGCCGGCAGATTCACAAAGACGGACGCGGGCTCGGCGGAGCGAAACGTTCGGCGAGAGGCGCGCGACTGGTGGGCGGCCAAATGGTCGAAATTGCGCTCGTCTTTCGGCCGGGATTTCGCCCTCGAAAGGCGGAGGAATCCCAGCCGCTCGGAGATGTTTGCGAAGCCCGAAAGAAACAAACAGATCCCATTCGGAGATTATCTCGTGCGGGTTTCAGGCCCACCACCAAATTCGTGTCTGAATTTCAAATCGACACGTAAAAAAGGCGTGAAGAACGATGAGGCCAGGCGGCAACGAAAAAGTGTGCCCATTACGTTCCACTGATCGGAGAATGCGGAAAGAAACTCCCGAAACCCACAAGACTACTCTGAGCAAGCCCCGAAACGAAGCACGCACGTCATCCAATTGGGGAAAGAACATGGAGGAGACAATGCGGCCATCCCCGCCCGCTGTTAATGGAAAAGAAGAGAACGATCCGCCCGCCATTCGCCGACGGCCGCCCGCCCGAAACGAGTGGAGGACGAAGAGCGAGCGGGGAGGAAGTAGTAGTGGACCGCGGCGGACCCCAAACCACGAAATGCGGCCGTCTGCCATTCGGGGCCGCCGGCCGCTCTCGTTCGGACTTTCCGGCCGCCTTTCGGCCTCGTGACGCAACGGACCGCCGACCCGCGCGCGGGTCAAGTGGCCGCCGAGAAGGGCGCAAAACAATCCTCCATTTCGCTCGAAACTCCTCGGTTCGCCGCAAATAAGCCGAAAGTTCCACGCTCGCAATAAGCGGGCAACTGGCGAGCGTCAAATGAGCCGGGAAAATTTCCCCGCGGTAAACATTTTAACGTTGAGCGTAAGGGAAGGCTAATCCTTCTGCTCTGAGAAAAGAACCGGAAAGGAAAGACCTCGCAAAGACGGCCACCCATTTGACCCCCCCTTCAAGCATGCATGAACGCGTGCCAGACAGAAGGGCGCGTAAGAAGGAACGGTAGAGAAGCGACTTTCAGCGGTATCGTTTCACATCAAACCCCTCGTCATCTGCTACGAATCACCTCACCTCGTTGCATGGGCACGTCGTCCGGTCGTAGAGCGGGAGGATCCGCCGCCTCGAGCCGCCCAGCTGGCCGCGCGCTTCCAACGTGGGCTGAAATCAGCGAAATGACTTCTGAAGCGGTTTCTCTGGTGGTTCTCTTCAGAAACATCCCACAGTCCTTTACCCTTCGAGCGGAAACCGTAAAGTCGCGGGGAAAATTAACGAAGCGAGAGGAACATCCGCGCCGCCCGACTGCTCATTGTGTTTTACGATCTCCGGGGAAATGCGGAAGAAATTGGAGCTGTTCAGGGAATGGACCCGCTGTTCTATGCGTTTGGAAGCGAGGATTCTCGGCGGAAAGAAGTGAACTCGACGGTCGGCCGTCTGCCCGAAACGAACCTCGCTGCCGTCCGCGTTCTCGTCGTTGAACTGTTGGGTCTTCGATTTGCGCAGCCAGTTGGCGGTCTCCTCCAATCGCTCGCGCTCGCTCTCCTCCAGCGTCGTGCCCAACGACTTGCGGACGGCCGATCGGAGCGCGAAGGAGGGCATCGAGGAGGAGCCGGGGATGAAGTGGTAGAAGTCGCGCGGCTGTCGGCAGTAGTGGATGTCCACCTCGGGCGACTGCGATCGCCCTCGAGGGCATTTCTGCAAGCAACGAAATGTGAGAAGTGGGCGGATTACTGCAGTGCTAATCGATGACAGTCGGAAGACTAAAGAACGGCTCGAGAGTTTAATTGGGAGCGACCAACGGCCATCCCGCAGGTTTCAGTTTGCAGTCGACGAGTCCTCGGAATGCGGCCACCACTCGAAAGAAATCAATAAACATCCCCGCGAGCAGTCAATATCCGCTCGAAGTACACGCCCCGGCCGTCCAATAAACTTCCGCCGCAGGAAGAATGGCGGCCGCAAATTAAAACGACCAGCAAAGCCGTAAATTTCGATTAAACGGCCGCTCGAGTGGTGGCCGGCCAGCGGAAAGCCGAGGAGGCGGCCGGCGATGCAATTTGATTCCCGTTTGACGTGCGAAATGGCCGGTGGTCTGCGGAGGGCGGCGGTCGCGAACTCATCCGAAGGTCGCCGAATTCCCAGGCCGGTCGTGAGGAGAAAGCGGCCTCCCACCCACCCGCCGCGGGTGATCGTCGAGGCCGAAAGGAGGGCCGAAAAAGGGATGAAAGGCCCGTAAACTCGCGCCAAAAGAAGATCCTCCGTGGTGGGCGGCAATTTTTGACCCGAAAGAAGTGGAAATCTCGTAAAATGCGGCCGGAAGCGGGATGTTCTCGGCGGCCAACTTCGGCCGCCGGTCGCCGCCGGCAGTCCGTCGAGTTCGAACCGTCGGCACTTCATTTCGATTTGTTTTAGGCGGGCGGCAAATTCGCTGGGGAGGCGGCGGCGGGCGGCCGGAGGCGGTCGAGCAATTCGGACTGCTTGAACGAACGAAGAGGTCGGTCGCCCGCCGCCCCCAACGGCCCGAAAGTCAATCGTTTTGCGCGCGTGTCGTCCCAAATAGCCCCACTTAGCCGACGGAGTGGATTTCCGCCTCGAGAGGGCATCAATCCACGCCCCAATTTCCGCCTTCCGCGAACCGACGATCGAATGGGAGGGACGACGGAGAAGAAACCCCCGCCCCGACCGAATGGCCGCAAAGAAATCACGTGAAAGGAGCGGAAGACCGGGCGGCTAATTTAAAATTTACGGGACTCGCCGGCGCTCTTTCGACTTCGATTCCACAAAAGACGTCACTCCGCCCCTCCGCTCGCCGCACTCACCCGCCGTCTCGTCCGCTCGCTCGTCCTCCTCCCGTCGCCGAAGTGCCGCTGGGCGAGTTGGCGCTCCAGCTCGCTGATCTCCGAGTCGCTCAGCTCGTCCTCCGACGCGATGGGCGGCGAGCGGCGGCGGAGGGCGCGCGGCGCGGCCACTCGCGACGGGATCACGCCGTTGGGCGGCGGCTGGTTCTCGTCGTCGGCCAACGGAAAGTCGACCTCCTCGCCGCCCACCGACCCTTCGAACGAGAAACCCGTCCTCGCCGACATCTGCAATTCGAAACCAATCAGTCGAGTGCACAAGTCAAACAAACAGAGAGGCAAGGAAGAAAAAAGCACGACAGGAAAGAAAGACGATCCCGCAATCGTTGCGAAGGATCAAACAAAAGTTCTGCAGAAAGGACGATCAGATGACGAAGTTTCGTACGAAATCCCGCCTCGTTTAGGAATTCAATTTGCGGCGTTTATTTTCGAATCAAACGTCCGCTGTCCGGCCGCTCCAAGATGCTCCCGATTCCCGTGGGATCCCAACCGGAGAGGCTTGCAGAAGAAATCCTTGCAGCAATGAAGAGGAATGAATGTGCGAATAATGAAGAGCAGAAGGAAGTAATCCGGGAGCGATGAACGGACGAGTTCTCATCTTTCGTCCAGCCGAGGCCAAATGGCGGCTAATCATCGCTTCCTTCCTCCCCTCTCCTCTTACAGAGAGTTCTTTTTGAGCAGAAATTCCAATCTGATTATTCGCTTTTGGCCCTCCACGCACTCAAAATAATCAAAACCCGTCGGGAAGCCGAATGTCAACCGCAGGAGGGAAAATTGCGGCGGACGGGCGGCCGGAGATGAAAATTACGGGCCGCCGGTCGGACTTCCGAATTCGCCGGCCGAAGTGCGGGATTTCGGCCTTCCGCTCGGCGAAACCGGCGCCCAGACGGCCGGCCGAGGAGTGCGCGACGGGCGGGCGGGCGGGCGGGAATTAGGGACCTCCAACGGCCGACAAGAAGTGGCTTTTCTCCATCAATCCAACCAACAAAAGAAAGGAAGGAGATTAAAGAAGAACGCGTGTGACGGGCAGCCGGCTGGACGGCAACTTCGTGGTCATTCGGAAGCGGGAATTCATTCCGAATGCACCTCCACGCTCCCCACTGCCCACCGGCCGCCTTCCCTCCCGCCCGGCTGACCAGAAACAAAGCGGCCGGCGGCGCCATTCCGCCGCCACGGCAACGGCGGCCGCCCCAAGCCCCCAATTTGGCCCCGCCACTCGTCGATGTGCGTCCAGGAATGCAAATGACGACTCCTCCGGCATACAAACAAGTGAAAATGGGCAGAGAAGAGCGGACGGGTGAGCAGTGGAATCAAAGCAGAACTCACCACTTCGTCCTCCTCGTCGGCCGCCCGCTCCAAATCGTGCAGAGCGGGCGCAGATTTCGGCCGGCGGGCGCGTGGACTCGGCGGTCGACCATCTCGACGTCCTCCCGTTGATCGTCGAACGCGTCGTGGGCCTCCTCTTGCGGCCGCCAGCTGCCGGGCAGCGATTCCGCCCGATCGGGAGAGCCGAGCAGGAGGAGGAGCGACTGCTTGTCTTCGAGCACCGACAGGCGATCCTTCTTCTCCTCCACTTTCTGTTCCTCTTGCCGGGAAGTCCTCGGATTCGGCAGGGAACGGGGGCACTTCTTCCTCGTCTCCTTCGATCCACTTCGAAGCGTCCACTCCGTCCAGCTTCCGCTCGGCCTCCTCGACGTTCTTCTCTCGGCTTCGATGGCGAAACTCTCGACCAGGTCGGTGGGCAGCTCCACGCCGTCGGCGGCCTTCTTCTCGGCGTCCACTTTGAGGCGGGCGGCTTCTTCTTGCAGCCGCTGCTTCAGCTTCAGGCCGTCGATGAAGCTCAGGCCCGAGCGGGGCAGGCGGGACGCTCCGCACATCGACGCGCAGCCGCTCGGCCGCCCGTGGTACGTGGCCGAGTGGCGGAGAAGGATGGGCGGCAGGTGGGTGAGCTCGTCGTCTTCGTCGTTGGGCGGCGAGTTCGAGCCGGAGGTCTCGTTCTCGTCGCGGGGGTTTCGCGACGTCCCGAACAGCGGCGTGCGAGGGCGGAAGGTGAACGGAAGCGAGGCGAAGTTCGTGGGCGCCGCTCGCAGTTGGCCGTCCGACTTCGACGTGGCGATCGGCCGTCGAGCGGCCGCCCGAATGAAGAACTGAGAGCGGCGGCGGGCGGAGAACTCGCCGAGGGTCGGGTCGAGAGCGTCCATGAACTCGTCCTCCCCATCTTCCTTCCTCTTCCTCGTCCCTCGTGGTGCTCCGCGTTGTCGTAGTCGCTGAACTCCGGGCTGGTCCTCCTCCTCGTCCAGCACACTCCGCGTGCGGCCGTCCGCCTCTTCGTCCGCGTCGATCGACATCGCTTCCTCCACACTGCTCGTGGATCCTCGTTCATCTAAAGGCAACCCGGAGATGAAAAGGAGTGAAATGAAAGCGAACTCACGATCGCCTTCGAATTCCTCCTCGCTTTCCATCCGATCTTCCTCTTCCGGCTGTTCGAACTCGCTGGACACGTAGGCGTCTTCCTTCGTTCTCGTCGGCCACCGAGAGCGCGTAGCACGAGCTGCTCCACAGCAAGTGGTGCTGCCGTCGCCGCTTCTTCATGAACGCGTCGTCGCTGCTGAACGAGCGGACCATCCCGCGGCCGCCCTTCGCGCGCAACGGGCGGATCACGAGGGCATCGTCGTCGGCCGCGTACTCGTTGCTCATCACCACGGCGTCCTCGTCGTCCTCCAGCAGCCCCTCGGCGCCTCCGAACTGCAGAATGCGGGGCGGTGCGGACCACGAGCGCGGGAGGTGCTCGCCGACCAGCGCGCCCTCGTCCAGCTCGTCCTCTTCGTCGTCGCTCTTCCTCCGAGTCGAAGGGGCGCAGTTTGAAGCCGCGGAAGGGCGAAGAAGACGGGCGAGATCTTTTGGCTTCGAATTCACGATCCAAATCGTTCGCTCCGCTCTCGCTCTTCGTCCCCGTCGTACTGGCTGGGCGCCGACCAACAGGAGGCGCTCTGATCGCCCGCTTCCGCGAACTCGCCGCCCTCATTCGACCGATTCGAGTGGCCGGCCGTGCGGACGGTCAGGACTGAAAGGAAAGAGATCAACGGGCATCCGTCCGATCAAACCGACCGTCGCCTCGTCCCAAATCGACGGTCGGGTGGGCGGGCGCCTTCCGTCGGCGCGCGTCGAAGTCGTCCGGCTCGGGCCACACGACCGCGATGCCGCTCAGTCGGGGCGACAAGACGGCCACTCCGTTCGGGTCGTCGGCGAACGCGGCGGCCAGCGGCGGGTTGATGCGGCCGATCGGCGGGCGGCGGAAGTCGGTCATTTCGGCGGGGTTCTGCAAGCAGAACGCAATCAATCAATCGATGAAATGGAACGAGTGGTGGGTGGAGTGTTCGCTGTTTGTTCGAATTCAATCCCTCCATCTGCCGACCCCGAACTCCACTCAAAACGAAAAGAAGCGAAGCAGAAAGAAGAACGTTTGTTTGCCGCCGGAAATTGCCCCGCCTTCCGTCCGGCGGATCGCCGACCGGCGTCACGAAAGTCGCCCGCCCGCCCGAATGCAAACTCGGCGGCCATCCGGTCGCCGCGAATCCCGCCGGCGGTTTGCAAAACGAAGCTGGAGTTCATTGCCAGCAGAATCGTAACGTTCCCACACAAAACCGAGGGTTTGTGGAGGGAACACGTGCACACGATCGAGAGCAACGAATTCGAGCGGCCGTTCTTCCCGAAAGCTTCGAAGATTTCGGACGACAAATCGCGGGGATTTCTTTTCGAAACACGGGGCTTCGTTTCGAAAACATGGCCGCGCTCCTCGTGGCTCATTAATCTGCTCGTTCTTCGGATTACGGCCGGCTAATGGACGGCCGCTTTCTTCTCGACAACCACGACGAAGAATAATCGGATACGAGGCCCGTTCTTTCGCACAAAAAGGTGTTCTCTCGCTCTTGTTTTATTCAACGAAACGAAAGCGAACACGCGGCCCGATTGCTCGGCGAATTCACGTCATCCCCGCGCCGTCCCCCGCATTCACGAGCGACCGGCGAGTGGCTGAAAGCAGCGGCTTGCATCACGCGATCACAAAGGCGGGGATCAAAGGAAGAGAACGACGTCAATTGTTTCTTCCGGACGACACAACAGGATCACAAGCACTTACCGACGGCTTCTTCAGCTCCTTCAATCCGCCGAAAGCGGTGGATTTCGACTTCCGGAAGGGCAGAAAGGTGGGATGGACGCTGTAGAACTCCTCGTCCGAGTCGGGATCCTCCGCGCCGTCCTCTTCTTTTCGTTCTTCGCAGGAGGGCGGCGAGTTCGAGGCTCCTTTCCAGCGATCGGATGCCTAAACAAAAGGATTACGAATGAATAACGACAAAGGAATTGTGATGTCATCAGTGAAGACGTGTGAACACGCCCCGATGCCCCCGAAAAAGATTGAATTCCCCCGATTTCTGACACGAAACGAAGAGAACGGCGGAATTCTCGCCGTGGCGTCAGCGCGCGAACACTCCCGCGTGCATTCCGAATGCGCGGATCTCAACGAACACGAGAGCAAGCGAGCAGTCGGCAGAAATTAGACGACTGGCCGGCCGGCGGCTTCAATTTTGACGACTCCAAGCGAAAAGGCGAATTGCACGCAGACGGCGGCTATTTTCGGGGCTCCAATTAGAAATTCGTGTGAAACGCGACGAAAAGGCGGACGACGAAAGGTGGCCGTTTGCGTGCGCCCGCTTTGTTGCGAACAAACGGCGGCTGGTTGGCCGAAGAGAACAACGGAGGAAAGCCCGTCGGTAGGCACTCGCCCCTTCTTGTTCTCGGAATGACCACAAACGAGGGCGGTCGTTGACCGTTGAACATGGGCGTCCACCGGTCGCCCTCCAATCCGCGCCAATCCACTCGTTCCGCAGACCGGCGGCCGAAAGTTGGGGAGCCGAAGGCGCGAGGCGGCCCGCAAATTGCGAAACAACCCCGCGTACCGCTCGGGGGCATTTTTGACGGCGACCGGCGGCAATTCGGCGGATAGACGGCCGGCGAGGGGCGACGTCCCGACGGGATTTCGCGGTCGACCGGCGGCCGCAAATGATGGCCGCCCGTTTTGTCCATGAACCGCCCGCCCGGTCCGGGCAGTAATTTCGGGTGGACGGAAGGCGGTGGGCAGTGCGAAGCGATTAGGCGCGCCGGTGGAGGCCGCAGATGGCGCGGCAAGTGCGAAATGCGTCGAAGAAGTGGGAGAAAGTGCGATAAAACTCGTCTACTTTCCGCACTCTTCGAAGAACTCGTGGCCCCTGGACGCCCCCGTTCGGCCGAGCGAGCGGATTAACGAGCCCTCCGTCCCCGTCGGATCGTCGCGTGGACGGGCGCCAAATGAGGGGCTCGCCGAATAATCGGGGGACGAGAGAATGCGGAAGTGAGGGACCCGCAAATTAGACGCTCCCCTCGCCCTAATAATCGAAAGAATACTCACCAGTTGGCAGAGGTTCCCGTGGGCCGACTGACTGCCGCCGATCCCGATGAAGCGGCGGACGGACTTCTCGACCAATTCCTCCAATTCGGCGTCGTCGTCCTCCTCCGCGTTCGAGTCCACGGGCGTCTCGAAGGCCGCGTGGAGGACGCCGTTCGTGATCGAAGGAGGCGGAGAAGAACGTGCGTTGGGCCTCGCCGTTCGTGGCCGAAGAAGACGGCGTTTCGATCGTCGACGGGGTCATCTGAAGCACAACCGCGTGAACGCGAGTGGGCAAACGGCGTCACATGACTGCAAAGAAAACTGGCCAGCGCAAGGGGATTGGAAAGTCACGTGGCGCGTAAAGGCGTCAAGTCGCGTAGTGAAGGTCAGACCGGATTTGCGTACGTGGTCAAAGGCAGGGTTGCCGGGCGGACGTTCGAATCCGCCTCGGCGGAACTTTCGACGATTCCCAAATTTGCCGTGAAAAAGCTTTTGATCAAAAACTGAAAGTGTTTCCCGATCAAATCCGCAAAAGCGTTCATCGTCAAACGCAAAGGGAGGGGCACCTGCTGTTTCTGGGTGGACGGCGGCGTCCCTGAAAAAAAAAATAGCAACGTGAAAGTCATTCGTGGGACCAAAAAAAGAGCGAAAAGCGAAACGCCGATCACCAGCGAAGACCGATCGAAAAAGAAGCCACTTCCGATCCCACGCGGCGCCGCGTGCTTTTTCTTCGCGTGTCGTTCGAATCAAAATGAACTTCGTCACGCGACGCTTTTGTCGATTGACCGCATGGATGAAAAGGGCAAAGACGGCTCGTCGTGTGCGTGAGTAAAATCCCAAGAAAAAACCAGACGTTTCCGTGCTCCATAATCACAAACGAAAAATTCCCCCAATCCCCTGCCAAAAACGTTAGCAGAAACGAGCCTTCTTCATTTCCACATTTGCATGTCGAAAGCCCAAGAAAGGGGGCGAACGCGCGAAGATGAACGAGCGCAACGCGGATGAACGCGAGCGAGACGGCCGGCGGGCGAAATCCACGAAACCGCGCGGCCCCGGCAGAAAGCGGCCGGCCGGCGAGCGGCGCCGTCGGCGTGGCCGAGGGCCCGCGTTCTCTTCGCGGTCGGTCGGCCACGTTTCGCAAGCGTCGAGAGTTCAACACGCGCTCTTCGGCGGTCGCTCTTTTGGCCTCCCGCCTCACGAAGGAAGGGCCCGTTCAATTCGACCGGACGGACGGAAGGGCGGAAGGGAGTAATTGGAAGTGGAGGGTGGGCATAAAAGAGCAGACAATCCTTTCCGTTCATGCCTTTTCTTTATTACAAAACCACTGCGTGAATTTCGTTCGTTTTGGAATCGAATTTCAGGCGGCCGTTTGCGAACCGTCGGCCCAATAAAACGAACATCCAAAAAGGCCGCGCCATTCGGCCGGACGTTACGAGCGGCGGCACGAGAAACGAAAAGAAATTCGATTTGACCAAAAGGGATCCGCCGCCGCCCCCCGCTTTATGACTACAGAAAGGACGGAGATTGGAAGTCGCGTTCGTCGTCTCGATTTCCGCCGAACGGCCCCCGGCGGCCACTCGTTTCGCGCAGGAATCGACGATGAGGAGCGTGCGGGAATGAAATTCCAACGAGCCGGCCGACGGCGCGCGTTCCCGGGAGACCCACGGCCATCGTTAATGCGCGTGCGGGAGGATTGCCACGAGCGACACCTCCGCTCGACCGCCGAGCCACCGGAAGCGGGCGGCAAGCCGACGGACGAGGAAGTTTTTGGGCGACCAGGCGGCGGCCCGTGGGCGATTAGAGCCGGGCATTAGAAGGCGCCTAATCCCCTCGATTCCGGAGTGAATAAGCGAGAGGAAGAAGAAGGTGGGCACAACTCTGGTAGTCGGCGGTGTTTGCGGTTCGAGGCAGCAGTGATCGCCGCCGCCGCCCGAGTGACCGGCCGCGTTGATCGCCGCTTATCAAACGGCCGCTACGTTGAACACTTGAACCCGGCGGCCGGTCAGCGGCCACTCCGACCGGCCGCCTACGAAAACGTCACTTCTGTTTGCCCAGGCGGTCAGCGGGCGGCTTTATACGCGCATATTGGGTCGACCACACGCCGCCGTTCGTCGATCGCGAACAGAACGGCGGATTGGGGCCGGCAGGGCGCGAACTGACCGACACGCGGCTACACGGCGGGCGGGACGCTCGAACGGGATCACGAGCCGACCTTCAACTCACCCCTCACTCCCCTCCGGCTCGTGGGACGAAGAACAACCCTCCGCTCTTGCTATGAGGATTGAACCGCCCGGTCAACGGCGACGATCCCGAGTGATTCGAGTCGCCGAACAAGCGGGGCAAAATACAACCCACAGCCCGCTTAAAAGGCGGATGAGCGAGGGCAGATTCGGGGCAAACCGCCCCCTCCCGCCGCCCGTCGACCCGAATCGCCGCCTCTCGGGATCTACGGGCGTAAATCCACACCATTTACGCGCATCCCCCGCTTTATTTACCGCCCAGTTCGAGCCTCAAGTTTCTTATCGCCGAGTTCGTCGCCCGCTTGTGCTCCGCGGAGGGCCGGGCCGGCGAATTCCGCCGATTTCGATCTCCGCGTCGTGTTTTTTCTCCCGAAAGGGCGGCAACGTGGCGGCGGCGGCGTAACTCCGCCCGCCGGCATTTACGGGCACAACTCCCCCACCAACACGAACGACGATGACCCCATCAACCTTTGCTCGTTGTGAGTGAACCCGTTGAAGCAGAGAGAAAAGCCATCATCCTTTTATTTCAACGACAAGTGAAGTGAGTGAATCGACGAGGTACACGTGTAGACAGTTTGGATTGTCATTGAAGCATTGAGCATCCCGACAAGCAGGCGGCCCTTCAGCGCTCCATGTCCGCTCGATAGCCTGAAAGAAACTTCAATTTCCTGTTTCGCTTCGAGCACTCACTTCCCGTCTGCTTCATCACGAGGATACGGAGCTCGGTCGTTCGCCGTCCACTCATGAGATCGCTGCCGTCAATCGGGAGATCACACCTCGTCCTCGAATTCCATGAGCTCGAGCTTGCTGCTCGTGCTGACCGGGAACGAAGATGAACGGCAGCATTGCGAGCTCTCGGTAGCGCTCCTGGTCTTCGGCGTTGATCTTGAAGACCTTCGCTCGTTCTCCCATTTCCTGAACAGAAAGAGCAGGGGAGTGATCGAAAGATTGGCCCGTGCTCACTCGGGCCAACACGGCGATCGCTTCCTTGGGCTCGTTGGAACTCAAAAAGCGTTCGATCTGGGCGATCCACTTTTGCAGTTGGTAAAACTCGGCGTGGCGGAAGGCGTGCGCGTGTCGGCGGAAACACCCGAAGCGGGACGCGTTGATGTACGCCCGCATTTCGCTCTCCGAATCCTGCAGCTTGTAGAGATCGCGGGCGTTGCGTTCGGAGAGAGGGATCCAATTGAGGCTGTTCGTTTGGATCAACTCGTGCACGAACTCCTTGATCTGCAAGCGAGTGAGAGACTAACAGAAGGTCAACGGAGAGCACTCACCAGCATCGCCCTTCGAATGAACACAACGCAGAGCAGAAGGCACGTGACGCCGTCCAGCAGGCAGTAGAGGCCGTGGAATGTGAAGAGTTGCGGTTGGAAGTGGAAGCAGACGGCCGAGAGGCCCGAGAAACCGAAACCAAAAGAACCGGCTGAAACGAACGAGTGAACAGACGGCCATCAAAGAAGGCGGGAAACGCACCGACCATCGCCTTGCACCGAGTGGCGTTCAGCTCGCCGTACCCAAAAGATCCCTTCCACGCCATCTCGAAAAACGAGACGAGCGCGTGCCCGCCGAACACGATCGAGAACATTTGGAAGAAGATGATGAACAGGGCCTGCAACTAACCGACTAAAGAAACCAAACATGAGAGGGGAACTCACGTAGAAGCCGACCTCGTCCATGTCGAACGCCCGCACGACCAATCCCTCGTGGAATGCTTGGAACATGGCGAGCAAAGTGGCGCCGTAGACGAGGAATTGGAGCGAGGCGGCGAACACCAGAAAGCAGCTGCATTGACGCTCCATTTGGGTCACATTTCGGAGGAAGCGATTGGAAGAAGCGAGCTGAAAGAAACAAAGAAACACGTGGTCGATTGGAAGAACGCCCGATCACGCCCGTGGAAGCTCGCTTGACACCCCCCAAACCCCCGCTCCTCCTCCGCGATGCATCACTCCCGCACTGTAGCCAAAGCAAACTTTCTGACAGCCGCCCGGGCGGTTCGGAACGTGAAAGACGAACGAAAACGCGCCAACGGAAACAGCCGCCGGCGAGCGTTCCGACCGGCCGGACGAATTGGGGCAGCGATTGGCGTCCAATCCATTTCCCGCCGCTCCCGCCCTTCCCACGGCCACGGCCGCCGATCGGCGGAGTCATTTTTTATCGCCAACCGGCCGGCCGGCAGCTGTCGACATCCGCCCGGAGGTCAGGCCGACCGGCTTTTATTCGGCCGCGAATTGGAGCAATCGGCTTTTATCGTCCTTCGTGGCAGTGCGGGCGGCGAGATCACTCGGGCGGGCGGCCGGAAACAAGCGGCCGTTTGACACTCGACGCCCCGCAAAAGGGCGGCTTGTTCCCGCCCCTCGCCCAATTAGTCACCAGCAACACGCCGAAAGGCGCCACTTGAATGATCGATCGGCCGCGACGAACCTGCTCCTGCACACGCGGAGGCCAAAGGGGACGGCGGACGTCACTCGCCCGTTCCCCCTGCATCCACTCGATCGATCGGGAATGCAATTAAACAACAGCGGCGGCGGCGGCGGAAGTCACAACGACCAGCCGCCTCGCCCGGGTGTTAAATTCGCAATTAGCACTTCGAATTTAAGTGTCCAATTAGCCAGGGGATACGGTCCAGTAGAAGCTGTGGCGGCTGCTTGGCGGGACTTCAAAGGAGTGTGAAGCGAATTTTAGTGGATTTTTACTGGCAAGTGACGTCAACCGCTTTGCCGCTGTAAACACTCGATCCACGTCGAAGTGCTCGGGCAAAAGCTGACACAAAACAGGAAGTACACGGTTGCCATGAGAAGCCCACGTTGTAGCTGCGGTTGGTTCGCACCGAACAAAACGATTGCCATCCTACAGTCCTCACTTCCAATGGTTTATTCCCGCAAATGCCGACAAGAGAGGCGGAGAGAGGAAGAGGGGCGATCACTCCTTCTGCGTGTTGTCCGTGTGGACGCTCTTGTTGGGCGCCGTCTTCGGGTTGGCGCTCTTGGACGGGTTGGCGGTGGAGGCGCCCTTCTCGTCCTCCTCGTTCTCCGCCTTCTGCTTGGCGAACTTCTTCTTCAGCCTGAACGGAAGGAGAAGTGGAGGGAAGAGAGGGGGAACTTACTTGTCGACAGCGCGCTGCGTCTTCTCCTGTTCTCGCAACAAGTCCTCGGTGCCCTGCTGCGTGTGATCTTCGAGATCGGCGATGTCGACCACGTCCTCGGTGCGGATGCCCTCCTGCGGCTTCCGCTGCAGCCCGTCCGCCTTCGACTGTTTCTCATTGCTCGTCACCACGGGCACGTCGGCCGGTTTGGCGGGCGGCGGGGGCGGCGGCGCGGCCACCGGCACCACGGCGGACCGCTGGAGCAGCGACTTTGGTGGGGCGGGCGGCTGCTGCAATCGGCGAGAGGATTGGAGGGAGTGGCCGGCCGACTCACGTTCTTCCGCTTCTTGTTCCCGCAGCCAAGAAGAACGAAGAGGGCGAGCAGACCCCCGGCGAGGACCTCGAGCAGCATCGCGGCGGTCGGCGGCGCGAATCGAAGCGGGCGGGCGGGAAGGACGGCCGAGCGGTTCGAATGCGAAAGCGACGGATGGACGCCGGCGGTTGCAAGTCGACTGATCGGGCCCGACGGGAAGGAAAGCGGACCAGAAAGCGCGGGAATTTGCATCGTTCATTGCGTCAGTTGTGCCCACCTTTTCGTCTCGTTAATTCCTTTGGCCCCCCGCGCTCTTTGCGGCGAGTAGCCGGCGGTCACTCCCCGCTGGGCGGCCAGCGGGCCGCAATTTCCTTCCTTCGGCTTGTTTCCATGGTGAACTCGCCGCGTGTTTCCTGCCGGGGCACGCTGTTTGCCCACATTTTTGGATTTTAATTGTCGTCCAACCATTCACATCCTTTCTTCACTCCTCTGTTCGATCAAGAGATGCGCCAAATGGACCAAACGATCACGAAAGGGCCGGTGGTCATCGAAACGCCGATCGAGGCGACAAGTGAGCTCTCTGTCGATTGTTCTTTTCTCGTTTATCCGAGGTGTTTAGCCGAAGGACCTCCGCCAACTCGCCGCTTTCTCGACCCCTGCGACTTCGTGTTCAAGCCACTGATCGGCGAGTTCCTCGGCACGCTGCTGCTCGACTTTCTCGGTTCGTTCAAGCGAAGGGAATGGGAACTGATCGGCGGGTGTTTAGCCGCCCAGCTGCTCACTTTCGCGACTCACAACTTGGCCCTGACGGCGTTGTGCGTGGCGGCCACTCGCTACGCGCTGATGCTGATCTTCGGCGGACGTTTGCGACGGGGAGTTCAATCCAGGCACTTTCGTTCCCATCGTTCTTCTCGTCCATGTTTGTGGTTTGCAGCGATCACGTTGGGGAAACTCTTCTGCCTGCAACGAAACGCCTTTTTGAGCATCTCGCTGATCGTCTCCCAGTTCTTCGGCGCCTTCATCGGCGAGATCCTGAGCGCCGCCGTCCGTCCGGCCACCACCCACGTGTTCCCGCTGGTTTTCATCAACACAACGACCGCCTTCGACGACCGACTGCCCGAATCCTTCCAGGCGGTAATTCTCGAGGTTCAAATGGATTCTAATAAGTTGTTTGCAGTACTTTCTGATCGAAATGATCAGCACCCTTCTGTTCGTGATCGCTTTCATCCGAACGGAACACTGCGGCTGCATGGCCGCCGTCACGGTGAGCATTTACTCGCATTCTTCTTCTACTCGCTGCTTTCCAGTTGATCACAACGGCGCTCGCTTTCGAGGCGGGCTCGGAGACGCGAGCGAGCGGCAACTTCGCGCAGATCTTCGCCCGCTCCCTCGTGGCCACGCCTCTGGCACGCGGCGGATCCCTGGCGGTACGTGGAGGCTGCAGCAGCCGCCGCCTTCCTCTCGCCCTTCATCGCCGCTGTTCTCTACTGGTGAGCGAGAGAAGGAAGAAATCTGCAACAGTCTTGTTTCAGGATGCTGCGGTCGGCGGGCGAACTGAAGGAGAACGAGGAGGACCGTCCAACACCCGATCCCTGACCACTTTTCGAAAGTGATCTGATCGGTTTATTCCGTCCATTCCAATGAAGGCTTCCTACTCAGTGGTGTTGTTGTTGGGCACGACGAGCGGGACGTCCGACTCCTTCGAGTGGCGCTTCTTTTGCTTCTTCGGTTTGATGAACCACTCGTGTTTGAAGGTGGCCAGTCCGGAGGCGGAGATCGCGAGGACGGCGATCACCGAGAGCAGGCTGGAAGCAAGGGAATGAACGGAAGAAGCAAGCGGGTGGAACGAACCAAAGAAGGACGAGCGCAAGCGTGTCTCCGTCCTTCTTCGCGTACACGTAGCCGTCCACTGCCTGCAGCCGGAAGGGATGGGAAGAGGGAAGGTACACTCACGAAGGAGACGACGATCCCGCTCCGGTCGTTCGAGCTCCGAATCGTGACGTTGTTGTAGAGGTGGCCGGACGGGAGGCCGTCGTCCTCGCCCCACGCCGCCCGGCAGCCGTCGGGCATCTCGAGCGCGAAGGTGGTCGAGTTGAGCGGTCGGTCGGCGGACGATTGGAATCGAATTTCCGGCTCTTCGTCGTCGTCCTTTCCTGCAAACAAAGGAGCTCGTTGATCGACGGATCACAGGGACGAACGTGTCGTGACGGTGCAGGTGTTGAGGAGCGGGAACGACGGTCACGTTCAGCCAACACCCGCCGATGCCCACGGACAGCCTGCAATCGGAGGATGACGGAAGGGGAGGGGGGGGACCACGTACAGAGTGGAGTTCAGGCCGCACGCCCGCGAGTCGAGGGTCAGATTGAAGCCGGGCTGGGTCGTCCGGCCGTCTTCTTGATGACGAAGAAGAAGATCGAGCTCGTGATCACGTTCGTTTGGCTGCAAGCAAGAGTGGTAGTGAAGGAGGGAGAGGACTCACAAATAGTCGCCGTTCCACGAGTGGAGTTCTGCGACGTAGTCGGGCAGCTCGCCGCCCTTCATCGCCGTCTCGATCGTCGCGCTCTCGAGTCGACCCACGAGGACGAGCAGAACGACCGCCAGCAGCCGACCGCCCGCAGGAACCATCGTGGAAGCAAATGGGCAGCGAGCGGTTAGTTTTACCCCTCATTCCGATTAGCGTATTGCCGCTTGGCTTTTGGCAACACGAGCCGTCCAAAAGACGGCAATTGCCGCACGTTGTGTGCTGTTCGTTCTGTTTTCAAAGCACACACAAGGGCGAATTCAAACCACGCTGTTTCGGGCACAACCAAGGGCGAATTGTTTCTGTTCAATTTGAAGTGAACCCGCGCACACTCGAATGAACCCTCGCTTGAAGTCTGCTTTGTGTTTGACGCGTCGTTCGGAGGCAAAAACGACAAGAGGCGCTCGAATTGACTCAATCGAACTCAAAGCACACGAAAAAGAACAAAACAGAAAGACGGGAAAGCGACCAGATATTGGGCCCGCCTGAAAGACTGGAAGTCAATGAGCAATCAACGTCTACAGTTCCTCCTTCCCTTCAAGTCGGGTGTTGCCATTTTCTTCCTTTCGAACGCGCACTCGGAACGCCCTTTGGGTGCTTCGGAAAGACGCGCAGAAAGTGCAAGGGAATCCGTCAAACGCTCGCCACTGGGCGTTTGGCGGCGCGTGCGAGGCGCAAAAAGTGATTACTTTCGGTCGAAATTTACTTCCCGAAATCAATTCCGCGTATTCGCGCGCCAAGAGCAAACGGGCGAATTAATCGTCCTGTTTGCTCGGCACCTAAAAGTGCAGCCACCAATCGAAAAGTGCGAACAGAAATGAAGTCCAACGATGACTTCCGCTTTACGAAACGACTTACCGTACGTCTAATTCTCTCCGATTAGCTCTACCGTCCTTCCTCTCCGAATCAAGCTGCACGCAACTGCTCACCCAATTACATCAATTGATTTGTAATCACTTCTCTTACCCCTACGTGCAGATGCAAGCGGCTGAGGATCGTTCGCCTTCTAGTCTCTTGTTTATTTTGATCGCGAGATGTGCGTGTAGTTTGCGATCGATCCGAAACGACCGAGTAATCACTACAAAATTTAATGAGCACATGGTTAAAGGCGGTATAAAAACGTGGCGATCGAGTGATTGAACGTTTTGATTCCCTCGCAAAAACAACTCTTCCTTGCGTGTCAATCGGCGAAAGCATGAATTCCGTAGTGCGGAAGCTTCTCTTCGTTTTGATCGCCATCTACCTTACTCTTCTTACAACTGAAGCACGACCTTATGCTGACGGCTCAATCAGCGGCACGATACTCGGTAAGCAAATTCGAGAATTCTACCTCAATGATCTCCTGTTTCAGCTCCGTGGGGCGGCAACCTGGGCGGCGGCTACTCCTTCCTTGCATCCCCGCAGGTCTACTCCAACTCGGTCCGCTACCCCTCTTCGTACGACTACTCCTACTTCGGCCGGAAGAAGTGATCAATCACGGATTTCTTTATTTTGATCTCCCACCCGTCTGTCGTCAAATGTGTCCAATTATTTTTGTCCAGTCGAATAAACACCGTGTGCTGAGAATTAGTTGTGTTCACTTTGAAGCGACTCAGAGGAAGGCGCCAACTTGACTGAACTCTCACACGTCACCCGGTAGTTCGAGGTCGAGTTCAAACGAACAGCAGAAGTGGGAGTGAGTAATCGGCGGGATGGAGGCTGCAGCTGGACTCCGAATGCCGGCTCGGCGTGTTTCGAAACTCCCGACTTCCAGCACGAGCATCGAGCATCCGCGTTCCCGCTAATCATCGCTTCGTCGACTACACAGCCGCACAACACACGCACCAGCGTACGCGGCGTGCGCGGAGTAGTGAGTTTAAAGCAGCGGGGCGAGGAGTAGCGGACGGATGGGGCGGACTCCAACGCACAAAGTCGAACCAAGTGGGCGAATGACAGAAAAAGAGAACGCGGAAGTCCCGCCTTCTCCACCGCGTATAAAAGCGGAAGAATTCGGATGGAAAGCAACGATCAACACTCCGATCACTCGCCACTCCACCTTCTCACTTCCTCTCTCCACTAGAATCGAAATGGCCGATTTCAACCGCCTCCTTTCGTTCGTCCTGCTGCTCGTGGTCCTCGGCCTCTTCGCTCCGTCCGCCGTCGAGGGCCGCCCGTTCAATGACGGCAGTGTCAGTGGAACGATCCTTCAGAGCTTCGGTGAGTCCCCTCACAAGCAGGGCAGGTGGTTGATTTCTTGTGTTTGCAGGCGGAAATCTGGACGGCGGTGCCTACGCCTTCGCTCCTTCCTACTATGCGAACAACGTCCGCTGGGCGCCTGGTTACGGCTTCTACTAGACTCAAGGAATGGATCGCCCGCCCACTTTCACTCCGATCTCCCGTTCGTCTTTGCTCACGTGAATCTCAACACTTTCCGCTCTGATTTTCGATGGTTTCTCCCGTTTATTTGTTTCCGTCGTTCGTCGACTAAAATAAACTCTGGTAGTTAAACTCTCGCAGTTGAACGCCCGTCCGTCCACCGTCATGCGGAGAGTAATCGATTAATCGAGTGAGTAGGAGATGTTTTCCACTGAACATCAACGACCAACCCGCCCTTGACTGCTGCAATTAAAGAAGCGATTGAACGGACGGGACCTTTAAAGAACGACCAAAAGATCGAAGGCGAGTGTTTCTGCTGCGCGGAGAACGTCGCCGGAGGGCGAACGCCCGCAGCATTCCGTTCACTGTTCACTTTTTGCAGTGATTGATGAGTGGCGAGAAAGACGGGGCTTCTAATCGAAGTGACGTCCAGCCGGGAGTGATCTCCGCTAACAACGGATGTGCTGTCATAAAAAGTGGTCTCTAATCACGAAAAGGGTCCAACTATGGGATGATCGCGAACTGAACGTCCATTGAAAGCAGAAGACAAAAATAAACAAGGAAAGGACTTCGCAAAGAAATGACAAGTCAGTTCGAACTTTTGCATTTCGAATCACACTCTTAAAAGCACGAGTAAATTCCACTTGTTTTCAAGCGAAAACACGCGTCGTTTGCAGGTCGACCGCAAACAAGCGATTTCTCGTGTTTTCGCTCCGAATGGGGCGACGTGCGCTTCTTCCAATCGGGCGGCGGTTGTTTGCAAGGAATTCACTCCTTCTTGACTGCCTGGTGTAAACCGCTCACTTCTCCTCCTGCAACGGAAGTTCCAAGAAGCCAAAAGAAGGCGGAGGGGAGTGATCGACGGGTCGTGTTCGCTCTTCATCTCGCCGCTTTCGACGACGCGCAATTCCCGGTTGTGAACATTCGATTTCCCCCGTCTGCCGATCAATCAAACAGCGGAGAGTTGCTTTGGTTATTGCGGAGATCACTTCGGTTGAACACCCAACGGTCGAACGAGATTCTTTTTCGAGTTTATTGTTGAGCGACGGTCTGTACAATCGATTGAATGCGAGGGAACTTCGGATGAAAGCCGCTATGTGCAAAGAAGAGAACGAGGAGATCAGACAGAGCGAGTGTTGAGGATCGGGTGGACGAACGGCTTTCCGAGATGAAAGCGAACAGGAGCGAGAAGTTCCATTGTTGTCGAGCGACCAGTCGTCCGTCTAACGGCCGTAATATCCCGCGGCGGCCCACGGGTTGTAGCTGACCGCATTCGAGTAATAGGGAGCAGGAGCGAAGCCACCGAGGGAGCCACCGGCAGCCAGGTTCGAGATGATCGTTCCGCTCATGGAGCCGTCAGAGAAGGGGCGGGCCTCGGAGGCGGAGAAGAGGAAGGCGGCGACGAGGACGGCGAGGACGATGGCGTTGAAGAAACGGGCCATTGCGAGTCGATTGGAGGCGAGGAGGCGAAGTGGATTGGATTGGAAGGAGTGGAGATTGCAGTCGAAACTGTTGGTGACTTTCGGGAATCGGCGCCCGCTTTTATAGTCGACCGGACGGGCGGTTGGTGTTTGTGCTCGCCGCCCGTCGCTCCGCCCCCTCCGCCGGCCGCCTCCGAACGGGCGATCACGGACGACGGGCGGGCGACCGGCGATGTTCGATCGCTGGAGTTCGGCGGTCGGAAAGAGGCGTCTGCTCGTCCGAAGTGTTTTGCAGCCTTTTCGGAGCGGGACGATCAGTAAACACAAAGCTCCCGGTCTCCAGCAATCCATCAGTGTCGAGCTCGGTTATGGAAGCGTTTGGATGATGATTGGAGAAGAACATGCTTGTGCCCGTCGTTCTGCTCGTCACCCTTTTCTTTCGACTAATGCGCACAACTCCATTCGGCGGTCCTCTAGTTTGTTCGCCGAGTGGAGACGGCGAGTGGGTTGTGCTCCGTTCGCTCCGTTGTGCGGGAGTCACAAACCGCGCGGAGCGAAGCGAACTTCGAGTTTTGATCACAACGGCATACGAATTCTAATTGAATTCGCTCGTCGTTTTGCAGCCGCTCGCCCGCAAATGGGTGACTCGCGCCCAATTTGGAAGCCTTTCGCAAGGCGCCCGAAAAAGAAACGACTCGCGACGAAAACACGGTACTCCGCTGATCAAACTAGCGGACTTCGACGTCAGAGAACGAAATTAAGCGAAGAGACCATTCAGTCGTTTAACGATTCTGTTTTTCCACTCGACTGCTCGAGCGGCTCGAAGATTAGTGATCGGCTCGGCTCGGTCAATACCGAGTTTCTTTGTGTTCAGAACATTCATTCCAGTGTGTTTGGTGGATGTGCGGAAGTTTCGATCGAGCGAACGGAGGCAGGAGTTTGTATTCGCGCTACACTCGCCACTTTAATTCGCTTCCGCCTTCACGTTCGAAAACATTGCCGTTAGTTTCGCACAAGGCACACTCCAAATGGAGGGTCCGCAATACTTCCTTCTTTCGCTCGTGATCGAATTTCTACGTGCATTCCACTTGTTTTGAAGCTCCTGGGTGCCTTTCTGCTGGTTGGCGAGTGATCTCCGTCTTTGGGCTGCAAATTCGCGCGTTTTTCGAAGAAGCGAGTGTGATGATCACTCGCAATTAGCGTCAACTTCGTACCGACCTTTGGACGAGCGAAGGGGCGATGGACGGGAAAGCCCCGATCGATCACTCCGATTGACGCCGCGCCCATCGCTCGGTGCACGACGGCGCGTTGCAATTTGCGAAGTTGTGCACTTGGAACCGCCGAACGGCGCGAATCACACCCAAACAACTCGCCTTTGATTCGATCAATTATTGGCTAATCAGAAAGAAGATGCACGTGATCGAACGTTCGCGTTCAACACTTGTGCTCATCCGCCGACATCTGCGATAGTATCGAAAGCAGAACGCTTGCAAAGATGGATGACTTGTGCCGTTTACAAATGCCTTTCGTTGCTAAAGCGGGAACTAATCGGCAGAGCAAAACAACCCACTTCACTTCGAAATTCGGAAATTGCTCGACGAAGAACAAACAAGTGGCTATTTTTGGTCGAGCAAGGCATCGATTGAAATCTCGCTGGAAGCTTCGGTCTGTTCGCATGTTCGCGATCACGGCGTAATACGAACAATCCTCCCACCGATAGAAGGAGAACACGAGTACGGAGTACTCGCTGGAGTCACCCGCCCGCTACTTTCTAGTTGAATGTCCGTCCGCTGCAATCATCAATTAACTTTTCTTCCCGGTCGCCCTCGCGCACCCGATTTGTCCGCCCGCCGTTTGCAGCCGCGCGTTCCACTTGTTGTCGTCCGCGTGCACTTTCCGGTGCAAAACGGCGAAAACACTCGTGAAATCACGCTCGATTTATTCTTGCGCTTTGAAATCAGCACACGTTTTCGACACAAGAAAGACGACTGCAAGAGGGTGGAAGAACGAAGAGGTCTCCGTCGATTATTGCGACCAGCGGGACGTCGATTGGGGGAATTGAGACGAGTGTTGTTGTTGGGTGCCGTCCGTTGCACGTGTTCCGCCTTCTGATGAGGACGAGTAGAACGATTAAGAGCAGGACGAGAAGCCGCATTTTGTTAATTCAGACCAAAGCAATTCCATCATTAATGAACCCGCGACTCGCTTTTCAATCATCTCATACGTGATTTCCGCTCTCCGCTTTCTTTCTTTTCGGCACGTCCGCAAATCGATCCGTGAACTCGAGCAAAAACCGAAACATTTCCGCCGTCCAGACGTCGGTATGTCACGTAGGCGTTCAGCCAATCGAATCCGGAGTTTAGAGGAGTACTTTGCTCTCGGTTGGGATCGAGAGAATCGCCTACGCGATCGAAAGACGCATTTCTCGCTTCTGGTCAACGGCGACAAGTCGCGCGCTCCAACGACCTGCTTCTCTCCGCCGATGCACGGACAGCCTTTTCCACATGAGATTAAATTTTGATCCTCGAATTTCGGTTTCTTTGGTGAACTGCGAAGAATCCCAAGCAAACCGATGTTTTTTCTTTCTTCCGCCAACAGCCGACAAAGAATCAAATCTCTAATTTATTGCTGGTGTATCGATACAAGCAAACAAGTGAACAAATATTGGGTCGTCAACTAATTTTCGCTTCACGGAATGCCAAAATGGGGCGTTTCGACCGATCGGTCGCGTCCGAAATCGAGCTGTTGCGCGTGTTTGTGCGGCATAACGCGTGCAAAAGTGCGCACAGCGCTCTCATTCGTGGACCCGCTCGAATTCGCTCGCCGAGCGCCAACCACGGAGTCTTGGCATTCCGTGAAGCGAAAATTAGTTGACCACCCAATAATGACACAGAGGATGAATGTTCTGTACACTGGACGTTGAGATCATGGAGCGGAGATCCGTTGGGTGGCAAGACCGAAAGACGCGGGAGTCCAGAAGACGAGCGGGCAGGCCGGGCGTTTAGCGGCGGCCGAAGAATCCGAAGCCCTCCACCGGCTGCTCGGCGATGGAGTTGGAGAAGAAGCTGGGGTAGGCGAATGGGAGGGCGGCGCCGCCGACTGCGCCCCAGGGCTCGACCACCGCTCCGGCCACCGAGTTGTCGTCCACGGCCATCGCATTGATCGAAGCGGAGAGCAGGCCGAAGAAGAGGACGAAAGCGAGGACGAACGAGCGGAAGACGGCGGACATCTTGATCGTCGTGAGTGAGGAAGAGCGGAAGGAAGACGAAAGCGGAGTGAACGTTCGAATCGAACGAATGTTTGGGTTGACAATCGACGGAACGGCCGCCTTTTATACGCCCGCTCCCCCCACCGCCGTTCACTCCGCCTACATGCGCGAAAACACATCACCACACGAACTCGAGCGTCCGCCCTGCCGCCCGCTCTGTCTTGTGCGCTCGGCGTGGTGTTCGATTCGTGAGTCTTTTGCTCACCGAATTCCGTTTGTTTTGTTCGCAAACGACTCGCGTAGTCTCTGATCACTCCGGAGAGGGGTGGTCGTCGATCCGAGTTGCGAAAACCACAAGGTCGAAGGAGCGCCGTTTTACGACTCGCTGGAAGCGGCCGTTGCCTGCCAAAATTAGTGACTTCGTTCTGCTCTGTGCGTGCTCGTCCGAATTCGTGTGCAAAACCACACGGTAACAAGCGGTACGCGAAGTTGCGGAGGATTTCGCAAGTAAATTGGGTAAACGCTGGGGATTCATCGCTCGAGTGATCGACTCATTCGTTCGTTCGGTTTGTAGTCGGAGAAGAAAGTTGCGTCATTCTCTACCTCTGCAGGGTGCCCACTGACTCATGCGATGACAAATTAGTTCAATCGACTACCGTACTCACTCAGGAATACAAAATACTGTACTGCAGTGGGGCTTTTGCAATGACTGCATGCCTCTTTCAGCAGAAGGAAGTCAACTTGTTGTTGCTATTCGTTTCTCCCCGTCTGATTTCCTGTAAGTAGTCGGCCTTCTTCCTCGATAACAACGGTCATAAAATCCGCCTGCAAGCGCGATCACATGGAACAACCCTGTAAGAGAAAGAAAAAGCAGAAGAGTTGCGAAATCCGGTCGATCACAAAGCACACCATTCTGAACGAGTGAGCAGCTGCGGAGTTGTGCTCTTGAACTGAAGGAACAAACGCTGGCAGTTGAACACTTGCTCCGTACACGACGGCGTTCATTCCCGGGAATCCCCCGACCGACCCACGAGACAACCCGTCGATCAAAGAATGCGGCTGTGCGTACGTGCCGTTTGCAACGCGGAAAGCGGGAAGAACGTGCGAAAAGAAGCCGCTAATTGGCGTCGAAATGCGCACGTTCGCAATCGAACAAGTTATCACACATTCGCTTACCGATTCTCATTGGATATCTGAGCTATCTGCTCTTTTTAGTACTAGTGAAAAGACCGAAATGACGTGCGGAAACCAAACAACAACGGCCGCTGTCCACCGAACGGCCAACTGGCGAGTTGCCCGAAGAGCACAGCGTTCTTTTCGACTCCAAACCTTCCGCCAAACGAGTGCGGGTGTTCGCCGCGTGCTCGTTGCGGTCCAGCGAAAGCGAGTGATCGCCGATGTAGTCGCTCGATGTCATCACTTCCCGCTCCGCTCTGCGCACAGCACGGATCGGGGCACAAAAAAGACGGCGGTCATCAATCACTACAAACCAGCGGGGTCATCGTGTTTTTGGTTCGTAGTCCGCGCGCCCGCCCGCCCCTCCGATCGGAACGCCGCCTCCGGCGAAGGCGGGCGGGCGGGCGGAGTAGTTTGTATTGCCGCTCGCCGACTACACCCGTCCGCGCACTATAAAACGGGCGATGTTTCTCGGTTTGGTCATCAGTTTTGGAATCACTTCCACTCTTCCACAGCCTCCTCTGCTCCCAGCTCCTGCTCTCGAGTCCTCCACTCACTCCGCCAATCGAAATGGCCGCCTTCCGCACTCAACTCTTCTTCGCCGTTCTCTTCGTCGTCTTCTCGTTCTCGCTGGTCCAAGGACGCCCCTTCGCCGATGGCTTCACCAGTGGAACGATCCTCTCGAACATGGCGGCCGGCGGCTCTCTTGGCGGCTACTCGGCTCCGTACTACAGCAACAACGTCGCTTACTCGCCCTACTCCGGGGGATTTGGATTCTTCGGATGAGCGACTCGTCTCATGGACCGCCGATCGTGTACATTGCCGCTCCTTTCACTCGCCGTCCGACGACTCATGGCCGCGATCTCAAGCCGCCAATTCACTTCATCTTCCGCTCATCTCACTCGTTCCCGCCATAATCCCCAGTTATTTGTTGTTGTTTGCGTAGTTTGCAGTCAATAAACAGTCAAAAACATTCTTGTGTCATGTGGAAGCGAAAGGAACGGAAGCAATTGAAATCACGGGATCGAACATGAAGAAGAGAGAGTAGAAGTTTCTTTATGTCCTCTTCAACAAGCCAAACAACGAAGGTCTCGTCGTCAGTTTCCGTGAAGACCGAACAGCCGGGCGGCAGTCTCCGAGTTGCGCATGCTTGTGACGATCGCGTCCACTTGGCAGAGCAGCATGAGCAGCTGCCCCACGCGGGGGCCTGCTTCCGGGGTGTGGTAGCAGGCGGCGATGTCCGCGTGCAGCTCCCGATAGATGCGGTCCTTCTGCTCCGCGGCCAGCTTGCAGTAGTCGACCGACGAGAAGGCGACTGCAAGAGAAGGTAGTCGTTTGCATGCAGAGAGTGCGGCCTCCCACTTTCGTCCCACAGCTTGATTCCGATCAACGCAGCCACCTCTTCGTCCCGCACGTCCAACAATCGCAGTTGCCGCTTGAGCATTCGGAAGAGGTCGCCCGCATCCGCCGATTGCCTGCAACCCGTGGATTGAACGGAGAGATGAGTGGAGGGCGTACTTGACGGAGGCGATCGGGTCGGGATCGTTTCGGTAGAAGACGTCCATCCGGCAACAGTCCACCACCTGCCCGCAATGCAGAACGAAGTGCGAGAGGTCGCCCTTTCGGGAAGAACAGCAGTGTTCGCGGTAGGTTTGGAAGAAGTAAGAAAAGGCGTCGAAGAACGAGCTCGTGACGGAAGCCTGGTGTGAATGCACTGATTAAGTGACGAGCGAACAAAAGGAAAAACCTTGAATTTGAGGTCCAGTTCGGAGAAGCCGGCAAAGAAGTCGGTAAGCACGTTGAAGGTCACAGAAATCGAGGCGGCGTTCATCTGCTCGCATTCGTCGTAGTGCACGAAGTACAACTGCAAAGAACGCGCGTTCATTCCTTCCCTTCAACTTTCTGCTTGCCTTGTCCGGATCTCGCTCGGGATAGAGCAGACGAAAGAGAGACCGTTGCTGTCGGCAGTAGTCGTGCATTCCGCGGGTCATCTGATCGACGGACGTGGTTTTCGGTGCGAGCAGGGCGACCACCCGCGTGTTCTCCGGTCGGGACTTCTGGAAGCGAGCAGTCAGAAGCGATGGGAGGATGAGTGCCCACTTGTTCGTAGAAGGAAGCGACCGACACGACTCGCGGATCTTTCACATGGACATCCGACTGCTTTGAGGTGCCTTTAGACTCCCGAGTGTTGCCGCTCGAGTCGCTCAACGACGACTGCCGAAGCTGGCGGCGCAGTGAGTGGTGGGCCGACTGGACGAGATCCGGCCGCATTCCTTGCCGCAAACACTTCGCCAATGGGCAGGCTTTGCAGGCCGCTCGAGTCGAGTCTACAAAGAGATGCAAGGGATGAGAGCAGTTGGAGGGGTGGCCGAACGGACCCCGATTGACGGAAACATCGCAGTTGTTTGATCGATGGCACTTGTACGCTCGATTGTTCGCACACGTCCGTCGCATGAACGCCGCGCCTGCAAGCGGATGAGTGGGTAGTTTGTTGTTGTTTTAGTTTAAACAGGTCGGTAGTTTCGACTTGCAGACTACTCAAACGAATTTTTTGTTCGGGGTTTGTGCAGGAACGTTGCGAGCACGAGTTTTGTGCAATGGACCACCCGATCGTCTACTGCGTGCTTTCAATTCAATTCCGATGTTCGTTTGATCAAACCAGACTGTCGCTTCGGACGTGAGAATCCGGAAATGCTTGCGAGAGCGAAAAGATCGAAAATTTTGCCGTTCGACGCGGAACTCCCGCCCGAATTTCGCGTCACGAGAGCAAAAGAGCGGACGACGTTTTTGGGTTTCGTGCTTCACGAACACCCACCCACCGCTGATGGTGGCTTGTTGGCGAGTGAAATCGAATGGGAAGAAGAGCAACTTACAGGCACGGCAAGAGCGGATGCCGAAGTGATGTTCGGAGGCGGGCTGGTCACAGATTGCGCACGTTTCCTCCACGCGCATTGTTCTCGGTTTGTGGCTGGAATCGCTGAAAACAGAAAAATATAAACAAGGGTATAAACGAGCCAATAGAAGAAAGCATCGATTGCGCGCAAGCCGAACAAAAAAGCGCGATGGAAGTTGAAAAGCAAACGGCGGTCGGCGGCGGAAAGAAGCACAAAGAGCAATGGAGATCGGCGCGAAGAGCGCAGAAGCGTGCAAGCGTTTGATCACGGGCGGGCGCGCACAACGCTCCCTCCTGGTCGCTCGCTGTAGTCTAAGGAAGCGGGCAAAAAAAGCAATTTATCGCCTAATTTCTGTTGGTCGAAAGCGCGCACTGATCGTCGGAGACCAAGAAGCCAAATGCTCGTGAGGAGGCGAGATGACGCTGTTGATCGAAAGACCGAAGCACGGATTCGTTTCCGTGTTGGACACGGCTCGACCTTTCCTCCGTTTGTGCATTTGACAACCGAACGAAAGCAAGTAATAGCAGTTTTGATGCAAATCACTTGTTTATTGCATGACAACCTTCACGTTAGACTTCCTTCGACTTCCATCCCGGTTAGAAGGTGAACCAAATCTTCGGCTGGTCTGTTTCTTGATAGAACGCCCACGACGGGTACATTTGCTCTTCGCAGAAACGGACTCCTGAATTATGTGAATAATCATTCGTCCGCACCGTCCACTCACTCGGGAACTTCAGTTCGGGCGGGTCGATCGACGGGATGGGCGCCGTCTGTATCTTCACTTCGATTTGACGCCAGGCGTTGCAGTCGCCCCGATAGCGCACGCCGTGGCCGAGAAGCTGGACCAATTTCAAGTTGGGGTCCTTTGAATCGTACGGCAGCACCACTTGCTGGCCTCCTGCAGAAGGCTTGCGGGCCGTTAGCGACTCGTGACCCTACCGTTGGACGTGTTTGTGTAGAGGTTGATTGGGAGCAGGTTCGGGCACCACTTAGTGACGGCATCCGTCTGCCCAGGCACGTTTATTTGAAGCATCATTCCGACGTTGCCTCAATCCACCGCTTGTTCCTTTTCACAAGGGATTACTCACGTTGAAAATCGTTGACGCCTTCCTTGATCGAGTACGTGTAGCCGTTGCCGCTCTTCTTTTCGAACAGCGGCGTCATGTACCTGCGGCAGCTATGAATTGGAAGCAGACAGCGCAGAACTTACGGCACAATGCCCTGCACATTCTGCGCGTTCGCCCACTGAACGAAAACCAGATGGAGTAGCAGAGCGGAAGCGAACACCCGCATTCTCTACGTCCACAGCAAATGAACGGAAGAATAACTGGGTAGACGGTACTTGAAGCCGCCTTCCGGTTAGAAATGAATTCACCATTTACGATCGAAATGTTGAATTCATTAACAAAAAAGCGCTTCTCGAGCGGCGATCGTAAATGCGAGGTTATTGCAACTACCTAATCGCAAATTCGGGAGTTTATTCGAGAAAACGGTCGTCATAAAAGCGGTTTGATGGCCGGTGAAGGAAGCCCCTCCTATCGATCCTCCGCCCGTTCATTGAGCAGCCGACTGCGAGCTGAAGAGCCTCCGAATCGTGACGCTCTCCTCCATTAACTTCACGATTTGCTGCAAGCAAACGGCTCGTTCATTCACTCACCAAAGGAACTAACGTGCAAGTCCAACAGCAAGAAGATCAGCGTGCTCATTCGAACGGCTGCTTTCCGTCCGTCAGCCTCAATTTTGAGGCAGTCCGAGTGCAACTCGCGGAGGATTTGTTCTCGAGTTTCGTCCGCCACTTGCGAAAGGTCGGGCGACACCCACACGACTGAACGAGACGATCAACAAATGAAAAAGTTGGCGTGCCTTCGTTGGTCAAAAGAAGTCCAATGACAGCGGCGACTTCCAGCGGCCGCAGTCGAACCGTCCGCAGTTTGTTGAGGAAGAGCCGCAGCCGCTCGCCCAACGCCATCGACTGCCTGAACTCTCGCCGTCAGCACTCAATCCTCGAGCTGAACGAACCGAATGGTATCACTGGGGTTGGTCTCCATGCGGAAGAATTGGGTCATCGTGTCTCGGTGCAAGTGCTGCCCGACGTGCAGGCAGTAGCGAGGGTCGTCGTGTGCGGGGAAGACGGTCGAGGTCATTTGGCACTGGTCGAACATCCCGAAGTGCGGGGAGAACGATTGGAGCACGAGTTGCTGAAGATTGAAGGATGAGCAGGCGAAAGCAACCAGAACCAGGCACCTTCATCTCCTGCTCCAATCGATCGAAGGGAGGAAAAGAAGAGTTGAGCATCTCGAACATCAACGCCACACAACCCTTCTCCATTCGAATGTGCTCCTCCAACTCGACCAGGTAGAATTCGTCCGGGTTCCGGTCGGGGTAGAGGAGGCAGAAGAGGGAGCGTTGTCCAGCGTGATAGTTTGCGTATCCTTTGGCCATCTTCTCGAGCAGCCCATCTTTCTTGGGGCAGAAGGTGAGCGGACAGACGGGGATCGGGATTGCAATCTCTTTCATCTGAACGACAACAACCTCCACTTTGTATTCGTGTTTGCCTTACTGAAGGGAAGGAATCTCTTGGTTGCTCCTGCTCACTCCCCATGTTCTCCGTCTTCTTCTTCGGCTTCCGTTTGACGAGCGGGCGAGTTGAATGTGGGGCGGGATTCTCTTCGTCGGTCGCCTTCGACAACAGAGGTATTGCTGAGCAAAAGGAAAGTGGGCGTGGAGCTGCTTGGTTAACTCACAGTCGCCTCGCATCCCGCTCTTGTAACACCGGGCAAATCGACAGGCCTTGCACGAGTACCGCACAGCTAAACAAAGGAGAAATGAGGAGATGAAGAACCTCCCAACCTTTGCGCATCTCGCAGTTGTTCTTGCCCGTCTCGCAGCGATACGCGTGACCATTTTGAATTCCTCTGCGGAAAAACGCCACACCTACCATTCAACTCGGTCAATGAATCCTATATACGGCAGGGAACTCACATGCTCGACAGCTGAGAACGTCTCCAAAGTGCCGTCCATTTGCTGGCCACCCGCAAACGCGGCATAGTTCCATTGCGTCCGACTAAAAGCTCTCCATCACTCGATTAGACGACCGGAAAGTGGCTAGTCGTCGAGAACAATCGAAGAAGCCGTGCTCTCCTTCCACTATCAAACACGCCGCACAAAAAGCTGGGTTCGTTCCCGACTTGAACGCGGAAAGCAAACAAAAGTCTCGTCCGTACAGCAAGAGCACACCTTTTTGTACGTCTTGTGCTCTCTACACATGAAACATTCCGAAGAACGAAGTGCTGTGTTATGCGAGCAAGGGAACGGACGAATGTCCTCGCCGTACTCCATCGGCATCGAAATAGAAAACGCACAGTGCAGCTACCTCTCGTAGCCGACGATTCGTTCGATAGACAGCCCAGCTCTTTTTACGACTGTTTATTCACAATACAACTTCCAATCAAACACGTAAGGTCAATCATCCCACAACTCCACGAGCATCCCCTTGTTAGACAGCCTCCGCATTGTGACTGCTTCGCGCACTTCCCGACCAACCAACTGCAAGAGCTACATCATCCTGCGAACTCAATGAGAGAACTTACTTCACTCTCCTGCAGCAAACCGATCAACGCGGCCATGCGAGTGCCCGTCTCTTCCGGCGAGTAGGCAACGCGAAGGTTCGCGTGAAGTTCTTCAAAGATTCTATTCCGGAACGAATTCATCACGTCGCGCTTGAAGATGTGATCCACTCCAAGCTCTTCATGAATTAAATCAAGCAAAATTGAACTGACATTCATTTGAGAGGCAGATGCCGGCAATGGCCGCGAACTCCACCTGCCGGATCGCCATCTTCCGCATTTTGTCCACCATCTTCAATCCGCGCACTCGCATTGGTTCAGAGAATCTAAATAAAAGACTAGCTACTCGACTAAACCGATTGCACTCGAACCTTTCCGCCTCTTCTGGCCGATCGTCGGCACAATAGAAAACGTCGTCTGCAAAGCCATTAGAGGTCATTTTTTACACAGAAAAGGCCAACCGGGAACGGCACACACTCCGTAGTGGAATTGGAAGAAAATCGGGTAAGGCGGATTGACCACAAGCGACGTCAGAAAGCACTTCTGGAGCGGCGACCAAACGCTGTGGAACGAACGGAAGAACGTCGCCTGCACGAGGACGAAAGACATTAATGAACGGAAGGACAAAAGCCAAACCTTAACGTCGCTGTCCAAATGCTCGAAGCCTGGGCACCACTTCACGATCATCGATTCGATCAAGGGCAGGCAACCCTTTTCGAGCACGATCAGCTCGCGGTGGGTGATTCGACGGATCTCAAAAAAAAGGAAATGTGCTGTAGACGAGCACAGCTGCCTACCGGGTAGTGTGCTTGCGGCACCTCATCGTACAGCATGATGTAGAGGTTTTTTTCGCCCTCAAAGTACTCTGAGACGCCCGCATTCAGGAGACTCAGAATGGGCTCGTTGAGTGAAGTCAAAGCTTCACTTAACTTCAATGTTGTCAACTAAAAGCGCGGTAAAGGACAACAAAGTGTTACCGCTTACCGAGTCCACCGCAAGGGTGGGAGTGTTCGCGGAAGAACTCGGAAGGGAGTCCGCCTTCGCGGAAGAGGGCGGCGTGTCCGTCGGCATCAAATCGGCGCGTTTGGACGAGCGGAGCGGACCGTTCAGGTCGGAGAACAAACGGATGCCTGCAAGTGAAAGAGCATTCAAATCCGTTGATCCGAAGTGCAGACCATCGGCCGTCATCCCAATCTCCTTGCACTTCTCAAAGCGACACTTGCTGCACGCCTTCCGCAATCCTGAACACACTAGTTGATCGAAAGAAAGGAGTGGAATGTAAACCTTTCTGAATTGCGCACTTCCCGCCCGTCTTGCACGTGTAATCCAGTTTCCGCACGTGTGAGCGGCGCCAGAAGGCCGAACCTATACAATACACAAACAAAAACTAAATCTATTAAACAAATTGAATGCTTACACGCCCTACAGACAGATTCAGCTCCGAAATGCGAGCCGTTCGCTTTCAGCCCACACACTTGGCACAAAGACATCCCGAATGCGAATAGAAATCTGCAAGAACGATTGATTAGAACGCTCGAAACGAGAAGAGAAGAATCCGCGGGCTTTCCACCCGCCGACCGCCCGGCGGCGGACGAAACGAGCGGCGAGCGACTTCGCTCCAAACCGCGCGCGTCCGCCGTGCACTTCGCCGAGCAGTCCGCTTTTTCGCCGCCCGCCTGATTCTTTTGGTCGCCGATTGTGTTCGTTTTGTTCCCTTTCGCTGGGTTGCCCCCGTTTGGAATCCGAAAGTGATGATTACGGATCGGAATCGCCGCCCGACTGAACTCCCGCTTGTTTGTTTTCGTTGATTGCACGCGGCCCCGATTGCGCAACACTCCGAATTGCGTCGATTCGGAAGCGCGGAGCACAAACCTCGCACAATCTACGGACTCCGTTTTCGCTCGTGTTCTTCGGAGTTGTAAACAACGAGAAAAAAAAACAAGAAGATATCAGTTTATTGACCGCAAAAGAATAAATGGAAATTGTGAGGTTCAAAAGGGCAAATAGGAGAGGAACGAGTGCTGTTGCTATTCCCAAAGGTTAAGGAGGCAGGGGTGGAAGACGTTGAACATTGTGAGTGCCTCGTCGATCTCCTTCGCCATCAACTGCATGTCTTGGACGAGGCAGATCAAAGCGCCGAAGCGATGAGGAACTTCGGGCGGCGGGTAGAAGGCGGCGATGTTCTCGTGAAGCTCGCGGTAGATGCCGTCGCGCAGCTCCGACTGCGAGTTGTCGTGGAGGATGAACTCCACTAAACGAAACGAATGAACACGACGCAAATGGAGGACGGGAAACGAACCCTCGTTTGCAAAAATGATGCCGGAAATCGCGGCGAGCTCGATTTCGCGCATTCCCAGCTGTTTGATCTTCCCAACACTGTGTTGTCCTTGGCGCTGGATCCCGTCGGACATTCTGTAGACGAAACACGTAAACAGCAAACTGAAATTATTACTCACTGAAGCGCCTTTAGGGGATCTTGCTGCGGTTCAAAGAAGCGCGTATCGCAGTAAGTGTACTGGCCGTAGTTGCCTGCAAAGACGCGCTTAATACACGCAGAAATACTACGAGCGTTCACTTACAAACAAATCGCTGGTCGTCGAGACTCGGGAACACGAGGGCCGTCAAGTAGCCACGATGAAGCGGTAGGAAGAGGTTCGTGAACGCTTTAAGGATTTGCATCTGAACACGCGAATGAGTAAGCGGTCTAAGAAACAAAACGCTCACCTTTATGTCCGCATTCAAAGCATCCAAGTGGGGATTGATCTTGTGGATCATCTGTTGGATCAACGAGAGGAGGGCGCGGTCCATTTGGATCATTTCGGTGTGGGAAGCCTCGTAGAACTCCAGACAGCCGATGTGGTTGCGGTCGGGGTAGAGCATGGCGTAAACCGCGCGTTCACAGCGGAAGAAGTCTTGGATGCACGAGTGGAGGAACTGCAGGGTGCTCCCGACGGTGTAGGGCGGCGGTTGGAAGGCGGCAAACGAAGCTTGCGGAGCGGCTGTCAGGGCGGTGGGCGAGGAGCACAACGAGCTGGACGGATCCCCGCTGCTGTAGTTGCTGTTGAAGCTCGTGGTCCGCGTGCGGTCCGAACGGGGACTTGACGACGAGCTGACGGTCGAAGTGGAGGCCCGAGCGGTCTTCAGGGGTCCGTTTCGGTCGCGGCACCATTGGACTTCCGCTTCGACCATTCCGATCTGCCGGCATTTCTGCAGCCGGCAGGCGGCACACGACTTTCGAAGCTCTAGACGACAAATAGTTGACTGGGGACTGCAGAGAGAACACACCTTTGGTCAGGACACAATCCTTGTTCCCTTTGCACGTGTAAACAGCGTTCCTCACAATACTTCGACGGAAGAAGGCCGCGCATGCTCGACAAGTTCGGCGGCGAAAGTGGAGGCCGTCGTCCGGAAAGCCGCAGATTTCGCACGTCATCGTTGGTTGGTGGGCACAAAGCGGTGGCTGCAAAACAGGAATGAACTTGGGCCGTTTCGCACGTCTGCAGAAGAACGAATGCGCAACCGAAACACACGTCAATTCGCGTTGCTCTTCCTTGCGCCCGCCCCGCCGCTCGCTCGCCGCTTTCCGATCGCGAGTGCGCCGCCCGCCCGACGAGAATGCGGGCGGGTTCGCCGCTCTTCGAACTCGCCCGACCGACACGATCGGGGCACAACCTTCGGAACGAAGCGGGGTCCAACTGCAGTGTCGCTGGCGGACGGAAATAAACAAAAACTACAAGGTAGAGCGGGAAGAGCAGAAAGAAGGAGAGCGTGATGAGAAGCGACAACTCGAAGCGCCTTCTGCCGTTTGTTCGGGTCAACATCCGCCTCGTCTTCTCGCCGCTTTACACCCGTTCGGGCGCGCGAGAAGCCACTCGCAACTCCAAAATGTCTTGTGCCACCCGCCCGTCCGATCAAACGCCACCGATCACTTATCGTCGATCAGTCGGGCGGGCGGTCAGCCGGTCGGTCGAGCGCTGGGTTCGTTTTCGGTGGACTCGTGAGAGAAAGCAAGCGAAAGCGATCTCTATTTTGGGAACTGCATTTAAAGAACCTCGGAAAAAGTACGTGCAAATCGTGTGGAAACAACGCTGCAGGTTCTCGCGTTAAAACGAGTGACCTCGGCGAGTTTCGCAATCGGCGAGCAAAGAGAATCACGGGCGGGTTCAAATGTACGAACGAAGCAAGAGAGAACCGCCGTCGAGTGAATCACGCCGAAAGGACAAACAAAACGGAGCGCTTCGTTCCGCGTTCGCTCGGAGAACGCAAGAGCGGAGATCGCGAGCGGAAAGCGGGCGATTGGATGCGATCTCCCCCTTTCTCCCGCTTTCTCCCGCTTTTATCAACCATCTCGGCAGGAAAACAAACGATAATCGGCAAGAGAGCGGTGGATGCCGCTCGGCGTTTGCCTCGAGTAATTCCTTCGGACAGCGACGAGTTCTTTTTATCAATCAGCGAGCAGTCGGCGCTCGACCAGACGGCCGCCCGACCGACCGGCGCGCGACCGAACGAAAGGGAATTCGGCGTAAGGCGGAAAGGAGGGGGTACACGAGATCAAAAGTACGTTAGGGCGACTCTTCCGCCTCGCCGCCCGTCCGATCGGCTCGAAAAGAACCGAGCGGAAACGCGGGCAATTAAAAAAGAGTAGGGGACGTAAAAATAGCGTTTGACAGGCGACAACTCAATCCAGAGCTTTCCATGAGAAGCAGGTGCAACTCTTATATGGAGTTCTCCGCGTTCTTGTTGTGTTTTATCGGGTGTTAGTTATGCACCCGACTTTTATCCGTTCTTCATCGCGTGCTTGCTCTAGTCTTTCACGACAGAAAGCAGAATAGGCATTGTAATCGTCAAAGCCAATAATTTACCGTTGCGACCTTCAGACAAACAAAGAATGAGGAATGTTTTGCAGAAACAAACGAAAGATGATCAATAGTCGTCGAACAACTCGGATTTGTGCGGAGAGAAGAGCTTCAGGAGGGTGACCGCCTCGCTGATTTGCATGCGGAGAAGGTTCACGTCGTAGAGCAGACAAATGAGGGAACCGATCCGCGTGGCCGCCACGGCCGCCGACTTTGTTTCGCGTTCGATCAGCAGGTGGAGGTCGGAGCAGATGGCCGTGCGGAAGTCGCTCACTTCTTCCGATGCCCCAAGTAGCATTTCCACTGGAAGCAAGCCGAGCAATCAAAAGAAAAAAAGTTGTTGCGCTCACTCTCGTTCGCTAATTCCAGCCCGAGCATCGCAACGAGCTCCGCCTTTCGCACGTTCAGTTCGACGAGCTTCTGCGACAACGAGCGGGCTTTCGCGTGGAACACGCGGCTGTGCTTGATCGCTTCCGACGGGTTCTCGTTGTCTTTGAAGTGCTCGTGGATGCGGTCGATATTCGAATCCACGCTCATGTTGAAAGCCAGCGCTATCCGCTGGTCGTTCTTGTCCGGAAAAGCGATCGACGTGCGGAACACCTTGGTTGTGGGCGTGAAATGCGGGAAGAAATTTCGGATCAGCTTCCACTGCAAAAAGGAAGAATGAGTGGTTGCATTGTGGGAAGTTCCTTACTTTAGACTCGTGCTCGAGTTCGATAATTGAAGGCAACCACTGCTGCACCATCGCGAGCATAAGCGGAACGCACCCTCTTTCCAGCTTGATGAAGTCGGTGTGCGTTGTGTTCCGGTACTGCAATTCACAAGGAGTTAGGAGGATTTGAGCAAAATTGAAAACGTTTCAATTATTAAACCATCGCTTCCAAAACAAAGCGTACCTCCATAGGACCGTTGGCGAGTTCGGGGAACAAGAGAGCGTAGAGAGCGCGTTCACTCCGTTCGTACTCCTTGAACGTTGTGTACATCCGGCCGAGCACTCGAAGCTTGGGGTCGTCAATCGGCAGTCCGGGCGGCAGCTCGAACGGGTGCATCGCTTGAGGCGAGGGCGTCCACAAAGACGGCGAGCCGGTGGATCCACTCGGTTCCGTTTTTATTGAACGAGAGCTCACGGTTGAGTTCTGCTTCTTGCTGTTCTTGTGTTGACTCTGCTTGGGGCCGAGAGGATCGCGAGACGGCTGCACTCCGGAGGGAGACATGCCCATCGCCAGGCACTTCTGATAGCGACAGCTCTTGCAGCATCTGTTCGCTGCAAGCAACACATTCTACCGAGTCACTTTGGACACTTGAGCTTACACTCGTTTATTTCGCAGTGGCCGCCACGAGTGCACTTGTGTTGTCGTCGCTTCGATGACATGACAGCTCTGCGGAAGAACGAAGCACATGGTCTAAACAATCGAGTGATTTATTGAAAAAGAGAAGAAATGACCTGCAACTGAATGCCCCAAAGTGGAAGCCGTACGCGGGCAGGTTGCAGATGTGGCACGAGCCGTCGGTAGGCGGCTTTTCTCTTCGCGACATGCCAACAGTCAACGAGGAATTAACTGCAACAAAAAAGGAATCGAACGTCATTTTATCGGCCGCTTCACGCGAACAACACGAAAGGCAATGACGCAAGGCTGTTTCTTGCGATAGAGACCACGATGACGGAAGTCTTTTTGATCAACAGATTCTTTAAAGCAAATGTAAGCAGAAAGTAATGAAGCAAACAATCAATGAGGAAGCGAGAAGGCGGTTATCAAAGAGGCACCCACCCCCAGCGCCTATTTTCAACACTCGCTTCCTCTTCCGCGTGATCTTTCGACTTTGCGGCGAGTACACGAGCGAGCGAGCAGGCGGTGAGTAAAAGGAAGGGAAAGAAGGGGAATCGAAGAACCAAACAGGCGTCGAATTGCGCCCGCCGCCCGTCCGCTCGCCCGCTTTCCTGCCGGTCTTCCGCTTCGCCTTCCGCTCGCCGCCGCCGAAAGCCGTGATGATTTTCCGTCCGCTCTCTCTAGTTTGTACGGGGGTGTTGTGAATGAAATCATGGGAACGAGCGGCAAGTGGGCAGTGGGAGCGTCCAACGCGGCTCGTTGCAAATGCAATTGAGCCGAAGCTTCGAGAACACGCCCGCCCTTACCGCTGACTACGAAGCGGGAACACTCGATGATCGCGACGCCCGCTTGTTTGCACTTCCGTTTTATAGGCGCGCGCTTTTCGACGTGGCGGCTTCGGGGCGGCAGTTAGCCTACAATTTAGACGACGATTCGTGACCACGCGCCCGCCCGCCCGCATCCGCCGGCCGGCATTTCGGAGATAAACCGGCGGAAACGGCGGTGAAAGAGCACCCGTTAAAATATTCGCGGGGGCGTAACGATCACTCATTCCGACAAGAAGTTCGTACCCTGCACACAGCGAGCGATGTACAGTTTATTCACAAGAGATCGAAGGAAATGAGGGCGAAATGGCCTGAGGTGGCGTGACTGGAAGAAAGTGGCATAGTCGAAAAGATTCACTCGTAGAGCTCGATCAAGTGCGGGTTGAACACCTAAAACAACACATTAAAAGAAGAACTACAGCCAGGAACCTACTCGTTGCAGCGTAACGACTTCAGACACCAATCGTTGCATAATCTAAAGCAACACATCAAACCAATCTAACAGCGATTCGTCTGCTTACGTCTGCATCGTTAGCAAAAAGGATGGCGGCACCTAGTCGAGAGCCGACGGCCGACGGCGGATGTGTTCGGCGGATCTCCTCATGCAACTCGAAGATCAGACGATCGTGAAACGTTTCGACTTCCTCGTTCGGGTGCACAAGTCGGACCTCGTTGCAGAGGATGATGCCGAGCACAGCGATGAACTCGGTTTCGGTCATCTTGAAACGGGCGATTTTGTCGGCCAGCCGCCTGGTCTGCGCGTACAGTGGATAGCAGCTTCTGCAAGCGATTCCTCTATCGAATTCCTTTTCCGTTCACTCACTTTGCAGAGAGGGCGGGCTGCGGGTCGTCGCCGTAGTGAAACTCGAGGCCTTCGGCGTCCAGGAACTGCCCGAACGACATGAGAATGCGGGGATCGCCTTCGTTCGGGTACGTTTGGAACGACCGGAAGCCTTTGAGGAGGCATGTAAAGTGACCAAAGAAAGCCTTGAGGATTTGTGCCTGCAAACAACTCTCATTGCCGCTTCACTCCACCGGAACAAACCTTTTCGTTTGGCAGAAAAGAGAGGAAAGGCGGGTAGAATTCGGCGATCAACTGGTGAGTGAAGGAAAGCGCTCCGCGTTCCATCTGAAACAGAGCAGTGAGTGGACGAAAAAGAACCGATAGCTCGCCTTGATGAAGTCGGTGTGTCGGACGAGTGCGTACTTAAATGGCTGTGGATAAATGTACGTGCAACCAAGAAGAACCAACCTCCTCTACCAAGTTCACGGGTCGCTCAGGAAACAGAAGGTGGTAGAGCGAGATTTCCGCTCGTTTGAAGGCCGTGTAGCTCTCCAGCATCTTCTGCAGCAGGCTCATCGGTTCGTCGGGCACGAGCGCGGAGGTCGAGCGGGAGGAGTGGGCGGAAGAAGTCGAGGCGCTGGCGGGCGACAGGAAAGTCTCCATCGGTGACATCTTTTCGATCTTCGGCTCGCGCAGCTTCGGGCCAATCGGATCGCGAGCGTTCTGGACGGCTGAAGCAAACAAGCAGGGATGAAGAAGAGGAATCATGGCGAACCTTCAACCTTCATGCCGGCGGCCAGACAGCGACTCATCCGGCAGCCTGAAAAGCAACAAATTCGTTTCGTTCAAGCCACTTTGATCAAACCTTTGCAAACGGTTCGAATCTCGTAGCTCACGTCGCAGCGGTTGTTCAGCGCGCACCTTCGACCGAACGAATTAAATCGACGCAGAATATAGCTGCTTACCTGTAGCTCTGTTTTGAGGCAACGGTCCTACGGAAGAAACTCGAGCACGGACGGCAAGCGAGGATCCCAAAATGGAAGCCCTCTACTTTCCCGCCACAAATCGGGCACGGAACACTGAGGTCGGGCTTTCGGCGATGTCTCTGGTGTTTCATTTCGCTGCAAACGGATGAGTAATGCAGAAATGAGTGAATTGAGTAAACACGCGTGTGTCGACGAGAATTTCCGCAAAAGGGCAACAGAAAAATGGTGGACAGAGATCGCGTGCCGAAAGAAATGAATGGCGGCTTTCCGCAAATAATCGCGGGACCCGAAAGCAAGTGAATTAGCGGCCGAATGGCCTTTCGAAAGCCGCCGCAGTAATCAGAAATCAGTGCGCGTACGAAGCGGCCGAATTTCCTCACCGGGCGGCGTCAACAAGCCGGACGGCCGGCCGGCGGCGAAGTTCGCGTGCCGCACGCGGCGACCCAAAAAGCGGACGGGCGGGCGGAAGGCGCGCTTTTGGCGGCCGGCAGGTAAAAAGCGAGTGGGTGCACGAGGAAGTCGACCGCTCGCGACTTTTCGCCGCTTTCCCTCGAGGTCGGCGGAAAGAAGCGAGAAGTCCGCACTTCCAACTTCTCTCCACCGATTTGATTTGCCGGGCGAGCGGGCAGCGGTTCACGTTCATTTCTTTTATTGCCCGGAGAACAACGGAAGACGAAGTTGTGTCGAACTCTGGCGGAATGCTTCGGGTTTACAGCCGTTGATCGCTCTTATGAATCGCTCGCCGAGTGTTCGCTTCTGCACTTTCGTGCAGTCGAAACATTCCCGCCACGGGGTGCCGCGCACAAACCCCGCTCGCCGCCCGCTTGTTTGCGGGGGACCGATCGAGCACAACGTAGCCGGCCGGCGAGGAGCGCCCGCCGATCTCCGAATTGCGCTCCGCACGAGGAAGCGTGCTGCAAAAAGCACATCAGAACACAAAATAAACGCCAAAGACGAGTCCCCTGCCAAATGACTACAAACTCGAGCCGTGAGTAACCCAAACCCTGATGAAATCGACCTTCTCGTGGACTCATTAGGCGGCCAACGACCGTCTCGTGCACTTTGTGGGAAGAAGGTGTCTCGTGGAAGTTGAGCCGAGCGGTCTCCCGTGCCCTTCCGCCCCTCACTCGGTAAAGGTGACCATCGAATTAATCAGCGGGTTACGAAAGGCGGTCTTTCGAATCTCGCTCGTAGTGGCGGAGCTCAAGTGAGCAATCCGTTCGTTTGTTCTTTGAAGTGTCATGTTTGCAGCATTTCAAGTGCATCTTTCAATGGAGTGACATCGAACAGGGGTTTGTATTCCTTCCGGGTTGACGAATAACCGAAGCGACGTATCAACGCTTCTCTTCATCAGCCGCGTTGTCAGATGACGAAAATGGCGGACGGATTGCAGGCAAACGGGCGACGTCAGAAACTAAAAGCGGCCTGCTGCCCGCCGCTCCCCTCTTCCGCGATAAGAGGATTGGGCTCGCCGGAGAGGAAGGGGAGTGCACAAACACGCTCGTTCCTTTCGAATTCGACACAATCGGAACGCAACATAGAACTCGTTTATTTCTACCGCGATTTTGCAGACAAACAGGACAAAGAAGAGTTCAACATTTCTTGCCGCACAATCCCGCTTTCTTGCAGTTCGCCTCGGGGTCGATGTTGCCGCCGTTGTTCGCAATCGCGTCAACAAGACGGTCCAACGCCATTCCGGTCGCCAACTCGCAAGCTTTGTTCATGAACGGGACCTAAAAGAAAAGAAAAGTAAAAGAAAGCAGACGAGTTGCTCACCTTGATCGGGCTGACTACGACGAAGGCCATGCAGGCGGCCTAAAAACGACAGTGGGCGTTTGAATGGTCTACCGGTCGAGCTTACCGGAATGGCGGCTTTCAGAGGTCCCTTTCCTTTCTTGGCGGCCTCCGGAAACATCTTCCCGACCGTTTCGAGCGTCTTTTTGCACATCGTGCACGTCACGTCGCCCAGCAGTCGCTTGTGCGGTCGGTAGAGCGTCACGTCGTCGTTGTACTCCCACATGATCAACTCATCCGTCTTCGCCCCACTTCCATCAATCCACGTGCAAAGGATGACTAGCAGCAAGCACAACGAAGACGAGTTCATGACGGCTGAATGAACGGCAGAACGGAGCGGAGGAACCGAACAAAATGAGTGACTGCTCTCATTCCCAATTACAAACAGCCGGATTGTTTCGTTGAGAACATCGGCAGGGAAATCCAACTGCACACCGTCGTTTGTGCAAACAGAAAGAAGCCGGCGGACAAGCGAACGCGTTCAACGCGCCTGTTCGAACAAATCGGTGGACTTCGTTCGTCTGAATCCGATCCTTCTGCTTCTTTCGTATGTCCTCATGAGTCTGCAACACGTAACTAAATTCTTTGTGCAGCGATGCCTGATTATCGTGTTGATGTTTGAAGTGATCGCTTGACAACTTCGTTTCGCTCTACTTCCTCCTTTTGCCTCAAATTCAATCTTCGTGCGGTGTGAGTGCAAACGAGCTCGTGGAACGGGAAGAGCAGTGCGTCACCAAACGAAGACGTGATTACAACAACAAACAAGGACAAAGCACAGAGGAACAGAAGATGCCCGAATGTTCGTCGACAATCTCAGTTGTTTTCCAGCAAGCAATTGGATCACAAGCGGGCAGGTCAAGGTCCGCTTCTAGAATCAAATCTGAAGTTCTTCGCCGCGACTTTACGGCCCAACTGCTCCAGAGTTTCCCGAAACAGTTGGACGGTTGTGCGAACGGCGGCAATTCGATTCGGGAGGGCAAGGCGGCTGGCCGTCGACGCACTCGTTTCTTTGGGATTCGATTACCAACTGCGGGGATCGGCGGAGTTCACGCGACATCGGGAGTTGCACGCCCATTCGGAAGCCATTCGATTCGAATCACATCTCCTGTATACACTCAGTTATTTGCAAGGATGTGGCGACGGCACTTGATTGAAACAACGGAGGTTGTCCTGTGGACGCCGCTCGCGATTTGCAGCGCGATCGTGATCGTCGTTCTCGCCCGAATCAAATTGATTCATTTCAATCTGCGCATTCTGATGGTGAGTAGCCGGTCTTTACTTTTAATCAATCAATCAATGCTTCCTAGACGTCGATGATTGTCGACTGCATCCTGGGAGCGGGGGCTCGTCTCTACTTCCGGCTGCTCACTCGACACACGTTCCTCACTCTTGCAGACATCCACACCTGCGTCGTGTTCAGCTTCTTCACGCTTCTGCTCTTCTTCGCCAACTGCACGTCGTTTTGCTTGATGGCCGTCGAGCGCTGGCTGGCCACCATGTACTCCGATCGGTACGAACGGTGGAGTGGGAAGTTTGGGGTGATCGTTGTGTGCTCGAAGGTACTCTTTTGCTCCCATTCCTTTCCAATTCGTTTCGTTCAGTACGTGATCTCGATTCTGCTGGCGTCGGCCATCCAAGCGTACGACTTCTACTTCCTCGACGATCAGAAGCTGGCCGAGTGCTCATTCCTGGACGGCCACCCGCGAGTGTTTGGGATCATCCTCGTATTGGAGACCGTCTTCTTCACCATCGGGATCGTCGTCTCCTGGCGGCTCTACGCGTTCAACCTGAAAGTGCGGACGAGGATCGGGGACGCGCTGAGTGTCCGCTTCCAATCCAAAGAGAATCTTGCGGCCACTCAAATGTTGACCGCCATAATCATCGGCTACGCTCTGATGCTGTTGCTCTCGCTGCCCGCAAGTGCGATGGACGTCCTGAACCTCTGGCCGCGCGGTTGGAGTCGCGGCATGGTCGACGTGGTTTGCGAGGTGAGAAGCGGAGTGAAGAAGCAAGAAGATTGATTTGAGTTCAGATCCCGTACGTGCTGCTCATCTGTTATTCGATCTTCTACCTGTCCTACGTCGTATTCTTCTACGATCCGTTCTACCGCTCGGCCACCAGCCGTCTCGTCCGCTGGCTTCGCCTCGCCTCCCATCCGAAAGAAGAGGAGCCGCCGCCCAATCAGCCGAAGATGAACAACGAGCAGGCGGGCAACTTCCACTTCGATCAGATCGGGCGGGAGTGGAACGTCGTGACGCCCAGCCGACGGCCTTCTTCCAACTCACCCGCTGAGCAGCGGGAGGCCGAAAAACGAGTTACCTTCACGAGTGCTTCCGCCTACGTGATCAAGGAGGAGGCCAATCATTGAGATTGTTTGTTAGAAGAGAATAACGCGGGCATGAATGAGAGGGTTTATTTGCCGTACCACCACGTGTTGAAGGTCTCGTAGTAACTTTTGGGAGCCGCCTGCGGAGCTTCCGCTCGGATGGTCGGCGGCGCCATCTTCGCGGCGGGCGACGGCGACGCGACGGGCGCGCCCACGTTCGGCTCGGACGATTTGACGCCGCCCATCACGGGAGTTTTGATCGCCACGGGCTCCTTCGTCGTTTCCACGGTCTGAAGCAAAAGAGATGAAAGAGCTGGAGGATCATCCGCGAACCTCGTCGCTGCTCGTCGGCGGCTCTTCGCGCGTGTTCTCCTTGCGATCGGCGGGAGCGGCGGACTTGCGACGACCTGCAAGCGAGTGTGGAGGATGAATGGCCGGTCTTCTTACTGCGAGAACGACGCCGCGCCTTCTTTTCGACCACGGGGCGCAGCGGAGTGTCCACCTTCTCGAATTTCGTCGGCTCCTCCTCCGCGGGCTTCGGGCCGACCACCTTCGCCGCCCACTTGTTTTCGCGACCTCCGATTTCTGAAACGGAGGAGTAGATTGAAGGAAGAGAAGAACTCACTTTCGGCCGACGTTCCGGCGATCGGAGCCGCCGCCTGCCCGCCCAGCACGCTCTGCTGTTGACCCATGCGCACGAGCGGCCGACTGCAGGTGGGCGCGACGCGAACGGTCGCAAATGAACACAACTGATCGAATGGACAGTGTTTGCAAGAAGTTGAGTGTTCACGCAAATCTCTTCTGCCCAGTGTTCTCGTCAAGTGCTGAGGTCGAAAAGTGATCATGCTGCGGGTTGTTTGAACGGGCAAGTTCGATGTTCTCTGGGACAGAAAACGGAAACGTGATCGCAGTGTGTAAACAAATTGCTGCTGATCATTGACCTCAAACTGATGAAAGAGTGTGTGAACGAAAAGATAGCTTCAACCCACGATCAAATAAAATGCCGCATTCAGCGGCAGTTCTCATGAGCGACTATGCAATGGACGGCGGCATCGTGGGTCGGGGTGTGAACTGATCGGCGGATTGCGTGTGTTGTTGACCTCCCGGCATTGTTGGAGGCGTGGGTCGAGACTCCAACGGACTCGGCAAGCGCCTGGTCTCATTAGAGATCGTCAATTGGGTGAGAGTGAAGTGCTGCTTTTGGCTACTGATGCCGATGCAGCGAACTGTTGGAAGGAACGAAGGACGATCGTTCTTCCTTGTCGCCCGTTCGAATCATTGGTGTCGTTTGCGTGTTGTAGTCTGCTCTCGCGTTGTTCCAAACGAGAAATTGATAGCTTTCGCTTCAGATGCGGTGCAAATTGATGTGTTTGTACATCTTCCTTCTTCTTCCGCGATGCTATGGAGCACCGGGGCGTTCTCGTTCCGTTTTGCAGACGAACGTCTACGAAACCGGAGACTTCTACAAGCCCTACTACCTCCATGGCGACGAGCAGCAGAAGGACGCCGAGGAAGAGAACAGTAACGAGGAGTACGCCAAGCGGGACTTCTACAAACCCTACTACCTGCAGGGCGACGAGCAGCAGCAGAACGCCGACGAAGAGGAGGCCAAGCGGGTACGGGAGCAACGACAAGCCACCCCGTCCGTCCAACCTCCCATCCAATCGACTGTTTTTCAATTCTTCTATCTCCCGTAGAAGTCTAGCCATTTTTATTCGCTTCTTTGTTTCCGTCTAATAAAGCTGTAAACACTCCACTTTCTCCCCACCTTTGTTTCTGACGCCCGATGGTTTTTTGCTGTGCGTAGGGCCCAACTGATGGACTGCCGTTCGCCCTCCTCGCCAGCACGAGTGCGAGGATGCCCCGTTTATTCGTCAGTTGGAATCGAACGAGGGCTCGGAGAATCGCGGGCCCTTCGGCTTCTCCTCCTCCTTCGTCTCGTCTTTCTTCCCGTCCTTCGCGTCTTCCTTCGGCTCGCGCTTCGGAGTGATGGGGCCGGAGCGGGCGGTGCGGACGGACTCATCGTCCTTGCACGTGTGTTCTTCGGGTTCCTCCTTCTCGCGCGCCGTCTTCACGTCTTCCTCCACGGGCAGCACGTTCTTGAGGAACGGTGCGTAGCCGACGATCTGCAAGCAGTGGATTGGATGAAAATGGAGGGTGTGAACCGACCGTCTTCTTGCGCTGGACGAAGGCCTTCGGATTGGACCAACAGACGACCAGGTTGTGGTAGGCTTGCTGAACGAAGAAGTGAGCGAAAAGGAGTGATGGAACTCACGCGCAAGAAGGGCGTGCAGGAGGCGGCGATGCTCACGGGTTTGCTCAGGAACGTGTAGATGGAGGGCAGGAGGGCGCTCGGCGGGACGCGAATTTGCGCGGCCGAGTGGGCGATCCGCGCCTGCTCCCGCTCCACCACGACGGCGACCTCGTTGAAGGCGCGGTTCACGTTCTCCTGCAATTCACGAGTAGATGAAAGAAGGAGGTAGTGGGAAGCGACCATGGTCTTGGCGGAACACTCGAAGAAAGCGCCCGCGTCGATGGCGGTCGCCATGCGCATGCCCTCGAACGTGTCCGTCTGTTCGGCGACCGGCGACTCCTCCAAGCGGCGGGCGTCCAGCTTGAGGCCGACGAGGACGATCGGCTTGCCGGGCAGCTTCTCCTTCACTTCGGGCGCCCACTTGCGCTGCACGTTGCGAAGGCTCGCGGGATCGGCGATCGAGAAGCAGATCATCACGGCGTCCACGTTCTCGTAGTGCTTGGCGCGCGGCTCGAGGTCCACTTCGGTGTCGTGGATCTGAACGAACGGGGTGGAGGTAACCGATTGACGGGGACACTCACCAAGAGCAGGTAGTCCTTCCCCTCCACGCGGATGTTCTTCTCCTGGGGCGGCAGGCACGTGGACGCCGACGAGCCGCCCGCCTCCAGCTTCTGCTCGCCGACGAACGCGGAGATCAGTGCGCTCTTGCCCACGTTCTGGTCGCCAACCACCACCACCTTGAGGCCGTTGACGTGCTCGGCGATCACGTGCGCGGGCGTTCCCTCTTCCTGCGGGGCGGCCATGAGAGCAGCGAGTGACCGGAATGCTCCGGAGTTCTTCTTTGTGAATGAGCGGTTCGAGAGAGGAACGCGACGCGAGAATCGACTAGGAGTTTTGATCCACAGCCGGGGAATTTGCATCATTCGTTTGTTTTCGTCTCGTAGGTGTTTTGGCCGTCGATAGCGGAGTGCGTACATAGACAGTTTATTTCGGAGAACAGAAGTTGAGAAAAAAGAGCAGAAAAGGATCAAGTGCATTCGGCCAACGTGTAGATCTTCGAGGCGGCTTCCGAGGCGCGTTCGGACGAGCGCGACGCTTCGGGCAGCGGCGGGAGTTTGTGGCGATCGCTCACCTTCTCCTTCGGCTGTTCGACGATCCTTGGACTTTGTTCCCTTTGAAACAACTCGTGCGGGCGGAGTTCCTCGACGATCGTCAGTTCGGGCGCTCCGCCGAGCGGCTCGTTTCGCGGGCTCTTCGGGCCGGAATTCTCTTCGAGTCGACGGAGTGGCGGTCGTTCTCCGAGGTGCTCGAAATGCGGCGAGGGATGGCGGCAGGCGGAGGGACCACGATGCGGGCCGTCTGCAACGATTTCTTCAAAATTTTTCCAAGCGAAGGCGAGTGACCATGATCGGGATGTGCTTCAAAGCGAAGGCGCCCTGCATCGGATGGTGCTGGGCTTGAGGCGCCCGGTCCAAACGCAGCCAGTACATGAGGACGCGTCGGTAAGGCCGCACGAAGAACCTAATAGAAACAAACATTTAACCTTTGATCCTCCGCTTTCTGCTCACATTGCTGTGAGCGGGTTGATTAGCGGCGAGGAGGTGAACGCGAGAGAACAGACGAGCGAGAGTGTCGGGAAGGAAGTCGAGGAGGCGATGCTCACAACTTGCAGGAAGACGGGCAGAAGATTCGTGCAAAGCGGAGTGATTCCGAGGCTGGAAACAAGCGAGTGGGCATCGAATCCAACGAGCAGCCTCCACTTACGCCATGAAGACTTTCTGCAGGTCCATTTGCATTCGTTTGGTCGAGGTGGAGACGGTGGTCGAGCGGCTGATCATCTCCAAGAATTGCCGCTTTCGGATCCAACACCCGACGATCACGCCGTTCGAGGTCAAGGAAGCCGCCAGCAAGTAGGCGAGGTACAACTGGAGCCGGAGTTCGTTCAAACTGCCGCCGTGCGCGTCCTCCTCGTCGGCCGGGAACTTCGAGGCTTCCAGCACGGGCAGGGCGCCGCCGAAGAAGTTGGTGGGCGTGGACGAAAAGAGGAAGACGTTGATTGCAGTCGACGACGCGCACGCAGCGATCGTTCCGAACACGTAGGCCGCGAGTTGAGTTCCTTGCGGGCGTTCGCCGTGCTTCAAGAGGTGGAGGCGCCCGAGGAACTGGAGCGGAGAGCACGCCCACCCGGAGACCACGGCGGCTGCCGCCAAGCTGCAGGCGAAGTTGTTCGCCGCCCAGCCGTCCAGATCGAAGAAGCCGTTGTTGAACACGATGAAGAACCCTCGATTGGCCACCACCACCTCAAGCAGCGAATAAATGCGAGTCACAAACAGGCGAGCATACCGGCGAGTACACAAAAGTGGCTATCGATTGAATGATGTCAACAACCGAAGAGAACATGAGCATCGGCCGGATCTTCGCCGCAGACTGGCATTGATTCCAAATGAGGTGTAACAGGAGGGCGTTCAGGATCACTCCAATGCAGCTGATCGCCGAGCTCAGCAGACAATGCAGAACTAAAAACATTTGAAGAAGGAATGTTGAAAGAAGGAACTCACAAAGAAGAACCTGGTGAAAGAGATCGCAGTCCACGTGTTCCATGTGGTTGAAGGCCGGCGGGACGAGCATTCTGGGGGAAGACACGGCTGCCAGTCGGTGGCTGAAGCACGAGCAAGGAGAGTTCGTTCGCCAACCTGCCGTCAACAAACCGAGTTCGTTCGTTTCAGTCGAGAGAAAATAAAGTCGAGCGACCGGGACGGCGGACACCTGAAGTTTCGACCGCGAATCCAACTTCTCGCCGACCAAACGGATTGCACCTGCCGGTCGGTTGGTTTTTTGATGAACCGACCGCCTGCTTGAGATGATGCTATTTGGATTTACCTTCATGCAGTACGCGTTTTAAACGCGCGTTATCACTTGTTTTGATCGAGTTGAATGCGCCATTGCCATTTTCGTTTCTCTTGCTTGCGTAAAAAGCAAAATGGGTACTGCTTTAAACGGAATAGACGGCAGTTTATTCGTGAAGAGATGCGTACTCAATCAACACAGTTGTTTCGTTTGGACGGCCGGTCGAATGGAAAGCGGCGAGCGTCGTTTGGGCTGCGTTTCGCCCTCGACTTCGCACCGAAAGATCAACTCGGCAGCTCGAATGAAGAAGTCTGAAATCACGCGCTCGCATGAGGGCCGAAATGTCAGGGCGGAATTCACCTGCAGTCGTCGAAAGAACGCGATCAAAAGCGGGCACCCGCCGCAGTCCTCGTGGCCAAATGCCCACGAAGTAGACGAGCGAGGTGCCGCCCAGCGTGAAGAGAGTGAAGAGGATGGTCGTCCACTCGCCCGCCACCGTGCTCAAGATCAAAGCGAACAAGCACACGAAGTAGAGGGTGGGCAGGAGAACGTTCATTCGGTGCACGCCCTTCGGTACGGGCATTCGGACGACTCGGATGAAGAGGAGCAGCGAGACGGAGGTGAATCGTTGGATCCATTGGGCCACGTACTCGACATTCGACAACTCGATGAGCACTTCGTACTTGAGCGAAAGCATGAAGGCGATCGTGAGGAGCACTTGGAAGGCGAAAGCAGAACGCGGCGTTCTCATCCGCTCGTGCCAGCCACTCAGGCAATTGGGAAGGACGTTGTCACGTGCCAACGCGTGAGTAATCCTTAAGAATCGAAGATTAAAAACACGTAGAAGAATGAAGAGTGTGCTTTCAATGGATCGCACTTCCGCCTTCTTCTTTCGGCCTGCTCACGTCATCCGCGAACTCACCTGCTGCCCGCAAAAAGCGTCATGTTGACGGCCCCCAGCAGGCAAACACACGAAACTATCAGCATCAAGTAGCTGTTTTGCTTGCCCAACGCCAGAGCAGCGAACACCTGCAATTGTAAGCAGTAAATGGCAGCAGGAATAAATGTGGAAGACCTACGTTCATGATGTCCGTCGCACGGATCATCTTCTGCGTTCCCATGACCATCGCGTAAGCCAAATTGACCAGAAGGTACATAACCGTCACGCAGCTGATTGCAAACACGACGGCGAACGGAAGGTGGCTACAAACACGATTCGTGTGACGGTAAGAGAAAGAGGGCTAACGTTTGGGGCTCGAGAATTTCCTCGGCTCCAATAGAAACGAGGTCGTAGCCGTCAAAGGCGAACCAGGCGTTGTAAAACGACCCAACGATCTTGTCGGGGTTGAGGGTGGAGTTCGCGAACGGATCTCGCAAATGCGAGAGATTCCCTGCAGCATTGGATGGTCGATGCCGGTCTTCAACCACCAACCTTTCACGAACGCCAGGACGATCATGGCGAGAAGCAAGAGGATCTTCACAATCGACACGCAAACGTTGAATGTGAGGAGTTGCGGGCCACTCAGCACGAAATTGAGGACGCCAAGAGCAACTGAAAGAATCGAGTTCGTACGAGAGTTTAGCAGAAGACGATTGCCTCACCAATGGTCCCAACGGCAATCCACACGCTCGTCCACTCGCTTGCGGCTGGAGCTCTTGCGATGACTTGAAACAAGTAGGAAGCGAACGAAAGAGCTTGGATTGCCGCGACCGTCGGGTAAATAAGGACGACGTTCGTGATCGCGAAAAAGTAAGCCACGTATTTCCTAAACAACAGAAGGCGATGAGCAAGACACTCGCGTTCGCTGACCAGTTGATGAAGTTCACGTAGGTCGAGTCGCCGCCCGAAATTCGAATCGTCGCGGCCAGCTCGGCGTACGTCAGCGCTCCCGTCAAGGAGATGAGGCCGGTGAAGAGCCACACGGCGAGTGCCAAACCGATCTAAAGAACAAACACTCCACTTCGATCTTGCCCACTCGCTTACAGAAGTGGTGTCTTGGATGATTGCGGACGGAGCGGAGAAGATGCCCGAGCCGATCACGTTCGAGCACACAATTGCGACCACGCCCCATCGGCCGATGTACGCGCGTTCTTCGTTGATCGACCGCATTCCACCACGTGAGGGATTAGAGAAGCATGATGACGGGGAAGAAGGTTGGCTTTTTGGCCCCAATCTTCGAATCTGCGGATGGATTGCGTGAGCAAATGCCAAACGAGCACGAGGCTACGCGAAAGGACCACAATTTGGCCCTCCAAACATATTTGGCGCCCGGAGGTCGGGAGAGCGGCGCGAAGTTCCCACGCTGCGGATTTTCGAATCCACGCGCTCCCCTTTTGGACCGCGCAAAGAACACGGCGAAGGGTGTCCGATTCAAGCGAATTACGGTCGAAAACAGTCCGGAGAGCAAAACAAGCTCATTTTTGTTGTTGGACTACACGTGAGTTCGGTAACCAAAAAGCAGCAATGCGAAGACGAGCGAAGAATTGTGGTCGGGCAATTGAACCCACGAGATCGCAGACGGCCGCAATGCTTTATTGGCTGTCCTCTCGACGATGGGAAACTTCCGTCTGGCCACTCGTTCACTTCCTCGTGAAACAACGAGTTTAGAGAGGCGAATTGTCCGCAAGACCTTTCACAAACGGCTCAACTGACCAAATGTTGGCTTCCGGCGACTACGAATCGTCCACTTGCTTGGCGGCAAGAGCACGTAGGCATTTGCATGACTACAAACAAATGCTTCGTTCCAATTTGTCCACGCGCCATTCATCTTCGTTTCGATCTCTCGTGCCGACCGGCCGGCCGCTCCACCCCACGCGGAGATGTTCGCGCAATACCGCTGCTCCTCGTGCGAGACGGTCGTGGTGCGGAGTCCGACGGCCGAAGGTCCGCCGCCGCGCTCCACGTGCGTGATGTGCGCCAAGACGCGGACGGTGGCGGCGTTCCGGCGGGCGCTGCTCGAGGGCGCGGGGCGCGCGTACGGCCGCCCGCTCGTGGGGCCCGGCGGCGAGGCGGGCGGCCAGCGGCTGCGGTTCGCGGTCGTGTGCACGCCGGACGGCCGCTCGCAGGCGCTCCTCCAGCTGCTGCGCGAGCTGCGGGCCGCGGGCACGTCGCTGGAGCCAGAGGTGAGTGCGCGGATGATCGAAGGATGACTAAACTCGCTGAAGGTGTTCATGCTGGACGTGGATGGGCTGGACGAGGCGGCGCGCGTCGCCGTGGACGCGTGGGCGGACGGCGGCGAGTGGCCGCTCAAGTGGGAGAAGCCGAGCGCCGCGCTGAACGTCCGCCGCCGCGCGGAGCTGGAAGAGCAGCAGGCGAGTCGTCCCGCCCGCCCGTCCACTCGCCCGCTTGCAGCAGAAGGACCACGACGCGTTCGCCGCCAAACTGAAGCTGCCCGCCGCGCGCCGCGAGTTCGACCGCCTGCTGTTCGACCGCTTCTGCTGGACGGCGGGCCGCCGCTGGAAGCTCGTGATCACGGCCGACAGCGTCGAGACGCTCGCCCTCCGCTCGCTGGAGCTCCACGAGCAGCAACGCGGTGAGTGCGACCCGTCGGCTGGACAACCACCTTCTCTTCGGCGGCTGCAGACGCGATGGCGGCGGACGCGTGCGGCCTCGTGGACACGCGCCACCGCGTCCGCATCGTCCGCCCGCTGCACGCCACCTTCGACGCCGACCTCCGCACGGTGCTGCAGTTCGCGGCGCAGCCGGCGGCGCCCATCCGCTCGCCGGCCGCCGAGCGCCCGCTGTGGGCCGAGTACGCGGCGGAGCGGCCGACCGTCGACCAGCGGCGGCAGCTGAGGGCGCTGCTGTTCGTGCGCCGCATCCAGCGCGTCGCCGCCCCGTCCGCGCCTGCCGACGCGCCTCGCTGCCGCGTGTGTCTGGCGAACACGCCCGCCGCCCAGCTGCTGGAGGAGAGCTGCCCGCCGTGCGTCTGCTTCCTCGCGCGCTTCCGCGGCGACCTCCGCGACCGCTTCGTCCGCCTCGTCGCCACTGGCCGTCGCCCGTGACCGCCCTCTTCCCCGTCTTCTTCTGTCTGTTGCCCTACGGGAATAAACCGTTTGATTGGAGCGAGTTCGTTGGGTGTCGTTCCGGAGAGGAGGCGCCACGAGTGACGAATCGAAAGAACGAGCGGGGCACTGTCTTTTTCTTTCTAACTGTGGACACGGCGGTTCTCGGGTCTTTCCTCCGCCCACCGCTCGGAACAACGCGGAAAGGGCAGACACCGCCTCTACCGGGCGGCCGTTGGAATAAGCACTCGCCGCTTCGAACGAGCGGCGAGCGGTTGCGCAATCCAAGACGCAATTCCAGTCGACTTTTGGGCGGCGGGCGCCGAGCGGGCAGTCGGCTTTTCGTTCCTCCTGCCGGGCGGTCGGCTTTTTCCTTCCGTTCTCCCCTCATTCCTCTCCGCTGCGGGTGGTCGATCGATCGGTGTGTGCTGTTCGGCAAAGGCGCTTCTCAAGTCCGTTCGGCCGATGGCCGCGGATCCTCCCCAACGGTAAACCGCAAACACTCCTCATACGTCGCTAACCTTGCTTCCCATTGCAGACGCTCGATGCGGTGGCTACCCAGCAGAAGGCGCAAGGACGTCGATGACTCCAACGTTGTGCCCGTGGTGAAGCGTCGGTCCGCGGCTCAACTGTCGCTTGGGACGAGTGCAAGCGGCCAGCATCCAGCCACTCCGCTTGCGATCAGGGCGACGGAAGCTGATCAAGACGCCCGTTCGGCCCACTCGAAAGGAAGCGGTGTGCGTTCCGCTTCACCGGCAAGATCCACGACCCTCTTCGGCCGACCGCTCAGATGGGAGCAACGGTGAGTTCCCGCCTCTCCAACACCGCCACTCGTTGCAGACCGACCGCACTTGCGAAGGAAAAGTCCGACCACACGCAGGAACCACTCTTTCGTTCTGTTGGTGAGGCCTCTCTTTACTTTCTGGTGCTAATTGAAGGCTTCTTTCAGTTGAAATCGGTCGATCGGTTGGGATGTTCGGCAAAGACGCTTCTCAAGGACGGCGGCGGTCGTTCTGTTCTGCTGGAAGAGCATGTGGAAGGTGAGTCCTCCTTATCCCCACCGTCCAATCCTTCCCTTCTTCCAGCTCATCGAGGGCTCTCTCAAGTTTTCGGCAGGTAACGGAGGAATCGCCCGCTCATCCCCCTCTCTTTTCAGCCGCCTCCGGCCGATTCCAACGTTGTGCACGTGGTGAAGTGCCCCGTCTGCTGCGAGCGAAGACGAGGAGCGGCGGGATTCTTTGCTGTGGTCGTCGGCCACCCAATCGTCCACGAACACCCACTCGTCTGCTGCCGGCTGGAAACGGAGGTCGGTGCGCTTCCACACAATCGGTCGTTCCGAGAACACTCACCGTAGGTTCGTCTCTCCCCTCCTCATCCTTCGCTCATCCCGCTTCTTGCAGGTCTGCTCCGCGGCTTCAACCTTTGGATTCCGAAGAGATGAACCGATTTGTTGTTTCTTGCGTTCAGAGCGGACAATAAACTGGAAGAATGAACTCGCTTGTGTTTGAGTGTTGATGTCGATTGGGGGAACAGGCGGGCAGTTGGGGCAAGTGGGCGGAGGCGGAAGGGCGGACGCGTAGCCGCTGGACTCGTCTCCACGCAGAGGCCCAGCACACGGGCGTGTGGCGGTTGTACACTGGAAGGCGAAAGAGGCGCCGAACAAGCCTGCAAACGATCGGTGGTCCGAGGAAAACGCAGAAAATCGGACGCGAGCAGAGTGGCCGCGCCCTGCAGCACGTACAGCACAGCCCATCCACACCGACTCCCGCAGACGACGCCCGCCAGCGGCATCGTGAGGACGCGCCCAGCTGAAGGCTCGTGGACAAGCGGAGGGTAAACGTGCCGCTTTGCTCCCACGCCGCCAAACGCTGCCTACACGCACGCCAGTGAGCAGCGAGTGGGCGGCAGGAAGAACACGTGTGGGCGGCGACTCGACCGCCGTCCTCAGCACGGGCACCTTCGTCTTTCCGGCAGCAAGCGGCGAGATGAGAGTGGCGCAGCGCAAGGCCCAGCTTTCACGGCCGCCGGCATCGGCGACGAGCTGGACTCTTTGCCTTTCGTCCACTTGCAATCGCGCAAGCACCAGCCGGATCACTACGAAGTTGGCCGTCAGAAACGCGGACCATGTCCGCTCTCGCTGCTCTCAAGAACCAAACCGAAAGTCCGCGTGTTTATCCATTAGCTTCGGCATCCGCAAGACAACAATAGAGACAGAGGAAATCACCACAAAGTCTTTTCCTCGAGCCCGAACAGAATGCGCACGCCGCAGTGAACGGAGGAGTACGTGGGCATCGAAATCCGCCAGTTGGGCCCCCGAAGTTCGCCCGCGTCCGTCCAGCCGAACCGCGCGGCCACGCTCGTCCGAGTGACGACCTTCCAGTTGTGCTGAAGCAAAGAAGATGCCCGAAGAACAGAGCAAAGGGAACAAACGTAGTCGACGATCAGAAACTGCAGCTCCGCGTCGTTGGTCGTCTCGCCGCCCTCCGCTGCGGACTCGGAGCCGAATCCAGCCTGCCGGAGCTCGGCCGCCATCCGCTCGGCGGTGTTCTTGATCGTCGCCACCGCGGACCAGTGCTGCAAGAAGCGAAGCAATCAGCAAGGGCTCTTCCTTGCACTTACGAAAAGCGGGACGAAAAAGGCCTTGTCGCACGTGAGCTTGAAGTGGTCGTTGATGGAGCGGAGGTGTGAGTAAGCAGCGCAAAGGTCGACACTTGGAGCGCCCATCTCGATGTGCAGCTCTTGCAAGTGCTCGTTCGCGTCCAACGGGCCCGAGTCGCGGAGTTGGCTGAAGAACTCCTCGTAACAGCCCGACAGGTGCAGTTTCGGGCTCTTCAAACGGAAGACATCGGCGTAGTCTGAAGAGCATGGAGCATGTTCAATCGACGCACTCTCCCACTCACAACTGTTGCCGGAGCAGAAGTCCATTTTGACCGACTCGAGCGGCTACGTCCGCTTCACGAGCAGAGTGGCGACGCGATGATCTCCGTAGGCTCGGACATGCGTCAGCTTGTCCGGCAACGAATCGATCAGCAGCTGAGTGGACAGGCCCTTGAGGTCGTGAGCGTCCAGTTTGATCGACGACAGCGCGGTCTGCTCTGGAAGCAAGAGAGGCGAATAAGCGAACAGAAGGGGAGCTCACCGTGCAACTCGTTGGCGATTCGCATCCACACGTTCATCAGACGGACGTTCGTGCGACCCCAGCAAAGCGACCAGCAGATCCGGATGGCGGTCAGGCTGCGGGTGAGGCGAAGCAGTTCCGTGATTTCTTTGGTGCTCTCCGAAAACGGGACGGCCGCGATGACGCCCGGCTTGCGCTTGGCCAGCCAAATGTACTGCGTGCCCATCCCAATTTCCAGCGTCCCGAACTCCTCCGACTCGAAGTAGGCGTTGACGAACGACTGGCTGATCAACAGCGGGAGCAACTTCGGCGTCGAAGGCTGGCGCGCCTCGATCAGGAACTGCTGGACACAACGGCGGCCTTTGGCGGGCAGTCGGGGCCGCGGGCGGGCGGTCGGCTCCTCGAGACGGGGCTTCTTCGGATCCGAAGCCATTGGGTCCTAAAAACGAGAAGATTGACGGGAAGGCGTGAGAAGAATCGAGTTTCGAGTCACTGGGAGAAACGCGTGAATTTTATCCAGATTCCGGCACAAACCACTCGATTTATCTTGTGAAAGCAAAACTCACTTTGATTTAGGGGAGAAAAAAAGGAATAACCGCCTGCGAAAGCGGGAAGCGAGCGGTCGGCCGGCGGGACGCTCGGCTCGAGCGGCAGCGTGCGGCGGAACGCCAAGAGTCGCCGCCCGTTTTGCGGCCTCGTCGGGACGCAATCGGGTCTGTCCGTTTCGCCGTCCACCCGCTTGTTTCTTCTGTCTTTTGAATTCGTTGTTGCAGCGTTCTTGCCTGGAGATTTTTGTGCAGAAGTGAAGCGAAAAGAATGTTGGATGCAACCGCCAAACGAACAAGCATTCACGAAAGAGCGAAACAGCCACCAGTCGCCCGTGTCCTTCCATCGCATACCGAGGCGTCGGTCCACGAACAGCAGGCAGCCGCAACCGCTTTCTCGGGTCGCTCTTGCTCTGATGCAAATTCGAGCAGGGATCCGAGTGAGCGGAGTCCGGCCCGATCACTCGTTTCTCCGCGCCCCGCACGTGCAGCCGGCCGTCCTCTTCTCTCGCGCCCACTCGACCGCTCGCCATGATCCAAGCCGTCGTCTTCGGGGCCGTCGCCTACGAGATCTACCGGTGAGTCGCCCGCTTGCCCACTCACTCCTCCCTCCTTGCAGTCTGCACTACGGGGGATCCGCCGACGGGGCCGCCGCTCCGGCCGAGGCGCCGCGCGTCGTCGCCGAGAAGTCCCAGCGCTCGGCCGCCCAACCGCCCGCGCCGCCCGCCGACGTCGCCGCGCCGCCGCCCGCTGCTCCCGAGGCCGCCGCCCCGTCGGCCGCTCCCGCCCCGGAGGCCCCCGCTGCGGCTCCGGCGCCCGGTCCGGAGATCGCCTCGTGATCGCCGCGCACTCTGCTGCTTGTTCCTCGTTCGTGCGATGTGAGCGCGAATAAACACGCTTCCAATCGGATGTTTGAATTGGCGATTGTGCAAGTGGGGAAAGACGAAATGCACACGGATGCCGGTCGCGCCTTCCAAGCTGCTCCGCGAGTTTGTGAGTGCAACCTGGGCGGCCGACGAAGAGCGCTCATCTCCGCTTTGTGAGAAGAAAGGAGTCGACGAAGAAGTTAGTGACGAGAGGATGTCGATTGCTCGACCGCCCGTCTGTTCATTCGCCCGTTGATCGGGCGTTCGTTTCTCGCGCTGTGTGATGGTCGAAAGAAGTTTAATGCTAACGTCAACTGCAGAAAAGGAGGATTGATCAACGAGTTCGATCGACATTAGAGAACGACAAAGTGCGGCGAGTTCAGGCCGCGTATGGAGGCGCCTGCAAACAAGAATGTCGACGAGGACCACTGAACGTGGAGAACTCACGATCCGCATCGCCCGCAAAGATCAGGGCCGACGGGAAGTTCAGCTGTCGGACGGCGGCCATCAGCTGGGCGAAAGTGAGCTCCAAGGCGACGAGTTGGCGGAGGCGATCGACGACCGCCGCGCCCGCCGGCTTCGCGAAGCAAAGGACGTCGCCGAGGAGTCGCTCAGCGAGAAGCGGAAGGCGGCGGGCGTCAGGCGGACGTTGCCCGTCCACTCCAGAGACGCCGAGCGGAGGAGCAGCAGAGAGGAGTCCCAAGTGTGCGCCCACCAACTGACCGGCAACGATTGGAAGGCGGTAGAGAGCTGGAAACAGGAAGAAGTGAGCGGGGCTCGCCCACAAAGCTGACCTCTTTGTGTTCGTAGTAGACGAGACGCGGCTTTGCGGTCAGCGCGGCCATCAGCCGGGCGGCCGTTCGTTCCTCGCCCCACGTGTCGTCCGGATTGACAGCAGGAGCGGCGGCTGGCGGCGGGACGCGCGGAACGAGCGGTCGTTGGGCGACGAGCGGGGGGCGCGGGAGCGGTGCGCAGTGGCGGGGAGCGGCGAGTGGCGGCGGGAGCTGCGGGGCGACCGGCCGGCCGACGTTCGGCTTCTTCGCCGTCTGCGGCTGCTCGTCGTCCGAGTCGTCCAGTTGGATCACCTTCACAACGTCGGGCTGGAGGGGATCACCGATCGTGTGCCGTCGATGCGGTTCTCGCAGCTCGTCGTTGTTCTCCGCCTTCGCGCCGCTCGGCACCGCTCGTCGTTGGACCTCCTGCACGTTCGTCCCGACGTCCTTCAAGCGCGCGAGTTGGTTCTGAACACCGAATGGAAGAACAGGCTTTGAAGAATGCACCTACCGGCGGAATTTGGATCGCTCCCTTCTGCTTCTTGTCGGCGTCATCACGAAAGAACGCGTGGACATTGCGCTCGTGGAGGTTGCGATTGTCGGAGCTCGTTTTCCGCAGTCCACACGGCGAACACTCGAACCCGGCGATCGAATGGTCGGCCTCGTGTTTCTCGATGAAATGTTGGCCCCACAGCTTGTAGCCGCAGATGCGGCAAGCGACCTGCAAACAAAGCACTTGCAGGAAGGTTGCACGGAACATACCCACCTTTGCGTATCGCTCGTGCCCACTCAGCGACTCCAATCGCTCTGACGGCTCGACGGCGTCCGCTTGAACCTCCGCAACGTTCGTCCCGACTTGAGAGTAGAGCGGCCATTGGTTCTGCAAGAAGAACGACCAATTGAAGTGAAAGGAAGGTCCTACCGGAGCGATTCGAATGGCTTCCTGTCGGCGTTCGTCGTTCGGATGGCGGCGGAAATCGTGCACTCGTCGCTCGTGCGTGTTTCGAGGGGCCGAGTCCGCTATGCACACTCCGCACAACGAACACACGCAACGGTCGGCCGAGCGATGAGCGGCGAGATGTCGTTCGGCGATCAATCGATCGCCGCTTTGTACTCCGCAGGTGGAACTCTCGAGCTGCAAACACGAGCGGGGGATGGTACAAAAGAACGTGTCACTTTGGGGAGCGGCAGACGGGCCGGCCGTTGCCTGCACCTCGGCCAGCTTGAGGCCGACGTTCACGAGCGTCGGCAGATGGCTCTGTGGAACGTCCAGAGGATTGCTTCCCGCTACGCCCACTCACCTTCGAGATCTTCACAGCACCGCACACGTGCTCATCGGCCGGGGCTCGTTTGAAATGGTGGACCTTCTGTTCGTGGGCATTGCGGGCGACGCGGTTGCAGCAGAAAACTCCGCAGACGGCGCACGAATAGCCTTCGCTCTTCTTGTGGCCCTCTTCGTGCGCCGTTTTCGTGGCGAACACGACGATTCCGCAGTGCGCGCAGAGATGCTGAAAGCGGGAAAGACAGGATCAAATAAGCGAGAGCCTACTTTTTTGTTCTGAACGCTGGCCGAATTTTCGGACGCTTCCGCTCCATTGGCATCTGATTGCCCGTTCGTAGCTGCCGAAGCGTCACTCGACATCCTCCGTAGAAGGAGGACAGGGTGTGATAAGAAAGTCAGAGAATTGATCGGCGTCGAAATGCTGCTCGCCGGCGCGTACCCTCATTCGCCCCCGTCGACCGCAAACCGCGCCGGCCGCGCAGCCCGCGCCGCCTGCTTGGCACCGAGTCAATCAGGGATTTCTATTCGTCCCGGTTGGCGGAAACTTCCCAATGAAAGCGACTATGGAGTTGTTCGAAGCAACAGACCGCCAAGACGGACATCCTTGCATTCTCCGTTCTGCTTTCCTCATTTCTACCGCTTTGTATTGGTCACGTTGCTTATCCTGAGTCTACAGCAAGCAGTCATCCAATCAACCACTCTTCTTTCGAGATCAGGGCGTGTAGGGACGGGACCACGAGTTCGAGTCATGCCGCAGCTCTTCCAACAGCGGCCGGTGCCCGTTGAGCGAGAGGACGATCACGAACTCGCCGAACTGGCGGGTGACCGACTGCAAACGAGCGGCATGAACAACGGCCAGTCGAGCGAGTGGACGGACCTCGACCTTCTCTGACAGGAGGATCAAAGTGCCCAGCCGGACGGCCGTGTCGTCGAAGTTGTGCTCGTAGTGGCGGCGGAGGGCGCGGAAGAGGCCGTCGACCTCCGCGCGCACCGCCTCGCCGCCCCCGCCGGCCGCCCGCTGGACTGAACGGAGGGGAGTGAGTGGGCGGAGGGCAGCCGGAAGACCTGCCTTCTTTGAGGGCGAGCAGCTGGAACATGGCGGCCACCTCGTCCTCGTCCAGCCGCGCCGAGTGCAGCAGTTCGGCCACGTGCAGCACGCCGTCGAACAACTCCAGCGCGGAGCTGCAGCAAAAAAGGTTGAAAAAAGAAGGCGGCCACTCACCTCGCGCACGTCTCCGCGTCCAGCGGGTGCGGGCAGGAGCGGAAGAACGCGCGGACGGCGGCGAAGTCGGCCGAAAGCTGCGACTCGTCCACGAAGAAGACCGCCCGCTTGCGGAAACCCGCGTTGCGCGCCGTCGCGGTGATCGACTGGAAGCAGAGCCACGGGTAGAAGAGCGAACACGCGAGTTCGTCCTGCAAGCAGTCGGTGGATTGAGCGTCGATTCGAGCGGACTCACGAGCTGCCCCTCCGCGAAACCCAGCTGCTGGAAGCCGGCCGCCTTCAGGTAGTGGGCGAGCACGAAGAACTCGCCCTTGGCCGCGTTCATCACGTCCGCGAAGCCGGGATCCCGTTGACCGGAGGGCAGATTGGACTGAACGAATGAGCAGTCAGCAGAGAGCGGAGAGAACTCACCGCCCGCCCGCCCTGCAGCTCGACGGCCGCGTGGAAGCGGCGGACGAACGCGTCGCGCTGGTGGCCGGCGAGTTGCTGCAGGCGGGGCCGCGCGGCGAACTCGGCCGCCTTCGCGGCGGGCACCCGCTCCAGCGCCGTCCGCACGCTCATGCCCGCCCGCACGCACGCCCGCAGGCGACACGCGCGGCACATGTGGCGCGCCTGCGAGCGGTGCAGCGCGCACTGCCGCCTCTTCGTGCACGTGTACGCCTTCTTGTTGTTCACCGTCCTACAACCGCTCGATCACTCGCTAGACAGCCGGGAGGACGAACCGCCGCAGGAAGGCCGCGCAGGAGTTGCAGACGAAGGCGCCGAAGTGGCGGTTGAGCGCGTCGTCGCCGCAAATCGGGCACGCGGCCGCCCGCCGCTCGCCGTCCGCCGGCGAGGGCGCAACCTCCGAGCAGGCCGACGAGTCGGAGGACATCGACGGCGAGCACGACCACGAGTACATGGCTGCAATCCGCGTTCTTCCGTTTGTCGAGTGGAGAACACGCTCGAGTGGCCACGGCGCGAATGCGCGATTTATGGGGTTTTTTTGTCAATGTGGAGCAGAATTCGAGCGGAATGAGCAGAGCACTTGAGGCGAAAAGAACTGCTCGTCCTTCAGCAAAGGTCGAACACGAGGATACGTGCACTTAACGAACCAATGAGCGACTGCCTCGTGTCCGTTGGTGATGGCGGTAGAGCGGAGTCGAGAAGCGAGAATTGACGAAGTCACCGAAGAAGCCACCTTGTGTCCATTTCGATCGCCTGCAGTCGGTGATCACTGCTAAACAGAAGTCACGGCCATTTGACGAACAGCCTGCTCCTTCTTTTGTTGCCCACACCATAGAGAACGAAGTAAGCAAGCAAAACAGGGCGGTTTTATACCCGAACACACACGGCACTCGGATCGCGTTCATTCCGCTCGCCGATCGCCCGCTAACTTCACACGACCCGCCCACTTCCTCTCGGCGGGTGCACGCGCCCCCAAACGAGCGGGCGGGCGGTCAGCGACGAGCGGCGGCCACTCGGCGAACTCCCGCGTTACAATCGGGAGCACGACTGCAGCCACGGCCGCTCGGTTTAACGACCACGCCGCCGGGCGGGTGTTCAGCAAACTTTTCAACCAAAACAAATCACGGAGCGCTCCCGTGCACGCCCAACCACCAACGTTTATTACCGCTCTATCCAGTGGACCAACACGTGCCCGTTGCTGCCCAAAGTGTTCCAAAATCCGTACGAGAGTTCGGCCAGCCGTTAGCCTCCATTTTCCTCCCCGCCGACCGCCTTTTCGTCCGCAAACAAGCCGGGAGAAAAGCGGGGTTTGTGTTCCGGCGAGTGGCCGTCTGTTCGACTCGAAATTTGTGAAGAAGATTCCGTGCGGGCATCACTCGGTAGAGTCATCGCTTTACTCCACTCACCTTACGGTACTCTTCGCAACAACGAGTAAAAGAACGGATCGTTGACGTCATTCGAGCGATCCGGGCGGCGATCTATCACTCGAGTGGGTGCTTCCGTTCGGGCGTTCGTGTCGTTAAAATCCCTTAAGCAGTCGACGAGTTCTCAGCAAACACCGGTGGACATCTCGCTTTTGGTGCAGCTGAAAGATTCAATCAAATACCTGCCGCGATTTGTGGTCTATTCGTGGTGTTTTTTGTGCTCGTAGTTGAACGCAAGTGATGGCAGAATATCCGTCTTCCTGTGGCCTTGCAAACAGAGACGAACAGCCACCTTCATTCGTTGATTGTTGCTCTCCTCGTGCACACTTCCGACCGAACGTCAAAAAAGCGGCGGGAATTCGGCGGACGCCCGCGTTCACACGCACCCGCCGCACGCCTGCTCTTCGCTCTTTCGCGCGCGGATGGACGCGCACCATCGATCTCCGCTCTCCTTTGACACCGGCGGGCGTTCGGTGAAGAGCGGCGGATTGCGGAAGTTTGCGGTCTGGAATCTCCGGAATTTGCGCACTTCCGGGCGCTCGGGCAGCAGTCGAGAAGATGGCCGGTTTGTGCCCGATCGTCGCTTTCTTTGGGGGAGAACAAACGAGTGATCAGCGATGTGAGTGGACGGGCAGACGTTCCATCCGTTTGCTGCCTTCTTCCTCCCGCTGCCCGTGTTCTTTGTTCCAATGACCGAACGAGAACGGAGATCACTCGAAGCGGTCAATCTAGTTATTCTCGATGTCCGGTTTTTTGCTCTTCGATGCAGATGTCTGAACGAAGAGTTGCAAGCACGAATCCTTTGCATGCTCGCGGAACGTAGCGATCAACCTCCAAACTTTCTCATCAATTGCGCGTCGCATTTTCGTTCACTCGCGCTTTTTGTAAACACCGACCGAACGAATGGTTTGACCGGACGTGCTCGCCCGTGTTCGCTGAATACCGGCGGAAGAGCGGAAGAACGAGTGCAAGTGATCACCACCGCGAAGCTGCTCTCTCGGAATTAGTAAGCAAGGGATTCGCGAGCATAAACGCGCGTCAATCCGCGGGGTGAACGTCAGAAGAGGCGTCCACTCGCGCGCAAGTCGGAAATCTCGCCGATCAGCGGATCAACCGCCCGCGGGTGAGTGGCCCATGTTATGGGCGGATTGAACGATCAGCGGTCGGATCCATGAAAGAGTGCACTTTTCGTCACATCCTGCCCGCCGTTCACTTTGCGAGAACACCGTCTGCGCATCATTTGCGCCTTGTTGCAAAAAAGGAAGTACACGCGGGTGACCACCGTCCGTCCTTCTTCGTGATCGATCGCCGAAAAAGTGGAATTTCCAATGTTCTCTTGTTTCGGTCGGCAGCAAACACCCGTCTTCCAGTCGGCCGAACTGATCTCCGCTGCTCTATCCGCAAGCATTCCGAACACTTCTGGGAAGCAGAAGATCCCGAACGGTTGGGCGAAACCGCCGCCCGCCGCCGCTGACCGAACGCTTCCGCCCCCGATCGGTGCACTCGCGAATGTCCGCTGCAGTGACAGAAGGGAACAGAAACCAGGCGACCGCAGCAGTCACGCCTCCTTCACTCATCCCGCTGATTAGGCCGTTGTGGCCGTCCAAAAATTGCCGAAGACATCCGTATTGCAGGACAGTCTTGGCGGGTAATTGGTAGAAAGTTTTCAACCAGCAATAAACGCACCTCGGCAGAGCCTCATTGGTCACGTTATTACCCGAGCGCAAAGATTGCCGGCCGCCGCGCTCGCCGCCGTCTTCCCGCCGAGCAGAGCGGGCGAGCGGATGGGTCGGGCGGCCGGCGAGGAGGCGAGTGCGCCGCGCTCTCTCGGCCGCCAGGGAGCGCGCCCCGCTCGCCGTCTGCCCGCCCGCCCGACCCGTCCGCTCGCCGCCCGCCCGCCGAGGGGAAGGCCGGCAGGGAGGAGCGGAAAGCCATCTCTGGAGCCCGCTCATTCACGAACGAAGAAATTTTTCGCCTTTTACTAAAAATTTCCGTGATCGGGCTCGCTTATGAGTTCGCCCAATTTTTGGAGGCCCGTCGCTTGCGGCGGGCGAACAAACCCGAGTTCAGTGCGGTGATCTGTTCAAAAGATCGTCGGTCATGAGGCGCTCTTCTCAAGCAGAAGGGTCCCGTTGGCGGCTGGAGGAAAGTCGGCGGTGAGCAGGAATGTGGGATTCATCCGGTGATCTCATCGGTTCGCTCTGATTCGTGATCAGAAGCGGGCAATCAATTGAAGCAGAAGACAGCCGCCGCACTCGGCTCTCTTCGGATCTCGAATGCGAAAGCGATCGAGTGGACGTTCACGGCTGACGGCTCGTCCCACTAACTCGGCGTGAGTAGAGGTGTTGCCATCTCCCTACGTTTTCCTTTAGCCCAACTCTCGGAAGTGGACAGCGCGGACTTCGGCAAGGGCGAACTGATGAGCGGCAGTGTGTTCTCCATCGGGTTCCTTGTGATCAATCGAATGTCGTTCAGGAGGACGGTAGGCTTTGAACAGACCGGCATCCACTACTTGAAGCGAGTGGGGGTGTTCTTGGAGGGAATGGCCCTCCGTTTGACCCCCAGCATTTGTCGTTCAGGTCGAAGGGAGAAGCCGTTCGAAGCGCTCCGCCCGGGCGTGTGGATGGGCGAGCTGGACGGCTTCTCGTTGAATCGAATGGACAACGTGTCCATTGAAAGGGCAGATAGTTGTGTTCTCCTTAGATCAGCCGACTATCGAATCGTGCTTGAAGATCGCCACTCTATTCGCGGGAGTGGGCACGTTGCGCGGCCGACCGATCGGTGCACACACGAATCGCCATCTCCAATGGTTGACTGTTGCTGACAAGTGACCAACCAAAAGACACACGAGTGCTCATCCTTTCGACTGCGGAGATTGAACTCGCAAAGCAGAAGCGCAAAGAGGTGGCCGCAAACCGCACGAAGCGGCTCACTGACCGCAAGGCCGAAGATGAGCGCCTGCGAGAGGAGGCCGAGGCGAAGAAAGCGGCAGCCGACGAGCAGACGCGAGTGGCTACCGAATTGAAGAGTTGGACGACGCGGTTCGATCCACCCAGTCCGCAGTTAAAACGGAGAGCGCGAAGAAGTCCGATGACGACCTCAAGCCGGCGACTCCCGCCCAACCCCAACAACCGGGTGCTGAGAAGAGAGGTCCGTTCTTTTCGTTTACAAACAGCCGGGTGATCGAGACGGGAATCGCTGACGAGTTTTATAGAGATTAATGGGCTTTTTCCCCTCTGCCCGTCATCAATTCAAACCATTCGCCAAACTTTTCTGATGGTTTATTCAAGACGAAACAGAGAAAGAAGGGAGATCAGTGGTAAATGCGGTAGATGGAGAGGTTCTTCGGGCGCGGGCGGGGGTCGGCGGGGTCTAACGCCTCGAAAGACGTGCGGAGGAGGGATTTCGGTTGGCTGAAACGAGAGAATCGGTTGGAGGATCGTTCTGCCACTTACCCGGACAAGCGATAGAAGCGCCACGTCCAGGCGGGCGGGGGGTTCCGGCCGAAGAACTGGCCGTTCGCCGAGGAGTGGGAAGTGCGCACGTGGAGCGTGATCCCGCCGCTCCCGTCCACGTGCAGCAGGTCGCTGGGCTCGCCATGGCTGATCACTCCTTCCTACCAGCCGGGATACCAGCACGAGGCGGCGATCTCGCTGATGATGGGGGACTCGACGGTCGTCCACTCGCCGCTGCGGAGGTCAAGGCGACACAAGCGGGGCAGCAGCACGCGATTCTCTTGCCCTCCCATCTGCACGATCAGCTGCTCCAGGAAGACAGCCGAGTGGTCGTGGAAGGCGAGGGCCGTCGGCGAGAGGGGGCGACGAGTGATCCCGACCGGAAAGCACAAGTATTTGGGGTGTGTAGAGAAGAGAACTCACCTCTTCCTGCTCCTTCACTTCGATCACGCGGAGCACGCGCCCGTCCGCCGGGTCGATGGTGTGGATTGAGGTGATCCGCGAGTTGTCCCGCCCGACCACGTACAGGCGGCCCGTGTGGAAGTGGAGGCCACCGATTCGCCCGTCCGCCAGTCGAAGCGAGCGGATCGGCCGGACGGCCCGCGTGTTCACGTCCACCTCGTGAAGCTCTGCGTTGGATGCGTCGCGGGGGACGGCGAAGACGAAGCGGGCGGGATGGGCGGTCGGCGCGATGAGGCGGCGGGGATGTTCGAAGCGGCGGATTGCGGACGGCGGGAAGCAGTGGAGGACGACGCAGCAAAACAGCCCGCTTGTCCAATCCAGCTCGAGCTGGACGAGCCGATCGTGCGCGAGGACCAACAGCCGATCCTCTCGCAGCATCAAGCAGTCGACCACTTCGTCCAGTGGCTCCGTCCTGGAATGGTGCCAGAAGCGGCTGAAAGAAGAGGAGAGTGATGAGAAGACAGTGGAGAGAACGTACCGTTGACTGCCGGTCTGCGTGTCCACGACGCGTATGAATGCGCTGCCGTTTGCGAATTCCAAAAGGAAGCGGCCGCAGTTGAACGGATTGGAGACGTGCGGGAACCAGCGGGCGCCTTGGACCGGCGACTCCACACTCGCGTACGCCAACCCCTTGGAGGTCATCTTCTGGACAGGAGCAATCAGAAGTGACTGGTGGGAGGCGAGTGAAAAATAATTGATCGAAAGCCCCGTTCACCGCCTTTTGTTCACTTCGCTGACCTCAAATTTTCCCACTGACTGGCGCAATCGTCGCTGACTCAACGAGAAAACTGTGGTCATGTGGGTCTCATGGGAAATGCGCAACGAGATTGCTTTCCCATCGCCTTATTTCACTCGTGGTCCAAAGTTCACACTAAGTGAGGCAATGATCCAAACGAAAACACTTGTGTGTGCATCTTGAGAATCGCACTTTGAGCACCGTTGCCCACAAGCGACCTCGATTCCCTGTCGGTTAGCGGCTTCCTCAATTGTCATTCAGAACCCGACACTCCAGCGGCCACCCACAAGCAAGATGAAAAGGCGGATGCAAACAAGAAAGCCGAAGAGCTCGAGAGTGTTCGTTGGCGCGTGCACATTCGACTCGCTCGGCTACGTGCACTTTTCTTCGGAGCCGCGAACTCCCAAGCTCGGTCCGGCAGACGCCCTACGTCGCTTCTCCGAGCAGCTGCAAGGAGAGGAGTGAGTGAAGAGAAGGCGCCAAGACTCGCCTTCTTCTCGCCGTCCTTGTTTTGTGCTCGTCCACGGCCTGTAAGGCGAGTGGGCGGGAAGTGAGGGGTACTCACCGCAAAGACAGTCGAACACACGAACAGGCCCACCAACAACAGCAATTCGAAGCGCATTGCAGAAGTGGACGAGCGGAGTGGATGGAAGTTCATGAATAACGAGAAAGCATTTCGCTTGCGCAAGGCAGACGAATTTGCGTAATTCATTCCGTTCGAACAACCCGCCCTCTCGAATTCGTTCGTTCGCAGCTCTCGGGCACTCGGCGAACCGACGACTGCGGCGATCGGCGGCTTCCTTTCCGCTCTCTCCTCTCCGGCTCCTTCCGCGACGATCTCGGACGAAATGAGCGGGCGTTCGGGCGCTCTCCTGTTCGTCACGGTCCTCCTCTTCGCCGGCCCTCACCTCGCCGCGGACCTGAACGCCACTTCCCTCGAGGCCGTCACCGGCACTTGCTGGAACAAACAAGGCGCCGATGTGTGAGTTTACTTTTTCCGCAAGACACCTCTCATGCGTGTTTGTTGCAGGAGCCTCCAACTTGCGGCGGGTTGCCTGACGGTGAGCAACACGCTCTTCTTCTACGGCACCCAGCTCGACTTCACGGCCACCCTCCACGGATCGATCGACGCTCCGGTCGGGTAGGCTTTGCGGACTACGGCTCTCAATCACGGCTGATTTCAGCGGAACCTTCCACCTGGGCAACTGCTCTTACGACGTGAAGTTGTACAACTACGAACCCACTCCCATAATAAAAGAACCCCATCTGATGTTGGGGGGTAGGTCGTTACTTGTTAGTCACAACTAGCCTTTTTCAGATTTCCCGACTCCGTTGAACATCATCGTTCCCTTCCGCGTTTCCTCCACGGAATTCCACATGCTGAACTACGACATGAACTGCTCGGGACAGGTGCACTCCGCCAACGGCGGCAATCTATCGGTCGAAATCGGGCTCTCTTTGAACGGGTCGGCCGATCACATCGAGTTCAGCTTTGTAGGTGCCCTCTTCTACCCACTCATCTACGTCTCGTTTTACAGAAAAACGCGGAGGTGCGCAACAAGACGCTCGCTTCGAGCGACGGGACGAGCACGGGAAGCGCGGACTCGCCCGCCGACTGGTCGACCGGCTGGCGTTTGGCTCTCATCATCGTGATCGCCTTGTAAATCCTCCGCTCCCTGCTGCTCACTCATCCCATCTTGCAGGTTCTTTCTCGCCGTGGTCGTCGCCCTGGTGGTCACCAGCGTCTGCTGCCTCAAGAAGAAGGAGAAGAAGCCGGAGGAGAAGCCGCTCTACGAGCAGCACCCCAGTCTGCAGAGCCCCAGCCCCACGGTGATCCAACCGGAGGCCGGAACGGACTCCGCCGATCCCGCCGCCGCCGCCGCGAACGCTGGCGCGAACGCCGCCGTGTTTGCCACTTGAAGCTCGCCCCGCCCCTTTCGTTTCGCCTGTTCTTCGGTGCGGGAATAAACCGAGAAAGAGCAGTTCGTTGAACGATCCCGCTTATGTTTGGTGTGTGAAAGGGAAAAATAGAGACACTGCTGCTTCTAGGTACCTTACAAGAGTGCCGAGACACGCGATCGTTGGTGCTGTCGCAAGTAAGCAAAGCAAATAGAAGTCGTTGTGCCGATTTCGACGCAAGTGCCGCAGAAGGAGCGGGTTTGGCGTTTCGCTTCACTCCACCGCTGCGTTCTTTTCGCCCGATCGCCGCTTCTTTTGGGGGTCGTTTTGGTCGCGCATCACCGTGAATCAAAGTGAATTTCCCATTTTCTTCCCCCTGCTTGCTCGAACCAATTTTCGGGCAGGCTTTGTGAGAAACAGTAGCGAAATCCGCCCCGAAATCCCCGCCTTTCGCGAAATCGCTCTAAACTCGTGCTTTCAGGCGAAATGGCCTCCACTCCGCAGAACTCCAGTGCGCAGGAGGATCTCAACCGTTCGCCGCCTCGCCTGAACGCGAAAGGACGGCGTTGTGTCCACTTCTTCGTCGCCAAATAAACGCGCTGGAGCCGCGACCCCTACACGCGTTTCCTGTTCATCAGCCAGCGGTTCCTGAACTCCGCCTTCGACTCGGAGGACTTCGAGCTGGCGAACATCACCGTCAGAAACGATGGGTGGATGTACGTGCGCTCGTCCGACTTCGAGACGTTCTTCGCAACGACCTTCGAGGGCACGCTCGCGCTCCTCCGCCTCGCTCGCGACCTGACGGCCATCGAAGTCGTCTGGCTGGCCGACGACTACTGGCTGGACGTCCGCCTGATGGTCGCGTGGATGCGCGTGGCCGCGGAGTTGCACGGTGAGCTCACTTCTGCACTCGTCCACTGATCGCTTGTTTCTTGCAGCTCTTCCCGCGTTGTCGCCGATTCGGCTGCAGACTGGCGACTTCTTGGAGCGCTTCTACCCCCGTTTCCTGCTCCACTCGCTGCCCGACCGCGTGACGCACGTGAAGACGGACGGCGACGTGCGCATTGCCACGCTGCTGCGCAATCGAGAGTGTCCGCTCGAGTCCTTTCAAGTCGACATCGAGACCGCTCAACAGCCGTGTGAGAAGCCGAGAAAGCAGTCAACTCTTGATTCTCGTGCTTGCAGACCTCGCCGACGTCTTCCGCTTGAAGGCGCGTCGGATCGCCCTGCTGTTCGAGACGTGGCGAACGACCCAACTCCGCCTGCTGCGTGACTGCGCGTCTTTCGCTCGGAACGAGCACGTGCGGGAGCTCGAAGTTCGAATGACGCGCGCGGACGAGGCCGGCTTTCTCCAGGCTCTCAAGCACATTCGACCGCTCAACGATCACTTCAAGCTGATCTGCTACGTCGATTGGGTCGACTTGAAGGTGAGTCCAGCGGGCTGCTCGCTTGACGGCTCTTGCAGCGGCTGGAGGATTGGAAGGAGCTGGACGATCCCGACTCGCTAGATTGCTTCAAAACGAAGGCCAAGCAGATCGTGGCCCTGATGCGAGCGGGCGGCTTCGGGCTCAAGTACGCGCGGAATGGCGACGAGCAGACGAACGACGCCGGGGTCCGCATCCTGATCTACGACGGGGTTCGTCCTCGCTCTCTCCTCATTCATTCGGCTTGCAGGAGTGGGAGAAACGGGGCTACCGCAGCCGCGTACTCAAACGACTCCAGTGGGGACGGTCGGCGGACGAGCTTTGGCCCGAAAAGGAGCGCCACTTCCCCACGGTTTCCACCGTCTACTGCGGCGTCCGTATCGTGGTCGGGCTCCAAGAAAGCATCTACTGAATGCTTCTACTCATTCCTTCGCTCTGTTATCTCTTTCGGTTTTGGGAATAAACTCGCGGACATGCGGCGATTTCGTTTCGTGCGTGCAGCAACTGGCTTCGATGCGACTCTTCCCGAGCGGGGCTCCACGTCTGAAGGGGCGTGAGCAAGGAGAGAACGGGGAATTTCGCCGCCATTTGCGGGGTTCTCAACGCCCACTTCTTGCTTTTTGCTGCCGGATGTTAACGTCTGCGAGTGGATTAGAGTGGTCAGATTATTTGCGGAGCGGGCGGTCGGCTTCTGTTTGGGAGGGGCGAAGGGAGGAGGCGAGTGATCCACACGCGAAACTGCGAGTCGCGATCCACGACAGGGTTTGTTTTTCCGATCGCTCCGCGCAACACCCCCGTAACACGCGTCATGATCCAACGCACTCCAGCTCCACTCGCCGCCTCGCCGCGCGCGCTGCCCGTCGCCCGCCGGCCGCCCGCAGGGGACGAGAGGCGCCCGGCGGCCGACTCATAAACTTACCTGGCGAACGTTCTAGCACGATCACCAAAAATGCTAAGCGCATCGTGAAACTTGGCCATTGCACATGCGGCTTCCGGTTGACCGGTGAGGCAGCTCCGAGTTGGGGTTGGCCTGTCGCTCAATTTTTGCGTTCGGGGAGGAGCGTTCGCGCCCTCCCTTCATCTTCGGGAGGAGTTGGAAGTCCTGACGGCGTCTGTTGAACCCAACACAAGTGCGGCGAGCTCGCGTCGCTGATCGAGGCGCCGGACGCGAGCTTCAGAAAGAGCGGACTGCCCGACTGCGACGATGTGCTCCAGGTGACCTCCTTTTGCTTGCTCATCGCAAGTTCCTTCTCTTTCAGGCGAACGTCAAAGGCCAATTGAAGCTTCTCGTGGAGAACACGCACGAGGAGGTTCCGCCGCCAGCTGCAGGCCGAGTGCAGCGGCCGGCCGGACTTCCCCGAGCGCTCCAACGCCCACTAGCAACAGTGGGAGCAGGAGTTCGTGCAGAAGGCCACCTGGGGCGAAGAGGAGCACCAGCGGGCGGCCCGCAACGACCTCTTCCGCCAGCTGACGGCCACTTCCGAGCAGCTGAACTCGCTGAACGGCGCGATGCTCAGCCGCGAGCAGGCGCGGTCGGACGCCCGCTCGGCGCAGGAGCGTCTCGAGCTCATGAACGAGCAGGTGGCCGACGCCCAGCGCGTCAACCAAAAAGATCGCCACGGCCACCGACCCCAAAGCAAAGGCGCGCCTGCAAGCCCAGCAACACCCCTACGAGCAAAAGATGAGGGCGACGGAGGCCGAGCGCCAAGCCGCCCAGCAGGAGCACGAAGTGAAGATGAAGAACTCGACAACGAGGCCGAACGTCTGAAAATCCGTTTGGAGGAAGCAAAGAAGCAGTCAGTTCTTTCCGCTCGTCTGTGTGATCGTTGGTGCTTGCAGCGGATTCTGGAGCACCGTGGGCGATATCGCCGTCGGTCTCCTCAGCCTGCCGGCCCGTGGAATCGGTGCGGTCCTCGGTGGAGGCCGTTGAGGTGCGCGCTGGATTCGTTTTCCAAGTATTCTTCCCTCTGTTCTTCGTTCATTGGGGCTCGAATAAACCTAAAGTTTTGTCGGTCTTCGAGCGGGTTGTTCGGTTGGAGACGATCTAGCGCATTCCATCGCCCTCCGCCGTCTATTCTTCCTACGCCCGTTTGTGCAAAGCGGGCGATCAGCGCTGGACGGTAAAAAGGAGCGCTTCGTCGTTTCTAGTTTGCTTCACCAGTGCCAGCAGTTGACGATTGCCTGCCCGCGAAGGAGCAAAGAGACCCAAAATTTGTGTTCCGCTCAGCAAACGGCGCGTTGCTCCGGCGGCTGCCCGAAGGTCGCCGCCCGCGATCTTCAAGCCGCCCGCCCCGGGAGGCGGACGGCGAACTTCACGCTCCGCAACGGCCGCCACGCGTCGATCATCGCGGACTCCGGCGGTTGGACCGAGAGTTTTGGTGCGAGGATGCATACTACAGAAATGATCCTGTGAAGTATGATCTCGGGGAAGCCGTGGGCGTTCGGCGCGTTCCCTTCGTCGCCCGGCCGCCTGATTGATGGGGCGGGCGGGCGGGCGGCGAGAGATGAGCGCTTTTTTCACTTTCTCCGCCTGCCTGCTCGTTTTGTCTCGGCGGCCGCGCTGTAGCCGACCGGCCAGTTGGAGGTGATCGAAGTGGCCGTCCGAGAGTTCCACTGGCCGTCTGTCGTTTCGAAGCTTGGGACCAGTCGAGGTATTCGGCTTTCAACAACTGCGCGATCAAATACCTAGGCGTTTGACAAAACAAAACTCCCGTAAGCGGCGACACCACTCCAACACGAATCCAAGCTGCAAGAGAAAGCCGACGATCACTCACTTTCGTTTGCCACTCGACGAGCAGCCGGTCGCTTCTCTCCGTTCTCCCGACCACTCGACCAATGGCCGTGATCCAACTGCTCATCGTCGGCCTTGTGGCTTTCGTTGTCTACCGGTTAGTTCAACCGTCCACACACCTCCTCTTCACCACTCACCCACTTCAGCCTGTTCTACGGAAAAACGGCCGCAGCCGCCCCGACCGCCAATTCGGACGATGCGCCGACCCGATTCGTTCGCGTCTTCCCGAGAAAACCGAAGACGCCGCGGCCGGCCGCCTGCAAACGCGCGGGAACGCCGCGGAAGAGAACTCCGCGAACGTCGTGATTCCCGGCTTCTTGCACACGAATAAACTCTTCACTCGCATCAGACGATCCATCAGTCAGCACTCTCGTGTTTATCGACAAACAAACAGCAAATTCAAGTGGCGCTCGAAGCGGTCGGCGCGTCCACGGCGGCCGACTTGCGCAGGACGAAAGACGGCGGATTGCGGCGGTTGGACGTGGCCGAAAGCATCTTCGGGGTGCTCGTCCACGCTGCAACCAAAGCACTCGATTAAACAAAGGAGGGAAGCGAACCGGGCGTGAAGTTGCCGTAAACCTCGAAGTGCTCGACGGGCGGCGATCAGCGAGCTGAAGGCGACGAAACAGGCGACGTTGACGCCCAGCTGGATGAGGACGTCGAAGCGGTGCGGTTGAAAGACCGTCCGGCAGAAGCGCGTGTTCACGAAGTCCAGCGTCTTCTGCTGGCCGCGGGCAAACGTGGATCAACGCTTCCTGCCGCGCGCCCACGTCCAGTTGAGGCCGAGGATTTGGGGCAGCACGCGCTGAACAAAACGGAGCGGCCGAGGCCGGTTGAGTCGTGTTGATCACTTCGCCGTCCACTCGCACGCTCTTGTCCGTCCGCCGCAACCAGAAGCGGCATGCGATCTTCTCTGCGTGGAGCTCCAGCTGGATCGCCCACACACCCGACTGTCGAGTCGCGGCGGGATCCCGGCTTCAGCACCAAACCCCACGCGTGTCCGCAACAAAGAGAAGGAAAGGCGGGATAACTCGGGCGTTTCGTTTCAGTGCGTCCCGTTGTCGGCCAGCCGGACGATCGTCCGCTTCACGGCCATCCGCCCGCCATCCTCCGCGTTCCTCTCGAACAGTTGGATTTCGGCGCTCAACTCGAAGTCCACGCGCCGCACGTCCAACCGCTTGGACGAGAGCAGGGCGCTCGCGAACGTCAACGCGTGGAACGCGTCCAAGGCGGGCAGCGACGGCATCGGAGGGGCGGCGGAAAGATAGAGGTAGACCGACCGAGCGGATCAAAAGCAATCGATTGATGGCGGACGATGGAAGAACGATTCGGTGATCATCTCTCTTCCGCAGTAGAAGCAAGTTGTTACGGTGAACACAACAGCATAATCGGGCAAGCGGGGCTACCCAAATCGATAGCGGGAGGTGAGTTCACGTGAGCGGTCACTCGCTTTCAGTCGCCGTCATCGCCGCTTTGCGGAGCGACGTGAGAACTCGGTTTCGTTGAGTTCGAAGCAACCAAATGGTCGAGCCGCTTCGTGTGTTCCGCGATCACGTCCAAAGGCGGATCGGGATGCGCGAGATCACGGTGGTGAGTTCCCCTCGTTCCTTCCAACTGTCCACTCCTGCGTCATTGAAGGAGGGCGTCCACTACTACGCGTTCGGCGATTCCGCCTTTGCCGCCTCGACGCCCACGTGCTTGAAGTCGCCGGCAGGCAACTTCTACACGCTGGAGTCGATCGTGGAACTCTGGAAGCACCGCCAGGAGCCGCACGCGAACTACGTGCGCGACGCCTCCCGCCGAGGAATCCAGCCGGTCACCGTCCTCCAGCGGTTCGTTTCTCCTTCCTTCCGTTCGCGTGTGCATTCCACCGTTCAGGCAAATGCTGCTGGACTTCCTGCACGGCAACACGCGCGAGGAGCCCGAGGACTTCGACCTGACCGCTCCGATGGCCATCGCCGTCTCCCTGGACTCGCTAAACATAAGAGAATAAAGTGGACTATTTACAATCGAATCGGTTGACTATGTAGAGGAATTCCCGCCTACTTAACGAAATAAACGGATTTCTCGCTACTGCTGCATAACTGGAAGGTGACCTCCGACTGTGAGGAGCCGTTGACCATCTGGCGGAAGATCCGCCAAATTCCTTTCGAGCCGTGCCACGAATCGGGGCCCTTCAAAAGAATAGGTGGAGGACTGTCCACCACTCGCCTACATGAGAGCGGAAGCGATGCACGTTCAGGCGGGCTCACGGAAAGCAACGCGGAACGTTCGGCTATTCCGACGCCGTACTGGACGGTGCACTCTGGCGATCTTGTCGGCGTTTGAAATTACAAGCGTTTATTGTTGTCGCTAGAGAATCAAGCCAGTCATTAGAGGGAAGCGGTAGAGCAGAGAATATTCGGCGTTTTAAGTCCTAAAGTTGGTTCTTCAAGACCGAACGCCCGCGAGTTTCAACAGCTGGATGTCTGAAAGCAACGGAACGGAGTGAACAGAACGATCTGCCCGCTCTCACCCTCGAACACGGCGACTATTTGGGGGTACTCGCGCCGGAAGTGCGCCCGCGACTCTTCGGGCAGCTTCGACCACTCGTCGTCCGCGAACCTCACCATTTGACGAATGAACTCATCCCGATCGTGTGCCAACAACGGGGTCAGCGAGCTCATTCTTATCATGTACTAACGAAAAGAATAGCTTGGTTGGAGCGAGCACTCACTCGATCGAAGAAACGTGCGACGGGTCGTCCATGCGAGAGAGTTTGTGCACGTTGCCGACCGCCAGCGGCCACAAAACCTCGTACACTTTGGGGTCCTTCTGCCGGAGTTCCTCGTACATGGCGGCCTCTTGCTCGCGGTTCAGCTCGCCGTTCGCTTGCTTCTCGTACTTGGCGCGAAGCTCGTGGTACGTGGCCTGCTGTTCTTTGGACAGTCCCGCAACGCCTTTCGCAACCGTCGGGGGCATCATTCCTGGAAATCGGTTGGTTAATGAGCATCAGAAGAAAAACGTACGCTCGAGCAGGGATCTGGAGAAGAGGATCGGAACGCATTGAACGGACGGGACCATGAGGAACACAGCGACGATTCCCAACGTCATTGCTATGTCGGGAAATCTGCAGAGAGCGCCGTTTTCTAAATGGTGAGATTTATTTTTAACAGTACGAACGAGAAATGAATCGAGCAGAGGGACCCGACGACAAACCCGGCCGCTTTTTGTCTTCGAGCGAGCGGACGGCCGTCGACGGGCTACTTGCAAAACCACACATTATTTGTGGGCGTGAACTAGCCCACGTGTTTAGCAACCCTTGCACGTTGTTTCGTTCGGCAATTCGGCGAAGCGTTTTCTGCGAGCAAGTGCGCACTTTACACTCCGCTGTGAGAACGGGCACTCACAGTCGCTTCTTTGATCAACAAGTGTGTAATGCCGCCTTTAGAGGTCGTGAACACGAACGAGCTACGAGGAAGACTCCAAACAATTGTTGATTCTTCCGTGACCTTGACGTCCGCGTTCCTCAGCCAAACAGCCAGTGAACCTCCTATCGCCCCTTTATCTTTCCTTCTTCCGCCCCTTCTCTCGCTGATGATCGTTCAATTTCATTCGGGTTGTCTAACGATTCGTAGCCGGGCTTCCCCCATAGCTGTAATCACCACTCGAAACGATTCATTGTCAAAAGACAACGAGAACGCTCGTGTTTATTCCCGCTCTCTTCTCTCTTAATCGAAGTCCCCAAAGACGGTCGAGTCGAAGGCCTCCCACCCGAAACGGCCGAGCGGGACGCGAGTGGTGGGCGGCGGGCCGGGCGGCTGCAGACGGGCGGCCACGCGGCCTTGGAGCTCCCGATCGGCGGCCGTCGGCGGGCGGAAGGACGCGCGGATGAGGGCCTGCAGGAGGGGAGAAGTGAGTGGAAGAGGGCGGGGAGGAACGAACCGCAAGGGCGGCGGCGTCGAGCAGCCGGACGGAGCGGCGGAGTTCCGCGAATTCGGCCGTCTTCTCGCCTTTCCGCACGAGCAGCTGGAGGCGGCGGAGGCGATTCGCGCGCGCCGAGTGGGCGGCCGGCGAGCAGAACGAAAGGCGGTCGTACTGCGCTCTTCGAATCAATCCAACGGCTTCCGCCCACTCACCTTCCCGCCGGCGATCAACGCGCGCAGCTCCTCGCGGTCCATTGGCGGCGAGTGGCGGCGGTCAACGGCCGCGAGGATCGCGCGCATTTCCTGCGGCCGGCGGACGATCGCGACGGGCGGGGGCGCCGCCACGGCATCCGGAAGACGACGGCGGTCCGGCCGCTCGAGCAGCGGCGGCGGCTGCAGCGGGCCGTCGAGCTCGTCGGGCATTTGCAAGGAATGACCCGATTGGCCGGCGAACAGCGAGCCCGGCGCGTCATGCAAATCGGCGTGGACACGCAGGAGTCGGCGAGCGAGTCGAAAAGTAGTCTGCAAGCTCAAAACCGCGTTTCTACCGAGCTCTTGCTTGCTTTGCAAAAGTTTCCCGCACGAATCGTCTGTTCCGTTTATTACACCGAGTGATCAATAATTGCGTTTTTTACAGTCAAATGTTGCTGATCGTCTCGACCTCCGTCTTTGTCTCGTCGTCGGGGATCAGGCGCCGGTCGTCGATCGCCTTGTTCCGGGCGCCCCACGAGCTGCGGGGCTTCGAGCAGCAGCACCGCCGAAAGCAGCAGCCGCCCGCCTGGCAGCAACACCAGCCGGCGAGCAGGACGACGGCCGACGCGACCGCCCCGGCCGCGAAGAAGACGGCCGGGTGGTGGGGCGCCGAGCGGAGAGCGGGCATCACGTCGCGCGCCCACCACTCGTCCATCTCGCCGCCCAACTCGTCCGCGTACGGCGACCGCGTATGGCGGCCGCGTAGTCGCCCGGCGATTCCGCTGCCAGTAGGCGCGGGTGGTCGAAGCCATCGGCGTGTCGTAGGCAAAACTCGGCTGCAATCCCCGGCGAGACGGCGGAGAGGCACAACTGAAAGAACATCGAAAGCTTGCCTATGCATTCGCTTTACGTGAAGTTCGTCCAGCGACGAGTGAACGAGGTGTCGAGGAGCAATCACCGCATCGAATCGTCGCAATTCCAGGGATTCCCGCTCAAGTGCACCTCTTCCAACGCGGGTCGGAGGAAGATGCGGGAGTTCAGCGACTGCAACGCGAAATTCTCGACGTTCAGCACGCGGAGTACTCCGCCGAATCCAAACGCGTTCGGGTGGATCGTCGAGAGCTCGCTGCTGCCCGCGAGGTCAAGCACCTGAAAGAGTGTTGATCAAATGAGGGATCGGTGGACGTGCTTGAAGGTGTGCGGCTGAGCAGAAGGCGCACGATTGAAGGGACGACAGCCGGGGCATCTGCCGCATTTTCAACTCGACGAGCTGCGGCAGGTCGAACTCGAACCGCGTCATCGGATTGCTGCTCACGTCCAGTCGGCGCAGTCGGCTGAATTTCTCGAGGTTCAACGGGAAGTTGGGCAGTAGATTGCGGGCCTAAAAGGGCATTTCGGAGTTCCATTCTTTTAGACACGCACCAGCGACAGCGATTCCACGTTCCTGCAAGAAGAGAGCTTCGCGTCAGCCCGAAGGATGCACTCACTCGACGTTCCGCGGCATGTGCTCCAGGTCTTTCAGTCCGCAGCCCTCCAGACTCAACTCCTTCAGACTGGAAAGGAGTTCGAGTGCTCCGAAGTAGGCGGAGTTGACAAGAGTGGGATTCTCGTTGAGCACGAGTTTTTCCAAAGCGGTAGGTTAGCGAACGCACTGGACAACGCTGCCGTTAGAACGTTGGCGTCCTGGTGCAGTTCCTCTAGAGTGCGGCCCAAGGAGCCACGCGATCACGAGAAGCCGTCGGCGCTCAGGCGGCTGTTGCCGCGCTTGAGAACCACGAGCTGAGGGAACGAATCGATGAGGTCCTCCACTCTGTACATGGGATTGCCGCTCAAATCGATCTGCCGGACGAGTGAGCGCTGGGCGCGGGTGAGGATTTCCTCCACGTCGAAGTCGAGAAGGCCGTTGTGCGAGAGGTCGAGGACCGCTTCCCCGTCGATGCAGCCGGGGAACTCGACCAACTTCTCGGCCATCTCCCGCATCGTCGGGCGGTCGGCCGGCGAGAAGACCGCCGAGCAGTTGAGCACGCGGAGCGGAAAGGCCGAGCGCACCCACTCGGTCGTCCGGTGGCAGCGGTAGGACGTGTGCTTCCCGTTCGAGGCCGTCCATTCTTCTCCGCTGTCTTACTCACGGCATTCAATAATCTTTACAACGAGAGATCGTTTCGGCCGGGTAAGCCCCTAATTGTGTCATCGAACGACAGAAGAGAGGAACAAGGGGGCAAAAAGGCAAGCAGCTCCGATTGCGTCCCGACGAGTCCGAAAAACGGGCGGCAACTTTTTGGCGTTTCGCCGCACGCTGCCGCCGGAGCCGAGCGTCCCGCCGGCCACCCGCCTGCTCGCCGATTTTGGGGCACGGTTCCTTTTGAATCTCGTGAATAAGTGAGTTTTCTTTTGTTAATAATTTATTTAATGATTTCTGCTCAAAGCGGAGACAATCCGCACGTTTCTCTGCGGCATTCAAAATCTGTCGATTTGTCATCGCTTTTGAGATTCCCGTCAATTTCTCGCGTATTTCAGCTTTGATGGCTTCGGAGCCGAAAAAGTCCCGTTTCGAGGCGTCGGCCCACCGCCCGCGGCCCCGTCTGCGCGCCAAAGGCCGCCGTTGTGCCCAGCAGTTCCTGATCGCGGCGCGCCAGCCTCCGACTCCAAAGTTGCGCCCGCTGTTCATCAGCCGCGCGTTCCTCGACGCCTTCTTCGAATCGGAGGACTTCGGGACGGTGCACATTTTAATCAACAACGAATATTCGTTCCGGCTGGCCAAGCGCAAACCTGACGTTTTCACGATCAACCCGTTCGTGCAGACGACTGAGGGCGTTGTCGCTCTTCTCCGCTTTGCCCGCTGCCTGATCACCGTCCAGATCTACTGGACGAACTTCTGGCCGCCCGAAGAGGATGTCTATCTCATGGCCGCGTGGATGCAGATCGCCAACGTGCTGCACGGCAAGTTCACCCCGCTTTGCTCCATCATTCAATATTTCGTTCTTTTCAGACCTTCCCTCTCTGTCGTCCATCAAACTGGAAGCCTTTGAGATCGTCCGTCCGCTCACCGAGTTCCTGATCGACTCGCTGCCCGACAAGGTGACCCACATGAATGCCGTCTGGGATCTCAGCGTCGTCACGCTGCTCGTGAACCGCAAGTGCCCCCTGGAGTCGGTCGAATGGATGTTCCAGCGAGGGAAGAACTGTGAGTTCGATTGAAACCAAGTGATTCTCGATCGATGGTTGCAGACTACGCGGACGTCTTCCGGCTGAAGTGCTCCAAGTTGACGTTCTTCCTTCCGCCCCCCGATGCGAGGTTCCCCGGCCAGCTGCTCGATTGGGGACCGCTGCCGCCGAACGAGCGCTTGCAGGAGATGCACATCCTGACCGACTGCGAAGAGAACGACTTCCGGATCCTTCCGCACCTCCGCCCCGTCAACGGCCACTTCAAACTCATCTGCAACAAGTTCTTCTTCGTCAAGCTCGAGGTGAGGGCTCCGGCCAAACGTTCTGAATGATCTCCTGTTACAGAAGGCTCGCGATTGGTCTGCTGTGAAGAAGATCGAGCGAGAAGCCGAGAAGATGGTGAAGAAATACAGGACGCCGGCTTCGGGCTGAAGAACGAAGAGAAGGGCAACGAGGCGGAGTTGTGGGTTGGGATCGAGGATTCGGTTTGTAGCTTTCGATCTTTTCTTCGTTCATCCTTGTGCTTGCAGCAAAAATGGAAGATCGTCTCGCGGAAGAGCGCGGCCAACCGATTCGGCTGGACGGACGAGGGCGAACGTCCGTGGCCTTTCTGGACCGATGCGATGCCCACGTACTCGTCCGCCTACCGCGGCGTGCGCGTCCTCTACGGCCTCTTCGCGTTGGAGTTGCTGTAGTTTCATCTCTGTTCATTTGTTGTTGTTCTCCGCGAATGCTGGTGCTAATGGATAAACACGCGGTCTGCCTCTTGCGCCATGTGGAGTACGAAAACCGAGTCGCCACGTGCTCAAGCTCCAGCACACTACCGCGTCCACATTCTTTCCCGGAATGCTTCGAGCTTATGCAGGCCATCGCCGTCGGGCAGCGCGATCCCGCTTGGTGGCGGCGGCTGCTTTCATCGCTGCTCTTCGACAAAAGAATCTTTTACCCGCTAAACAACAAACAAACATCAATCACACCTCCCTTCGGCGCCCCGTCCGCCGCACGAGTTCGCCGAGGCGCGCCTCCTCGCCCTCGAATTCGGGCATGCGGCGGAGGAGTTTCTCGCCGTAGTCGGCGATGCACTCCGCGCGGTTCCAGTAGGCGTTCACGTCGGGCACGCGCAGTCCCGACTGCTCGGTGGTCGCCAGGGCGCACAGGCGGCAGGCGGACGCGTCCTCGCGCGTCTTCCGGAAGCGTTTCGTCCACTCGAAGAATCTGCAGACAGGCGGCCAGTCATTCTTTAGACTTCTGCGCGTACTTCTCGTACTCGCGCTTGTTTTGGATCAGAAAGTGCAAGTGGGCGGCCAACTCGCGCGGCGTCCGGAAGTCCGAGGCGGCGACGAACGTCCCGTTGGGCACCTCGTGCGGGTTCACGGCGCCGCGGCTGAGGACCACCGGCACGATGAGGTCCTTCAGGCGCCAGAACTTCTCGGTCGTGTACCTGCCGGGGGAGAGAACGTTGACTGCAAGCATGAAGGGCGCTCACTCGGGACAGACGGAGTTCTCGAACGCGAGAAAGAAGTGGTGGTCGGCTGCAAGCGGACGAGCGGGAGGGAAGGTCGTCTAACGAGTGGGACGAACCGACGAGCGCCGCCAACTCCTCGTCGCTCACGCGCCGCCCGAAGCAGCCGCCCACGCGCGTGACGGCGATGTGCCGTTCGAGGGCCGCCGCGTACGCGAGCCGGCCGGACGGCGCGAAGTGCGGCGAGCAGTTGGAGATCGCGAGCAGCACCGCCGCCTTCTTCCTTCCGATTGCCGCCTTCACCTCCCGCTCGCTCCACACGTCCGCCGGCCGCTCGCCGCCGTCGCGCGCCACGAAGCGGCCGTACGGGCGGAAGATGGTGGCCGTCGAGCGGTAGGAGACGGTCGCGTTGAAGTACGCCGGATCTCCCGTCCACTCTGCAAAAGGCGGTCGTCAATCCATCGCTGGAACGAACCGTGCGAGTTGTGCGGCGACTCGCCCATCAGGTGGACGCGCAGCGGGTGGGTGGGCGGCGGCGAGGGGACGTCGTACGCGCACGCGTGCAGCACGTGGACCGCCGCCCGCTCGGCGTCCGCCGGATCGGCCGTGAAGACGCACGCGTGCGGGCAGTCGGCCGACCGCTCGAACGAGCGCAGGAGCTGCTCGCGGTCGCCCGCCTTCCAGAACAACACGAGCGGCGTCTCGTTGCGCGATGAGAGCTGCAGAATAAACCGGTGGAATGACCGGAGCGCACTCACGTGTTCGTCGTCAAAGTTCAAACGAAAGCGGACGAACAGAAGGCCGCAGCCGGCGAGCAACAGAACGAGCAGCCCTTTCGGCTTCCAGAAGGCGCCTGCCAGTCGACCAAGACGGGCGGCCATCGAAGATCAAAGGAAGCGGCACGAGCGCCGGAGCAAGAGGATGTTGAATGTGAGGACGCGAGTACAACAGAGGCTTTGGAAGGTCAAACGAGACCCGAGACCGTAGGCTAACAGGCGCGAAACGAGTAGACGGACGACTTTACGCCGAGACCTTTGCGCTGACCTCGTCTTTGTGGCGAAGCAAACGAGCGGCCGCCAAAAGCTTTGTGCTGGCCGCAGCGTCTCGCCTTTGACCCGCCCGAACCGAAAAAAGCGAGCCGCCGCTAAAGGCGTGTTCGCTAAACAGAAAGCACAAGCCGACGAGGGTCTTCAGCATAAAATCGAATCGAATAGCGGGCTCTTCGCTCCAAATGGAAATGAATTCACCGTCGTTCGCCTGCTTGTTCGTCGGGAATGCAAAGGAGCCGGCCGCTTTCTGTTGAACACTGTGGACATGACGAAACGCTCCTTTTGTTGATCGATGGAATCCTGCTGTCGGTGAGCGGGAGGAAACGAAATCCGCCGCTTGGCTCGTGTGATTAAAAACAGCTTGCAGTGATCAGGTGATCGCGAGCAACAATGCAACCGCCCTCGCCTTCTCATTCCGAGCGGCCTCCATCCACTCGAGGCGCCCGATTACTTCCGGAATGTCTGGAGCAGAACGGATCATTTCAACAGACAGCTTCGATTGGTTCGGCTGTTGGATGGCCCAGCGGCAATAAGAAGCCCGAACTCCACTGCTTTTGTTCCTTGTGCGTTCAGGCCACCGCTGGAAAGACTTCCGATCGGCACTTCCATTCGCGGGAAGTTCACGACCTTCTCGCGTTCATGCGGCCAAGTGGCGAGTCGAACGGAGAATACTTGGATGAAGGCAGGCGGCGTTGTTGTCTGTTGACTTCTCGCCGCCGGATTCCACGCCGATTGAGTGATGCGTACTCATGTTTATGCTCTCCATGGACCAAGACAATGTGTTAACGAGCAAAAAGTGACGTCAGTTCGAGAAGCCCATCAGAATGGGGATGCACTCGTGGACGGAAGAACAGGCGAGCACGGGTCGTTTCTGATAGGGCCACGAGATCTTCTCTTCGCGCTTCCAGTCGAGACGCTCGATGAGTTCCTCCTGGCACACCTCTCGCCAGCACTCCTAAACAAGCAGATAAATGTTAGGAAAAACGAAGAGGAACAAACGATGTCCCCAACGAAGACTCGCAGCTCGGCGTTCGTCGAGTCGAATCCCGCTTCTCGCATCGCCTCGACGAATCTCGGGACTTCCGCTTTGACCGCGTCGAATTCCTCGAAATCTTCGGGGTACGCCTGAAAAGCAAACAGTCACACGAGCTGAACACTCAACCGAGTGATTCACTCACACCGAAACAATGCCAGCAGTCCTCGCGGTGGACGAGCTTGAAGTGGTCGTTGAGGGCGCGCATGTGGCGGAGAAGCTGCCGAGTGCCGTACTCCGCAAAGTCCCGACTCAAAATGTGGAGCTCCTGCAGCTGCTCGTTTCGGTCGAACGGTCCGCAGTCGTGGACGAGATGCGGCTCGTCTTCCGCCGGCGTCACGTCAAGCTCGAAACGGGGAGTGTTGAGGCGAAAGACGTCCGCGAGATCTGAAATCAGAAAGAAAGTGGAGCGCTTTTAAACGTTCTGCTTACACGGATGCTCGTCGCCGTCGTCGGCCAGCCACAACTCGACCGATTTGAGCGGATCCTTTCGCTTTCGGGACAACGTGGCCATGCGCTGGCCGTGGACGTTCAGGCGGGTCACCTTCTGCGGCATCGAGTCGACGAACATGTCAGCGAACGAGTACTCGTCCTTGAAGTCGCGGGCGGTCAGTTTGATCGACGTCAAGGCGGGCAGAGCTGCAAGAGGAGTGAATTGGAAGGAAGGCACTAGGAAGCACTCACTTTGGAGCTTCGAGGCGACTTGCATCCAAGCGAGGAGCAGCGCGAAGTTCAGACGAGTCCAATGGACGTCCCAGTGGATCTCGATGGCGGCCACATTCCCGTAGAGCGCGAAGACGGCCGCGACTCCGTCGAAGGTCTGCACGAACGGGACGGTCAGGAGAGTGAACATCCGCAATTCGACCACCAGTCGACTTCCGTTCCACTCGCCCTGTTCGACCGTGATCTTCGCAGGGCCGAAGTCGTGATGTTCGAAGAAGGAAGCCAAGAAGCGGCGGCTGATGAGCAGGACGCGAGTCAGCGACTGCCCGGGCGGCGCGACGTTGCGATCGTTGAGAGCTTCTTGGTGGGGACGGCCCATGAAAAAGTGGAACTGACGACGCGCTTCGGCCGGCAGGCGGGGCGGCGGACGGGCGGGCATCTCGCCAACGGACGGCCCTCCGTCGACCACCGGCATCTCCTCCTCCAGCGGCGCCTCTCCCGTACGCGGTTTCTTGGGAGCGGAAGTCATTCCGCCTTAAATGCGGATGAAATCAGTGGAATTTCGCAAGAAGCACGTGTTTTTTTGAAGAATTTTGAGGAACCGGGCGTATTTTCACAGAAACTGGACAAAATGCGAGGAATGGCCGGAAGCACGAAACTCACCTCGATTCTCGACGATCCGCGATCAAAACAAGACGCGAACCGAAGAATCGACGAGCGGCCGGCCGACTGCGGCGGAACGCCACGCCTTCTCTCGGGTGTTCTCGCCGAGAATACGAGCGAGCGATGGGCTCGTCCGGCGGTGAAGCTCGGAGGACGGCGGTGTGTAGCAATTTTGTCGACTTCTTTCCGCACCCCGGTCCTTTCTGTGCCTGCGTTTGATCGACCACATCATGCAGAGGTTTATTGGGCAAACGGCGGGAGATCACAAACGAGAACAATCCTCCGCCTTCGATCTCCGTTCAGAGGAGGTGGACGGCGAGTCCAACGAGCAAGGCGGTCCACACGGCGAAACGAGAGCTGGCGGCCGCCTTCTCGTCCTTCAGGTCGAAGTCTGAAGCGAACAGTAGGAAGAAGGGCGGCGGAAGGACTCACCTAAATGGAGGGTTCGCACGATCGTTCCGTTCGTGATGACGTGGATCGGGCGGGCAGTCGGCGCGGCGGTGTGCCCCTGCGAAAGGCCGCCGGCAATCGGCGGGAGTTCCTGTTGACCGCCGATGCCCTGCCCCAATCCGCCCGGCTGCTGGCCCATCGGCGGCGGCCGGCCGCCCACCGGGACGACCAGTGGTTGAGAAGAGCCGCCCGTCGCCACAATCTCGTGCACATCCGATTTCTTGCTCTGAACAGACGAGCGGATGTAAGTGGAAGAGAGAACTCACGCTGATGATGAAACGAAGGTCGCCAAAAATCTGCGACTGCTTCAGGCCGACGGTCGTCCGCCGTTCGCCCTTTCCGGTCTTCTTCGCGAGCTGCTGACCTTTGCAGAGCGTTGTCTTTGGGTGGCCCGTCTTCACCGCATCCGTTCGCACGTCCAAAACGAGTTTTTGCCCGATGCCCTTGGCCGTCTCGTTCTTGTGCGCTGCAACGGAGAAGTCGAAGGCGGTAGAGGCGGAACCCACAGATTGTCCACGACTTGGCGGCAAAGCCATCTCTCGAGTTGATTTCCAACGAGCAGTCCTCTCCGATCGTCGCCGTGATCCTACGAACAAAGTGGACAAAAGAAGGGTCAGGAGCAACTGACGGCAATCCTTCGCGAACGCCCGACACGTTGAGGAACAGCGACTTGCCGGACCAAACGACCGAGATGTTCGTCTCTTTGCACTGCCCCAGGTCGCTGAAATGCCGGCGGTGAGTGGGCAGCGGAAGAAAGGAACTCACAATCGGTCCCGTCCGTCCACCTTCGCGGGGTTGACGCACGCGGCGTGGGCGTCGAGGCCGCGCATCGCCGCAAAGAAGACGGCGAAGAAGAAAAGAGCGCGCATTTCGAGCAGCTGACCGTCTGGTTGAACGGAGAGTGTGCGGAATGAGTGGGCCGAAAGGAGTGAAAGCTTTGTCCGACCTCGAAGTGCTTGAAATTTACTCTTTTGAGAGCAGCCGAGGCCAAGCCGCCGACCACTCTCGTTCTTCACTCCACGAGCAGCCGGTCGCCTTCCCTCCGTTCTTTTGCCCTCTCGACTGCCGCCATGATCCAACTGCTCATCTTCGGCCTTGTGGCGTACGAGATCTACCGGTGGGTCCCGCCCTCCGCCCACTTCCCCTCGCTTCAGTCTGCACTGCGGAGAAGCGGCCGCCCCGAGCAGCAATCCGGACGACGCGCCCACCGAATTCGTGCGCGTCTTCTCGAAGAAACCGAAGACGCCGCAACGGGCCGCCCGCAAGTGGTCGGGCACTCCGCGGGGCTCCGGCGTGGACATTCGACTGAACGCTCGTCTCCATTTCGGTCCAAAATAAACGAGCTCGCCGGCTTCTTCCTTGCTTGGGAGACCACAGAAACCGATTGAAAGCGTCGATTCGGTGCTTGCAGTTCAACGGCTGCTTCCGCGTGCAGTTAAAAGTGATCATTGCCTGCGAGCAAAGAGAGGCAGTGGATCGACCGTTTGAAACAGGCCGACTACGAGCTCGGCGATCTACTCGGCCGATTGATCGTCCAAACGCTTTGTTTATTCGCTTGGACGACGGTTCGCGTGTGATTCTCGGGCTTCGCCGGAAACGAACGTTTAGCTGCGGAAACATGCGACGTTCTCTGTGCACACGCGTGCAAAAGACGGCCGGCCGCATCAAAGTTCTCTCCGATCTTCCGTTTGTTTTTCTTTCGTTCTCCGATCGCCCGCCGTCCGGATGGCCCGCGAACACGCGATAAAACGCGCAAGTCGCCGCTATCTCCCGCTCGGCCCCTCCTCTCGGTTGATCTCCGCCGCGCGTCCTCCCTCTTCATTGGCACTCGCTTGTGATCGACGGCAGCATGAAAGTTTTTCTCTCGCTCGTCCTCCTGCTCGTCCTGCTCGGAGGAACGGCCGCGTGAGTGCCCCTCACGTCCTTCCGGCAACCCCGAGCTTTCAGGCGGGTGATCGGAAAGCGGGACGCGGAGCTCACGCACGTGCACGTGGAGGCGGGCGGCGACCCGAAGCCCATCCGCCACGACCTCCCGCCAGTCACCAGTGCTTTGGCCTACGATCCCATGTACCGCCTCTTCCTCTCGCCCTTCCTCGGGCAAGTCCACCCGACGTCTTCTTACCTCTTGCTTTCGTTTCAGCTTCTTCTTGCGCCATTTGGAAGAGCGGGCTTGATCCTTCCTTTATATTTCTTGTACACTCGCTCGTTCAATAAACTTTTGATTGTGTAGAGTGTGGAAGGTTGCGGAGATTGAAAGAAGAAGCAGAATGCACTCGAGCGGCGGCCGGCTGCAAAGGACGGGCATTCGATCGAGAGAAAGAGCGGACGGACGTCGCCTTGCAGACATAAACAAGAGGGCCATCTCCTTGCAGCCGTCTGCTCCCTCGTGTTCTCCCGACTCCCTGCTCCTCTCGCAATGAGCGAGCCGCCCGACCGCCGAACAGAACGCGGGGGCTCATGTAAATCAGGCGGACGATCTGGGTGGTCCGCGGCGACGCGCTCGTGACTCGCCGCCCGTGACGTATCGATTTCTTGCCCCCTCGCTGTCAAAACAACTCCCTTCGAATGGTGGACGCCCTCCAGTTGATGCTCGCGTACCGAACGGGCCGGCCGCCTGCAGGTAACTTCTTTCTTTCTTCCATTTGTTTCCCCTCGCTTTCAGCCGCCGGGACGTCGCCGGCGCTGCCGCTCGTGCCGCTGGCCGAGGCGCTCGGCCTCGCGGGCGCCAACGCGTGGGAGGCGGCGCGCGTGCGCGAGTTGGCCGAATTCCTCGAGGAGTGCGCCGCGAGCGCGAAGGTGAGCGGCGATCGGCGGCGATTCCCCTCCGGCTTGCAGAAGACGAACGCCGAGCCCACGCTGCGGCTCTTCTGCCCGCTCGTCCACGCCGCCCTCCGCGCCGCCTTCCTGCTGCCCTCCGGGCCCTCGCTGCCCGACTTCCTCGCCGCCGCTTTCGTCCACGAACACCGCCACGCGCCCCTCGTCGGCCGCTTCCCCGCCCTCCTCGACCACCAGCGGCGGGTGTTCGCGTTGTGCGGTTTGCCCGTCGATCAGCCGTGAACACACGTTCCGCTCCCACGATGACGATCGCAATGGGCTCGACGTTTCGCATTCCGCAATCTCACACGTCGCAAAACACCTTTACGGTAACCATTTCATTGCATTTGTTTGCTCATGTTTCAGCGAAATAAACGCTTCGATGGCCGGAAGATCTCACGGCAGTCGCTTTCTTTATCTAATCAGTGGAGACCGCTAATCAAACAAACAAAAGCGAGAGGGGTCGTAGAAAAGAAGACGGAAAGAAGAAAGAAGAACGCGGCCAACGAGCGGCGCCTTCGAGTCGCGTGGGCGGCGGCCGTTCGGCGATCACCACATTCGGCGGACGTACTCGCCGCGGACGTCGCGCGGCGTGCCGAACGACGTCATGCCGGTCTGGTTGGCGAAGTTGTCCTCTTGGCCCGACCAGAACGGCACCGACGGGTCGCGCGCCAACTCCGGCGGCAGGTCCTCGTGGCTGTCGTCCACGTACGGCGTGTACACCTGTCGGATGGCGCCGAACGGCGTCTTGCCGGCCTGCAAGCACTCCTTGCACTCGTTAACCGAAAGGAGGACGCACTTGACTCTCGAGGAAGTTGACGCCATACTGGTAGGGGATAAGACCTGAACGAGAGAGTATGAAGACGGTGTTTACTCCAATTGCTGCCTGCCTTGCGATCGCTGGTCCTGGTTCTGCAGTTGGAAGATGGTGTTGTTGCGGAACGCTCCGAATCCGGTCATGCCGGCCTGCAAGCAGCGGGATGAGGAGCGGAGAGCGGAGGAGTGCGCACCTGGTTCGCGCCCTCCTTCCAGCCGCTCGTCTGGCGCGAAGTGCTGGACTCGTCGTGCGGCATCTCGCCGCGCACCTCGTCCTTGTACTTCGTGATCTCGCGACGGGGCATTCCGAAGCCTGAACATTCGGTTGCTTCAAGCCTGCAGATTGCGGGAGAACTCACCAGTCATGCCCGATCTGCACAGGGGAAAGAACAGTTGGTTAGCAACAGAATCTAACTGGAAGTCCACTAAAACTTACTGGTTGGCGAAGCGGTTCGTGCTAAACGAAAGAAGAGATTAGTGAGGGACTACAAGCACGGCTGCTCACCCCATCTGCAGGTGGATGAACCCTTGGCTGTCGCGCACCTGGTCGTCGGTCTTGCGGACGTCGATGATGCGGACGCCGCCGATCGGGTTCATTCTGAAGGCGGGGGATTACCGAGCGTTCTCACACGTGCACGAATGCCGGTACGTACCCCTTTTGGGAGGCCAGTTTGCTGCAAACGAGTGGATTAAACGGAGCATTCTTGCAAGAGAGCTCACTTGGTTCCCGATTGAAGCGGGACGATTCCGTCGGTGAGACGGGCCTTCTCCTCGGGCACCTCCCCAGCGCCGCCGGTTCCCTTCGGGCGGTAGTTGACGTCGCGGACCGCTCCGAACGCGCTCTGGCCTTTTTGGGAGGCAAATTTGCTACAAGTCGCGCGATCAGCTCTCTCCAATGTGTGCGAGAACTCACTTGGTTCCCGATTGCAGCCAGGTGGATCCCTGCAGACAACAACCCTCCTTCTGTCCTCTTTAATGAACGCCCACCTTCAAGGACTCGATCTTCTTCTCGTCCGTGATCTCCTTGAGGTTCTCCGACTTGACCTTGTCGATCACATCACGCGGCATACCGAAGCCTGAAGAAACAAGTAATGAATGCACAGAATCCTCAAGGACTCACCAGTTTGGCCTTTCTGACTAGCAAATTTGTTGCTTCTAAAATCGATTGATTAGTGGTCAATGAGAAAAAGAGAGGAAAATAGCAGCAAGCCGTTGCTGCATTCTTTTTGCCGAATGCAGCAGCTTGTTGCCCTCCAACGACGAAACATGCGCGAACTGACCCCGCTTGAATGGGGATGATTCCCTCCTGCAAACAGAACAATCATTCCCCCGCTGGCTGTCTGGCAATCACTCACGGATCGCATCAGCTTCTCTTTGGTGTGCTGGGTGGAGGGCTTGCCGGAGGAGTAGAGCTCCTGCTTGCGCAACACGCTCTTCGGGATGGACGGCGGCGCGTAGTTGGCGCCCGGCGTGGGCGACTTCAGGTCGTCGTAGTTGGACTTGGCGGAGAGTCCCGAGTCCTTGGGCGCGGCCGAGGTGTCGACGGTCGGCTTCTCCTCCTTCTCGGCCTTCGGCTCCTCCTTGGCCGGCTCCGGGGCCGCGGCCTTGGCGTCGCCATTGGCCTGAACACTCGGAATGAATGAAACGGAAGGAATGGCCGGTGAACGCACCTTCGGCGCCTCCGCTACGCTCTCCGGCTCCTCCAATTCGCTCTGTTCTTCCTCCTCATCCTGCAAGCAGCCGGCCGTCCATTCGTTCACTCGCGACGAGCAAACCGACCTCGTAGTAGGATTCCTCGTCATCGGCCATCGTTGCTCGAGTGGGGGAGTGCGCGGAAGGGCGGCGGGAGCGAGAGCGGGTGCGCTGAAGCAGGCGAAGTGAGGGGTGGCCGGAGCTCCCGAACGCGCCCACTTGGCGCATGCGGAGCGCACGCGCGGGCACGGGCATTTGATTCGATGGGGACGCGAGCGGGCGGCCGGTCGGTGGTCGTGAATCACGATCCAAAACACGCGGAAAGAAGAAACAACTCGCGAAGACGGGCGGAAGAAGGCGGTGGTGATCGAGGCGGCAGTAAAAAGCGATCAAGCAGCCGATCGAGAGTCCAATTCGACTTCTTCTACCTGCCGCTCGGCCATCTGCCGCACGTGAAACACACCTGCAGCCCGCCTTCGGCAAGCGCTGTTGGCAAACGCCCAAAAACTCCGATTCGAACTCGGTTCAGAGCAACAGTAAAAAGAAGCGATCGTTGAAATACTCCGCAGTCGAGCATCAAGCGCAAGCGGCATTCACGCACGGGATCAACAGCGCAAATCCAGCGGACGCAAGGGAAAAGAACGTAGAAGAAGCGGAATGCGTCGGATGCGGCGGGTCGGCCTCCCCCGTCCGCCGTTTCGCGTCTTGTCGTTTGATCTGATCAACGGAAGACGGGCGGGCGGGCATCCGTGGAAGTGCACATCCGGACGGGGCTTCCGAGCGGGCGGCTGTTGCCCGTCCGGCCGCCCCCTCACCGGCCGGGCGTGACACACACGGCCCGCCGATCGAATGCACACGTTCGGCCGCCGATCACTCCCGAAAGGACGGCCGGAGGCAACCCCCTTCGCGCCAATTGCCCCCATCCGGCGGGCAGCCGCTTCTTCGGCGCCGTCCGCTTGTTTTCAGGTTTGGAGTTTGTTGGCGCCAAGAGGAATGGGAACCCCCGGCCGTGGGGCCTCTCGCCGCTCCGCGCTCTCTCGCTTCTCGCCGCTCGTTCGGGCCCGATCGATCACGTCGTTTGCGGCGCCGTCGGACGCGCCCGCTTTCCAATCGAGCGGCCAAATGGCGCCGCTGCCCGCCGCTCTCTTCGCGGCCCGACCGGCCGGCGGGTCGCCGCCTCCACGACGTCAATCTTCGTGCTCCTCCTTCGCTCGCTCGTTCGTTCGATCGGGGCCGATCGGTTGCGTTCTTGCGGCGAGATCACGAACGGGAGGGCGGAGGCGCCGCTCATTAGGCCGACCGGAGGGCATGTGCGTCTGTTGGGACGTCCGCCGCCCCTCCGGCTGTCGATCGAACGCCATTTGGGCGAAAATCGAGACCTGCCCGACGGATCTCCGTTCTCCCTCGCTCGGTTGTTTGTCGCGACGTAAACCGAAAGGAATTCCTTTCATGATCTTTATTGAACAAACAACATCATGAGAACAAGGTGGTTGGAAGCAATTGGTGCAGTGAAACGGATCATTCGGCTGAATGAGTAACACTTTCCGTAGGCGAGAAACGGTGCAAGATCCAAACAACATAGAACTGCGCAAGCATGAAATCTTTACAGCAATCAGACTCTTACCCTTGTGACGCACACAACAGAAAGATCACTTTGTCTTGTTGATTCGCTTGTTGTCGAACGAGTCAACCCAAGCGAGAGGGCACGCAAATGGAATGGCCGCGAGTGCGAGGAGTGGACGAACGACGACCACGCGCTTTGATTCCCGCCGCTCGTTTCTTTTCGCTCGGCGGCCGTTCGGCGGCTGGCAGCGCGATCTTCCCGCCCGCCCGCCCGTTTTGGCCGCCGCCCGTCGGTCGGCGTCCTCCGCGCTCCGCTCCGTTGGGCGCGAGGGAACACGCGGTCGGGCGTTCATTCCGTTGCTTTCCCACTCATTTTCCCTCGCGTCCTCCTCCTCGTCATCCCTCTTCGTTTGCTGTTGCCCTCGACTCGCGTGTTCCTTCGAATTTCCGTCGATTCCATCGATTTCTTGCAGTTTCCTTCGCATTTCCGCGATGGACGACGACTTCGACGCGATGAGTCAACTAAGCGAGGGCTTCCTGCGCAGCGAAACGCAGTCGACGTTCCCGTTCTCGCAGACGGACGACGGCCGCAGCGAGACCACGTGCGCGCCCACGCTCCCCGACGAGGAGCAGTCGGAGGAGGCGGATTACGAAACGATCCAACTGCCGAAACACGCGTGCCGGTCGGTTCTTTGCGTCGATTTCGCCCACTCGTCCGCCTGTTTGCAGGTACTGCGGCATCCACGACACGGCCTCCGTCGCTCTGTGCACAGTGTGCAACAAATGGTTCTGTAATTCGAAGGGATGCACCCCCAGCAGCCACCTGATCACCCACTGCGTCCGCTCCGGCCACCGCGAGATCACGCTCCACCCCGACGGCCAACTGGGCGACACGGATCTCGAGTGCTTCGCATGCGGCAGCAAGCGCGTTCTTTCTCCTCTTCCTCCTTCTCATCGCTGCTTGCAGGAACATCTTCTTGCTCGGCTTCCTGAAGGCGAAGACCGACTCCGTGGTCGTGATGCTCTGCCGGATGCCGTGCGCGCAGACGGCGCTGAAGGGCGGCAACTGGGAGGCGGAGGAGTGGAAGCCGCTGATCGCCGAGCGCCAACTCGTCTCGTGGGTGCTGAAGCCGCCGGACGCGAAGGCGGAGGCGCGCGCCAAGCAGATCACCACCTCGCGCATTAACCGCCTCGAGGAGCTGTGGAAGGAGAACGCGGAGGCGACGGTCGAGGATTTGGACCTTCCGGGCCTCAACGCCGAGCCCGAGCACGTCTGTCTGCGCTACGAAGATGGGGCGCACTACTTTTCGGTTTGTTAATGTCGTTCCAGCAACTAAAACGAATGCCTGGCTTTGCAGGTGCTGAGCCCGCTGATCGCCCTGGAGGCGGAGTACGACCGCAAGGCCAAGGAGGCGTTGAGCTATCAAGTGACCCAAGTGCGCTGGGCGATCGGCCTCAACAAGAAGACCACCGCCTCGTTCAATCTGCCCGAATTCCGGGACGGCAGTGAGTGGAAGCCGCGTATTCCTTCGCTCATCCCTTGCTTGCAGACATGAAGCTAATGATCGGCGACGAGCTGCGGCTGAAGCACCAGCGGACGATCGACGGCAGCGAGTGGATGTGCGAGGGCCGCATCGTGAAGATTCCGGACAGTACGCTCTTTTGACTCCTCCTCTCCCACTCATTCTTTCCTTTCGTTCAGATCACGACGACAAGTTCGTGCTGGAGGTGTCGAAAAGTACGGACACGGTCTCGAGTCGCCAGACGAACTTCACGTGCGAGTACGTGTGGAAGGGCACGGCCTTCAAGCGGTAAGCCGGACGAGTCATCTCGCATCCCTACTCTCTCCAGCATGCAAGAAGCGCTGCTCCGCCTGGCCAACAAGAAGTCCTGCGTCTCGCAGTTTATCTACCACAAGCTGATGGGACACGAAGTGAACGAGATCCACTTCCAACTGAGTCTGCCGAAGAAGTTCGAGACGCCCGGCTTGCCCGCTCTGAATCACAGCCAGGAGGACGCCGTCCGCAACGCCCTCCTCCAGCCGCTCTCGCTGATCCAAGGACCGCCGGGCACGGGTGAGTAGGCAGCGAGAAGGAGGAGGGATCATCAAGAGGATGTTTGCAGGCAAAACGGTCACTTCCGCGGCCCTCGTCTACCAGATGGTGAAGGTGAGCAAAGAGCAGGTGCTCGTGTGCTCGCCGTCCAACATCGCGGCCGACCAGCTCGCGGAGAAGCTGCACTTGACCGGCCTCAAGGTGGTCCGCTTCTGCGCGAAGGGCCGCGAGACGGTCGAGTCGTCGGTCGGCTTCCTCGCGCTCCACAACCAGCTGAAGGCCCTGCAGGGAGCGGCCGAATTGCACAAGCTGATGCGCCTGAAGGAGGAAGTGGGCGAGTTGTCGTCCACCGACGAGCTCCGCTTCAAACAACTCGTAATGGTCAAGGAGAAGGAGTTGCTGGGCAAGGCGGAGGTCATCTGCTCCACGTGCATCAGCGCGGCCGACGCCCGTCTGCGCGGCCTCGAATTTCGGTTCGTTCTTTTCGTCCACTCCGCTCTTCATTCCTTCCACTTGCAGCTGCGTGCTGATCGACGAGTCAACGCAAGCCGCCGAGCCCGAAATCATTGTGCCCGTGCTGAAAGGCGCCCGCCAGCTCGTCCTCGTCGGCGACCACTGTCAATTGGGACCTGTGGTGATGAGCAAGCAGGCGAGTGCGGCGGGCTTCGCCAAGTCGCTGGTCGAGCGCCTGATCATGCTGGGCAACCGGCCGTTCCGCCTGCAAGTCCAGTACCGAATGCACCCCGCCCTCTCGGTCTTCCCTTCCAACGTCTTCTACGAGGGATCGCTGCAGAACGGTGTCTCCGAACGTGCGTTCCTTCCGTTCGCTGCCCGGCAATCACTTCCACTTTGCTTGCAGATGAGCGCATCCTGCACGACATCGACTGGCGCTTTCCGACGCCCGACAAACCGATGATGTTCTGGCACTGCAACGGGCAGGAGGAGATCTCGCCCTCGGGCACCTCCTACCTCAATCGGGCCGAGGCGACGGCCGTCGAGAAGGTCACCACGCGCTTCCTGAAGGCGGGCGTCCGCCCCGAGCAGATCGGAATCATCACGCCCTATGAGGTGAGCTCTGGTCATGCGGATCAGTTCAAGGGAGATCTTGCAGGGCCAGCGGGCGTTCCTCGTCCAGTACATGCAATCGCAAGGCACGCTGCACTCGAAGCTCTATGCGGCCATCGAGGTGGCGAACGTGGACGCGTTCCAGGGCCGCGAGAAGGACCTCATCATCGTGACGTGCGTGCGATCGAACAGCGCCGGCGGCATCGGCTTCCTGAACGACCCGCGCCGCCTGAACGTCGCCCTCACGCGCGCCAAGTACGGGCTGATCCTCATCGGGAACGCGCACATCCTGGCGCGCCAGACGCTGTGGCATTCGCTGATTTCGATGATGCGCGACCGGGGCTGCATGGTGGAGGGGCCGCTGAACAACCTGCAGAAGGCGATGATCGACCTGCCGGCGCCGCGCGCGATCACCGACCGCGAGATCCAAACGCACGGCTACCTCGCGATCTCGATGATCTCCCACGCCGCGCGCCACCCGCCGCCGCGTCACCCGCCCGCCGGCCCGTTCGCCCACAAGCCGCCGGCCGTCGCGAGCTCCAACGGCGTCTACGCGACCTACGATTCGCACACGTACGCGGCCGGCGGCGTCCTCCCGCCGTCGATCGCCGACCCGCAGGGCGCCATGTTCGCGGGCGCCGACCGCTCGTCCGTCGTCCCGCTGCACATGCTCTCGCCCGCCTTCGGCCCGTCCACCTCCGGCGGCGCGTTCGGCAACGGCGACAACGGTGAGTCCTCTTTATCCTGTTCCTTTCAATCGATCATTCGTTTAGTCCCGCCCGTCTGGCCGCCGCTTCCGTCCTCGAGCTCGTGATCGACCGCCGACCGTTGTATTCCTGAGTGGCCGTTCGACAGGCACAGGAGTTAACGAACGTTTGTTTTGTGTTGGCCCGTTTGTTGTGTTTTGTCCTGCTTTCGGGAATAAATTAATGTTGTTTTGTTTGCTTGGTGTGCGATGAGGGGCCTTGTTAGACGGAATTAATCGGTAGATGGAATAACAACCCCCGCGTTTCACTCATCTGCACCTTCCTGGTCTCTAATCTTGACGTGCCGGATTACCTACGCGCGTACCGCCTTCCGCTTTGACGTCTGCGGACGCGTGAATGCCGGCGGAAAACGGCGAGCCGCCCGCCGGTCGTCCGGGGGACTCCAGCCGCTCGACCCCAAAGAACGCGGCGGAGTTCTCCGCTTTCCGCCCGCCCGCCCGCACCCAAAACTCGTTCGTCCGTCTGGCTTTCCACTAACTAGCCGGCCGGCCGGCTGCTCCCTCCTCGCCTTTTGTATTCGCGGACGATTCATGTCCGAGCGGGAGGAAAGTGCGTCAAGGACGAACCGAACGGAAGGCGGAGGAAAGACGGAGGTTTTTCGAGTTTTCTGATGACAAATCGGTTTCGTCTGCCCGATAGTTCTTATCGCGCAACGTGAACAGACAGTCTTTGAGTTTCCTGCCCATTTGCTTTGAGTTCTCTAGCCATTCCACTCATCTGGGAATTTATTTGAACAATTCTCGCAGAAATATCGAATTTCGCCGTGTTTACGCGCTTTCCACCGATTTCTTTCGATTATTCCGTGCTTTCAGTCAATCAAACGGGTCCCCCGTCCCGATGCACTCCTCGTGGTACCGCTCGTTGATCCTGCCGGCGGCCAGCGTGACGATCGCCGTCGGCGGCCTCTCGGAAGCGAACCACCAGCGACGCCAACGGTCGAGCGCCCGGCCGACGCGATCGGCCGAAGGTTCGTCCGCTTTTCTTCGTTTTTTTGCATTCCTTCCGCTCGTTCAGGCTCGCCGAAGCCGCTGCCCTCGTCGCTGCTGGCCGCCGCGTTGATCACGACGGCCGCCCAACCGAACGGCGAGGTGGGGAGTGCGCCGAACGTCGAAACGCCGCCGCCCGTCCGCAAGGAGGCGCCCGCGGGCGGCGGCAGGAAACTCGCGGACTCCGCCGCCCACCTCGTGGATTCCACGGGCGGCGGAAAGCAATCCGCGACGAGCGGCTCGTGGGCGGGCGGCTGCAATCCGCTCGGCTTGTGCACATCGGGCGGCGGCTCGCAGGTCGTTCCGCTGGACGCCGACGACTCCGAGGCGGAAGACGCGAAGGCGACCGGCGACGAGCAGCAGGCGGACGGCGAGGAGGTGGAAGTGGACCGCAACTTCGTCCTCCGCTCCGCCTTCGCCGCCTCGTCGCTGCAGACGAGCGAGCCGAAGGGCACGTTGAGCGCGAACGTGAGCTCCACTCAACTGGAGGAGTTGGTCATGAAGCCGGCGGCCGACGCCTCCAAGCCGCTGGTCATCCTGTTTGGATGGGCTGGCGCGCGGGACAGATACTTGTCGAAGTATTCGAATTTCTACGAGAAAGAGAAAGGGTTCGTTTCATTCCCTTCACGTGTTGTTGATTTCTTTGCGTTTGCTTGCAGGTACGCGGTCGCGCGCTTCACCGTTCCAATCGCCAAAGTGCGCTCGTTCTCTACGTATCGACGCTACGCCCTGCAGATCTACGAGGAGATCCTGCAAGCCGAGCCCAACCGGCCGATCTTCTTTCACGTGTTCTCGATGAACGGCGCCTCGCTCTTCACCGCCCTCTGGGATCTGCTGGAGCACTTGGCGGACGGGGCGGACATCAAGCAGCGAGTGCGGGGGATCATCTTCGACAGGCAAGTCCCATTCTTTTTGTTTCATTCGATTGCTTGCAGCTCCCCGGCGAACGTTCTTCCGTGGCAGGCCGCGAACGCGGTCTCCTTCTCGATGTTCCCGCCGCAGAAATTCGGCGCCGTCCCGCGGGAGTTGTGCCGCGTGTCGTTGGCGGGCGTCTTCTCGCTGCACCGCGCGATGGTTTGGTTCCAGTCGCAGCTCGACCCCCACTCGTACGAGAAGCACTACGCGTTCTTCCGACTGCTCAAGTTCCCCGACCTGCCGCTCAAGCAGCTCTTCTTGTACTCGACGGCGGACGACATCTGCGTCCACGACTCCATCGAGCAGTTCCAAGACGCCCAGCGCGAACGAGCGGCCCGCATTTCGACGAGGAACTTCGGCGACTCCAAACACTGCGAGCACTTCCGCACGTACACCGACGACTACATCGCCGAGTGCCTGAAGTTCACCCAGGAGGCAATGGACGACGGCGGTCGGGCGAACTGAATCCTCCGCTTCGATTCGAGCAGTCTTGTGCCTCGCTTGTTCCTTCTTTCGTGCATTTGTCCGCCCTTTATTCGTGGCATAATCCCACCCGACCGTTCGCTTTAGCCCCCGATCTCCGTTCTTTTGGCAAAAGAAAGGATTCTCTTAACGTTTGAGTGGAAAGCGAGTAGTTTCTTTCTCGTCCAAGTAGTGCCCCCGATTAGGCGGTTGTTGATTTTGTGTTTGGAATAAACGAGAGCACCGAGCATTTTACGAAGCGTTCCACGAATCGCTTCCCCAATCACACGCGTTCCGGCGGGCGGCGAGCAGACGGCCGGCGGGCGCGTGTCCCGTGCGGATTGCCCTCCACGTGTCCTCCCGCCTGCCTGCTGCGCACTCGCGGACGGCCGGTGGCTGGAAAAGGGGGCGGCTTGCGGGCGGGCGGCGGGGATGAACGTGCGGAGCGACGAGGGCGGTCGGCGGACGTCCCGCACGCGCGTTTGCGTCAACTGATGTCGTCTGACGGCGGGCAACCCACTTCTTTCGGCAGCAAACGAATCATTTCTGGGTTGTTTCTTGCGCGTTCAATCGACCGCCCATTTATCCGCTTTCTTCGAACCCTCGCCGCTTGTCCGTCGACGGGATTCATCGATTTTCCGCCCCGTCGGCCGGCCGATTTGTTTGCGGACGAGCGGCTTTCGGTTTCGAAACCGACGGGCGGCGGCTTTCGGTCGACGTGTTCGCTTCGTGTCGATCATGTGATCTTCGACGGGATGCCGTCTGTTGAGTCGTCTCATCGCTCACAACGCTTCAGGGTTCCCGACGAAAGCCACGTGTCCAGCGCCCGAGTTCTTGAGTCGAAATGGCCGATCGACGACGTGCGACGCGCAAGAACCAGCGGGTGAGTTCTCCCTCAAATTCTTTCGATTTTTCCGTCGAATTGCAGGAGGATGAGCCGCCGGCGGAGTTGTCGAAGGAGGACGAGAAGATCGCCAAGTTCGTGCGCTTCAACTGCCCCACAAAGACGGGCAACTTCGAGGGCAACGAGGTCCACTACTTCACCGGTGGGTCCTCCCTTCCGTTTGTTTGTTCACTCGTGGATTGCAGGCAAGAACGCGGTGGACAAGCTGGTCGAGTCGAAGAAGTACGGAGCCGACGCGAAGGAGCCGCGTTTCGCGCGTCGCGCGGACGCCGCCGGCTTCCTGACGAACCTGCTGCAACGCGGCCTGTTCTTCCGGGCGCGCATCCTTGTGCCGAAAAAGAAGGAGGATCCGCGCCGTCCGAAGAAAACCGAGCAGCCGACCGACTCGCCGCGCGTGCGCCGCCTGAAGGCCGACCGTTCGGATCGCGAGGGCGAAACCGGCGAGTCGGGGGCCGAGCAGAAGAACAAGCCGGAGGTTCGTCCACTTTCCTCATTCGCTTGATCGTTCTCGGCTTTCAGAAAGACGAGAAGGAGGAGGAGGAGAAGAAGGAGAAGCGGAAGAAGAAGACCAAACTCGTCGCCCACGACATCCAAACCTTCAACGACGACTCGGACGTCTACGTGTGGATTTTCGACCCGACGCCACTCCGCAACTACATCATTGGATTGGGCATGGGTGAGTGCCTCTTGGCTTCCAAGCATCAATTGATCGACCGTCTTGCAGTATTTGGAACGATCCTCGCGTGTCTGTTCCCGTTGTGGCCGGATTGGCTCCGTCTGGGCGTCTACTACCTGTCCGTGACGGGCATCGCGCTCTTCGGCCTGCTGCTCGGCGTGGCTATCGGTTTGTCCCTCTTTTCTGTTGCTCTCTTACGTGCACTCGATTACAGCGCGCACGATCCTCTTCTACGTGATCTACGCGCTCTCGTTCGGCAAACACAAGCTGTGGATCTTGCCGAACCTGACCGAGGACTGCGGCTTTTTCGAGTCCTTCGTGCCCGTCTACACCTACGAGTATGTCTCGGCCGAAGCGAGCGCCAAGGAAAAGGAGAAGAAGAAGGGCAAGAAGAAGAAGGACGAGGGTTCGTTTCTTTATGGCCATCCTCTTGTACTCGACCGATCGTTTGCAGAAGCGGACCCGCTGGTCGACAACGAGGAGGGCGAAGAGGACGGCGAGCTCCAGCCTTCGACCACGGCCGCCAAGCCGAAGAAGGCGAACCGAAAGGCGAAACGTGCGCCCGAACCCGCTGACCAGCCGGAAGCGCGCGGCGACCAGCCGAACGAGCCGCCGAAGGAGGCGGACGAGGCGGAGGAGCCCAAGCGGAAGGACTCCCAACCCTCCTCTTCAGCCGACGACGACTTCGAGATCGTGGGCCGCGATCGATGAGCGGCGACGGCGGCGGAGATTCACCGGCAGATTCCACTGTGCACTTGATTCGATTGATTGTACGTATCTATTCGTTCGCCCCCAGCATTTTAACCGTATACCCAATGAAATTGGCGCAATCGAGCGGATTATCGGCACGTTTATTAGTCCACGATCAACACAACCAACGAGCGAGCGAGCGAATAGGACACGCGGAGACGAACCGTTCAGCATTATGACTAGCGGGCTCGAACTCCCGAACGAACGAACGAACGAAAGAACACGAGATGGAGGGGAGGAAGTACAGGCATCGACCTTTGAACGACGAGACGAGTGGACGGCCGCTCACTTCCGCGGCTGGTTCACGTTCCGGCTGTTGGCGCCGCGCTTCTTTGGCGGCGTCTTCGCGCTGAAGTTGGGCGGCGGGAAGAAGGTGGCCGAGAGGGGCGGGAAGCAGTCGCGGAGCGGTTGGGGCGGGCCGCCGTCTGAAAACGAACACAAATCAAAGGAATCAACGGAAGAAAAGGGAACGTACAGCCCGCATTCATCGGAGGCGCCGGCGGCGGCTGCTGCATCAAGCCGGGCCCGTTGTTCGACGCGTACGGCTGCAAATGAGCGAGTACTGAAAAGAATACAAGAACTGGAACGAACCCTCGACCCGTACTGCCCCTGCTGGTTGTGCGGCATGTACGAGGACATCGGCGGCGCGTACATCGCGTGGTGCATCGGCGGCGGCGGCTGCGAGAAGTCGGGCGCGTTGGAGGGCGGCGGGTGGACCGGCGGGGCGCCGTAGTGGAGCGGCGGCGGCTGCTGGTGGCCGCGGCCCCCGACGACGCGCATCGAAGACGGCTGAAGGGGCGGCGGACGCATCACGTCTGCAAGCACTCCGTTCACTCCCGCCATTCAATGGAAACGAACTGTGCGGCGTCTGATCGGAGAGCATCTGGACGTAGGTGAGGTGGTTGATCGTCTCGACCATCACTTCGTTCGGCGTCTCCACCTCCAGCTTCTCCTCCACCTTCTTCACGACGACCGGGGCGGGCGCGGGCTCCCGCTTCTTCGGCTTCTGCGGCGACTTCTGCGGCTCCTCCGGGCGCGCGTCCTCGGAGGTCTGCGAGTTGAAGATCCGCTCGCGAATTTTGTCGTAGTTCGCCTTTCGCTCCTGCAACCCACGGTAAACAAATGAACGCATAAAGAAGGATGGTTGAAACGAACGTCGAGGGTCATTTCTTCGAGTCGCCGCGCTTCGTCGCTCATCTCCGCGTCCATCCGAGGTCTCCGCGGCTGTTCGCGTTTCAGCAGTCGGATCGGCTTGGCGACCATGCTGAAAACGGGTGGGAGAGTTGAGAACCGAGAGGATTGGGCACTCACTTGACCACCGGGGCGGTCTCGACGACGGGCGTCGCCTCCATCTTCTTCTCGGCCATCGACTTGATCGCCTGCTGCTCTCGCTGCGTCTTCAGCTGGAGCTGCTCCTGGATGGCGTCGAAGTCGAAGTCGGCGGGCGGCGACGAGCCGGAGGTCTCCGGTTGGGGGATCGAACACACTGGAGACGAGGAAGGACTATTGATTGCTGGGAAAGAACTCACTTGTGGACGCCGCTCTTCCGCTCCGAACCGCTGACAACGAACGGAAATTGACCCAAGAGCTTTCGACTGCGTCGAGAGCTGCAATTCGTGGGTTTAATTCAGAGGGAACGGAGCGAATTCACACGATCAAAACACACACGAAATTCACGAACAACAAGCGGACGAGGGGGTCGATTGGGGGACGGGGACGAAAATCAACGAGCAGCCGCGATCCCCGCTCGTTTCTGGGGCGGAGGAGACGACGAGGCGCGAATCCCGACCGCTCGAACGAAATCCGACGGCGGAGATCTTCGACTGGTTTCTCGCTCCCCGTTTTCGTCCGCCCGCCCGGCGAGAGCGGACGCCGCCGCTGCCCCACGCCCCGCCGCGAACTGCGGCCGAGCGCGGCGATTCGAAGCGGAATTTTCGCCCGCTCCTCTTCGAGCGACTGGCCGGCGGATTCGTTGGTTCTTTCCAACAATCAGCGACAAACAACCCAGCCGCTCGTTTGTTGGCCACACCTCCAAGGAGTGTTCGTCCTGACTGTTTATGATCTCCAACAGAAGAAGAAGGGGGATTACAATACAATCGATTGAATAGAAGAGAGAATACACGTTCTAAGGTCTAATGTGCGGTCCGTTCGAAGGCGGGGCGGCCACTCACTTCTCGCCGCTCGCTCCCTTGAAGGCGTTCAATTTTTCCCGCGCCCAGCGGATGTAGAACTGAAAAACGAAGTTGTATGATGCGTGCAAAGAAATATCCGCTTACGAGATCCTGGCGCTCGCTCGGCGGCACCAAGGACGGGTTGTTCTGAATGGCGTAGTAGGCGACGTGGATCGCTGAAAACAAACGAGGAATCAGGGTTGGAATTGACGTAAGAAGAAAGATTTTGGTCGAAACCCAACGCAAAACCGCCGTCTCTCATGCTCTGCTTATCGCTTCGATTCGGGGATTATTTTCGAGTCAAACGCGTCACTTTTTGACACTTGAAAAGGCGAAACAACGTGGGTGGATGCATTCTTTAAACTTTTTGCACTTACCGCCGATGAACGTGACGAAGGCGGTGATCTCCTTGGCTCTGCGGCTGACCATTGCGGACGGCTGGGAAATCGAAGTGGGTGGCTGAAAACAGTGGATGAATGGACGGTTGGTAGGAGACCCGCACGATCGTCAACAGCACGAAGAAAACGCAGAGAGAAACCTGGAATGAATGAGCTCTAGCACGAATGAAGTACCTGCGAATGACGAGACAAACGGAAAGAAGCGGGACTACAACCAGGCAGCAAACAGCACTCAAAGAACGCACAACAAAGGATCAAGTGAGGAAATCTCGTCGATTTCGACAATTCCACCGAGTTCCTCACTATGCGATTGTTTTCCTGCTTGTTCGATGTAAAAACGAATCGAGATCCATTGAACTCATCGCTGATCAACAAGCCAGAACCCGCAGAAGACGCACTCGCCGAAGAGGACTGAGCGAAGAGGGCGGCGAGAGCGGAGTGCCCGCCAGTGATTTCGGCCGGGCAGAACGGAGAAGCGGTTGTGGAAATTCCCCCCGTAAATGGAGTAACTTTCGCCCGTTCAAACAGCTGCTGCGACTTCAAAAAATTTTTGGCTGATGGAAGTTGGCGAAAATAACCCGTGATGTGAAAGTTTCAAGCCGTTTGGCCCCGCGGTTGGCCCGTTCGAGCGTTCCGCAAACTCGCTCGCCGAAAGGGCGCACTCACGCGCTGGCACAAAAGAATGTGGCTTTCTGTTTGTCCGACACCTCCCCTCTCAATCGTTTCATCTTTCGTCTAATCGATCTGAAATTTTTTCTAGCTAGAGGAAGTTGCCAGCGCGAAATCCGAAAATGTGCATTTCGACCGGCGGCGGGGACGTTGAACGTTCCGTGCCGTCGTTCGGTGCCGTACCGTTCTGCGCCGCCGTCCGAATTCACCCGCCCTGTGGACGAAAAGATGCGTCTTGAAACGACGAACATTTTATCAGTTGGCTGCATCGTCGGGGAATGTTGTTGAAGAAAGTTTTGATCGCCCAAAGTCGAAAGGTCGGGGCGGAAAATCGAAGAGGTCCACACTCGGAGGCGCCGTTCTCGCCTCTGCGAATTTTATTCAAAAAACTAAAAATAATCCAATCTAGAAAAAGGTCTTGCGCATCTGTTGAACACAATTTTGTGTCGATGGAAGGCCGACTTCGAGACGTTAAATTCGACCGAAAATTTTGTGACGGTTTGAAAACTCCGCCGAAATTTAATTCCGCCGTTCTCATCGACTGTTGGGCGTGACGACACGTGGGCGGGCTCATTTGAATGCGCAAAAGATGGGCTTTTCAGTGGGGTGCAGTTCGTTGTTGTTATGGGCCCACTTGGCCACTGCGATATCCGCGAAGGAGACCCTTGATATCGCGCAAACAGCGGGCGGGTTTGGACACGCGTGGACAAATTCTTCTGAAACTTGGCAGAAACATTGAACACGTAGTTGTCCATCTTACCACCGTTTCAGATTTTTTAAACATTCGATTGCCGACAAGTAATGGGTCGTTCAGTGTTGGGGTTCTGCAGTTCAGTCGTGCGGTCAATTTCTTCGGGCGTCGCAACCAACATTCACTCTTTTTGCTTGCTGGGATCAAAGCAAACTGTTTGGCATCGTTTAAGGCTAGCGAACAACGTTGTGAGCGTTGCCGTGCTCGAAGTCTGCACGCGCAAACGGCTTCTGCTGCCCGTCTCCGTTTTCTTTAGGACCGTAAGAGCAAAATGCAGTTAGCCGGCAGTCTTTGTTCAAAAACTGCCAATTTGTCGCGTTTCAATCAACCCCCACGTGTGTGAAGCTCGTCTCAGCGTGTTCGCGTTGCGAGCAGCACTCAATTGGTCAAACAAAGTCGACAAAAGCATTCTATACGCACCAGTCTAACGACTCCCCCAGCTGGGGACGGCGCGAAGCGCCGTCACACGCTGGTTGAGAGCAATTCACTTGCTTTTCTTCTTCTTCGTCGTTCGTCCAATCCCCGAATCCAAACGGAAAGATGTTCTTCTCGTGGTTCCGCCCCGCACAACAGCCGTCGACCGCCCAATCGGCGCAATTCGACGAGAAACTCCGCCAGAAGGAGAATTTGACGTGAGTTTCAACCCGTTTGCTTCTTCTTTCAATTTCTTTTGTTCGATTGCAGCCAAGCCGACCTGCTGAAGGAGAAGGGGCGGCGGGAACGAGCGGCCGCCCAGAAGGACGGTCGCTATTGGCACGAGGAGAAGCTGAACGGGCAGACGCGTCGCTGGAACTACCGCTCGGAGATGGTCGCGCGGCTGCGGCTGGACCACGACCACAAGTACATTTGGCTCTCCTTCGCGGCCATCATCGCCATCGGCTTCTCCTCGTTCGTGGTCGTCAAGTCGCGCGTGATCGAGAACCGGCGCGAGCAGATGGCCGAGCGCGAGCGAATGCGCCGCCTGCTGCAGGAGAACGCGAAGCAGGCGGGCATCGTTTGATCCACACCTTCCTTATTCTGCCCTATTCGTTGTTGTCCGTTGTATGTTTAGGTTTTCCTCGAATAAATCCCCGATATTGTGCACTGGGCTGACAATTCTTTTGTTCGGTCACGACAATCCATTTACCTTGTTGGTCGTGTGTTGCGGAGTGCAAACGAGCATCGATTTCCGCGTGCAGGACGGAGAAGTCGGCGGTTGTCCGCTTTGGTTTGTCGCTCGACGGTCACTTCCTTCCTCTCCCTCCCAACGACGATCATGTCCGACGTTCCCGCGGACGAGCGGCCCGACGGCGAGCACTCGGCGGAAATTCCGATGGACCCCGCGCCGATCAAAACGGAAGCCGGCGAGCGCGTTGAGCGGGGTCCAGGTTCGTCTGCCATTTCTCACGCATTTATTTATTCCATCTTTGTTTCCTTCTGTTTAGTGACTCCTCCCGAGCCGGCAGAGCCGTCCGCAGCGCCCACAAACGACCTCCCGGCAGACGAGCCGATCGAAGCGGATCCGCCGGAAACGAACGGCGAGGCGACCGCGAACGGCGACTCACCAATGGAAACGACGGCGCTCGTTCAGCCGAAGGTGGAGGCCGTCGAGGAGGCGATGGACACGTGCGAGCAGCAGCCGAAGGAGCCGCCGATTCCCGCCGCTTCCGAGGGCGAGGTGTCGAGCGGCGAGGAGGAGGGCGAGGCGGCCGACGCGAAGACCTCCGAGCGGCGCTCCAAGAAGAAGAAGCGGAAATCCCGCAAGCGCTCCCCGTCGCCGGCCGAGGCGAACGGCGACCGCAAGCGGAAGCACTCGGACGTCGGCGGCGGCGACGAGAAGAAGAAGCTGGAGAAGCTGAAGGAGATGAAGTTCGGGGACGCGCGAACCGGGTAATTTCCTCCTTCTTACCTTCCATCCTTCTTTGCTCGTTTTTCAGCGAACAGGACACCCGGCGCTTCAACTTCCGCCCGACGGACGCGAAGAAGACGGCCGGCGAGGCGCCGTCCACCTCGAAGTCCACGAGCTCGAAGGCCGCCAAGGTGACGAAGGCGAGTGGCCGCGGCCCGCGCACCCCCGAGCCGTCGCCCTTCGTGTCGGACGAGAACGCACACCCCGTGCTGAAGGCTTTCCGGCAGCTGAAGTCCACCTCGATCCTCGCCGCCCTCGACTCCGTCCTCTCGATCAGCCCGCAGGAGGTCGCAAAGCTGAACAAGCAGGAGATGATCGAGGTGATGGAGATCCTCTTCGATTTGAATCGAAAGCGAGAACTCCTCACGTCGAATCGTCGTCGCCTGACCGGGTACTTGCTTCAAATCGAAGGAAACGAATGACCCCGTCGTTTAGGGAAGCTCGTTCGATCTGCAACGCGGAGATCGCGATCCTCAACGATCTGGAGCACCTGATGAACGGCGAGGAGCTGGGGCAGTTCGCCCAACTGCGCTCCTGCGGCCAGTCGATGGACGAGATGGCGCCCTTCGACATCGCCATCGGTTCGTGCTTCTCTTATCTTCGTGTTCTTCTATCGCCGCTTTAGATCCCGCAGACGTGACCCTGGCGACGGGCGCGGTGCGGCTGCACGTGGTGGACCTCCTGCCGCCGGCCGACACGCCGATGATCGGCTCACACGACCCCAACTGGGACGTGCTTCTCAAACACATTCCGGTGGAGATGCGGGGAGTGCCGCCGCCTCAACACGTGATCCAAGTGCGTCCTTTCAATCGATTGAATCGAAGTGAGTGGTCGTTGCAGGAGATCCAAATCCAGCAGCAACCGGCGCCCCAAATCGCCGTCCAGCAGCCGGCGACCGTCGTGTTCCAAGCGCCGCCGTTCGCCGCGGAGCAGCCGGCCGCCTTTGCGCCGTCCGTCCAACCGAACGGCGTCCACCAGCCGCCGCCGCAGTTCGTCCAGCAGGCGCCCGATCAAGTGGATCTCCCGCCCACTTCGACGGTCGAGGTGAACGCGGGGCCGCCCGCTTCGAGCGCAATGGAGAGCGCACCCCTGCCCGCCGCGTCCTCCCAGTCGCTCCCGATGGACTTCTCCGTCCCGCCGCCGTTTGTCGCGGTTTCGTCGAGTTCTCAAGAGACGCCGGTCGGCGAACCGCTTTCGCCCCGCTCCGCCTTTCAGAACACGCTGAAGCAGAGCTCGCTGCTGAACTCGCTGCTGCCGTCGATGAGCGCCGCCCCGCCGCCCACTTCGATGCTGCCGCCTCAGCCGCCGATCATGAGCGGTCCGCCGCCCGGCCTCGCGCCCCACCTGCTGCCCGGCCCTCCGCCGAACCTCGGCGGTCCGCCGCCGTTCGCGGGCGGCTCCCCCAACCGCTTCGTCGCGATGCCGCCGCCCCCGATGGGCGGGAACGCGAGTCGCCCGATCCCGCTGATGTCCATCGAGCACCCGCCCGGTAGGAGAACGATCCATCGATCGATTGGTTGATGAGCGAGGGGATGTTCAGGGTACATCCCGCGCCTCTTCCCGCCGCCCAAATTCCAGCCGCCCGTCTCGCAGCCGTCGTCCTCGGGGCGCTCGCGACGCGGCGCGAACACGAGCGGCCCGTCCGCGAACTTCGTCCCGCTTTCGGCCAACCCGGCGGTCGGCCCGGGATTTGCGCCGTCGCCCGCCCCGTCCGCCTCGTCGACGATCGCGACCGTGGGCTCCGAGGTGCCGAGCAAGCCGGCCGACCTCGCGGACCCGCTGCCCGACTCGGCGGCCGAACTGGCGGCGGTCACGTCCACGGACTCGCCCGCCCCGCCCAACGTTCCGGACGGCTCGCCGCTGGAGATGGCCGCCGACTTCGCGCAGGCGGCCGCTATGGAAACCCCGCCGCACGTGTTCGAGGAGGAGCCGCCCGTCGCGATGCCCGCCCAGTTGGACGAGCTCCCGATCGACGCGTCCGCCGCCTCGATGGTCGTCGGCCCGCCCTCCACGGTCGCCGAGTCGCCGCTCGGCCCCTCGCAGTCGACCGTCGACACAACGGTCGCCTCCGCTGACTCCACGACGAACAACGTTGGAGACGCGAATGCGGACGCCCAATGATCGCTCCATTGATTTGAATGTGGGCTGCAGAGGTGTTCATTTCTTTAACCTTTGGGTTGTTTCTCTTTTTGCAATGGAAACTCGCTTTTGTTTGTCGACTTCTCGCAATCGTCTCTCTTGTTCGATGCCCTTCACTCGCGATCAGTGTACTCGGAATAAACGAAAGGATTTATTCGAAAGATGAATGCGTGGAGGAAGCGGGAAGCACGCGGAATACCCGAGAGACGTGCGGTTTGATCAACCGAACGAAAGGAAGCGGCGGAGAAGAGAGAAATGTACACGAGTGGGCAGTGAACGGACGGGAGAAGGCGGAGGCTTCAGATCATTTGCGAGGAATAAATTAGACAAGAAACAAGCAGTTTAGGCGATCATTGGGGAACGAGCGGTTCTTTCGAACTGAAATCCGTGCGGCCCTCGGTCAGTACTGGACGAACTCGTCGGTCAGCAAAACGGACCTGCGGACGCCGCCCGACGGCTGCGGGCACTCGGCCGACGACTTCTTCTTTGAGCCCGCCGTGTCCGTGCGCGTCAACGAGCGCGTGTGGGCGGCCGACTGGCGCGAGTACGAGTGACGGTACGTGGACACATTGCCCGTCTTGAAGCAGTGATCGGTGCACTGCCGGCAGAGGATCGTCTTACAGAAGGCGCGTCGGTACTTGGACGAGAGGATGTGAAACGAAACGATTAGAATTCATCTCTTTGTTCGTCAAACTTATATTGTAGAGGATGGGATTGCACGCACTGTTCGAGTAATAGAAGTAGCCTGAACGCAGCAGATTATTGCTGTTCCTCCTGCCTTTCTCTCACCGGAAAGATAGAAGGTGACGTGGTGGAGTGTTGCGAGAGCGGGCGACGGCTCGGCGCCCGTCCCGTTGAAGTAGATCGTGATCAACCGCTGCAGGTGGTAGGGGATCCAACAAAGGAAAAACATGATCACGACGGCCACTAAACACTCCTCATTGATCTTGAGTATCCTCTGGAGGGACGAACCCAGCATCCGGAGCAAACTCTTGCGATGATTTCGCTGCGGTTTCTGCTGGTCGGCCATCAGATAGCGATCGGTGATGCGCAGCTTCAGCAGGATGTGCGTGTAGACGCCTGTGATCAGGAGGGCTGAAATGTCCGTAGTTGGTTGTTCACTGGAAAGAAGTGGACGAACCGGGCAAGAAGAAGAATACGAAGAAGGCGGACAGGATGAACGTCCGCTGGGCGCCTTGCGCGTCGATGTCCATCTCGCAGGTCTCCGTGCCGATGATCGTCTTGTTGTCGAACGTCAACGAGCCCAGCCACTCTTCTTTCCAGCCTTCTGTGGGCAGCTTCAAGCGGTTGATCACCACGAGGTAGAAGGCGGGCACGGCGGCCACGAACGCGCCGATCCACGCGCCGAGGATCATTTTGACTGCTCGATCGAACGTGGAGAACATCTTCGCTCGAAGCGGGAAGCTGCAATAATTGTTTGCATGGTTGTTTCTTGCTTGTTGTCGGCCTTTGCTTGCGACATCCGGCCGCTAATCTCCCGCAAATGTTTCTCTTGCACTCTTCAAATGCGGCGGTTCTCTTGCAACAGCGCAAAAGAAGAAGAGTGACAGCCGTTTTTTTACGGCCCGCGCTTCACAATTCAACTCGCCCTCCTTTCGGTCGCGTAATTGGACGGAATCCGTCTTCCGCGGGATAAACAGTAGTTTTTTCGCCGAATTTAATTGGAAGGCTTCGAATTCGTGCCTCAAGCGTCGACTTTGCAACAAACGCGCACTCACCAGATGGCCAGCCAGCGCTCCAAACTGAAGCATCTGAAAAGCCCTGCGGTTAAAACAAAAAAAGCATGCTATCGCTTACGTGATCGTGAGGATAGACGCGTAGGAGGTGAACTCCGTCATGAAGGCCCGCATTTTGCAGATGAATTCGCCGAAGCGGTACGGGTAGGTAACGTCGAGTACTTGCCACATCTCGGCCGGCAGTCCGAGCACGAGCATCAGGAGATCACTGATTGCGAGAGAGAAGAGGTAGAAGTTGGTGGGCGTGCGCATGCTCGGATTGCGCACGATCACGATGCACGTGGAGATGTTCCCGAGCACGCCGAGCACGAGGATCAGCCCGTAGATGACGATCGTCGGCGTCACGATCGACGACTAAACGGAACTCCCTTCTTCTTCGTTGTGTTCTCGAAACTTACGGAAGCACACCGCGGTCCCAGCGCCTTGATCACGTACTCAGTGATGTTGCCGTCCGAGTAGCGAATGGGATCGCACGTCAAGAAGATGTCCTGCTGCATTTGAACGGCCTGAACGATCACGCTTGGAGGTTGTAAGAACGGAAATGACACGAGAGAGCACGCAGCAGAAGCTCCACGCCAAACAACCGTAATTGTACTTGAACCTTCTTCAGCAAATTCAAACATCACGTCCGGACTTCTCGATTGTACCCACGAGTCGAAATGCCCGTTTTTGTGCTCTCGATTGTACTCGCTGATGTCCGTGCTTCTGCCTGCCTTCCCCCGTCCCCTAATCCAGCCACGCGCGAGCGGGGGATCGTCGAAAACAGAGCCGGCGGGCAGACGGCCGGACTTAACAAAATGCCCGCGAATTCACGCGGAACCCAGCGGTTTGTGATCTCCCCGAAAGGATTAGGCGGCAGACAGCGAGGCGGGCAAGCGAGCAGTCGAACAGGAAGACGGTCGAGTGCAAAAGAGGAGGAGTCTGGAGGTAAACGTGGAGCAAAAGGCCAAAGAACCCACTAATTTGCCCCGGCCTCACCGGTCGGCAGCTCGGCGAATTTTTGCACAAATTGGCGGGCTTCCGAGAAGGTGAGTGGTGGGTAATCGCTTCTAGAAGAAGAGGGGCCACCGTATAGCTCGTCTTCGCTGGGGTGGATTGCAACGAGCGTGCGAACTGGCAACACTTCAATTCGGCAAGAAGACGAGGGAGGAGACGAAATGAATCAGTTTTCATTAAAAAAGACGGATTTACGACGTGCGTCGAAGATTACCCGCCGACAAGACGTTTGTCTTCCCTGAATGAGTAACAAGCGGTGGATGAATGAATGGGCAGAGGGATCGGTGAGCGCGAACAATGGAGCAGGAAGAGAAAACGAAGTAAAAGTGCAAGGTGACGCTCAAGAAATGTCGGCTTAAATCCCCCTCACCAGCGGTAATAATTGTCCCACCGTCAAGTACCTACTTGCTCGTTCTTGTTGGCTTCTGTCTTTGAATTCGCGAGCGAGAGCGAAAGTTTCCGGCCGGCCAGCCGAAGACCTCAATGCTCACAGTCGGCAGACGCGACGTCAAGGGCGAGAGGTCAAGAGGAGGAAGTGATCGTCTTCGGCAGGCAGGTAACCATTATTCAATCGTCTACGAGCAAACAGAAGTGCGCAGGGATCCGCGAGACCGACTGCACGTCACCCGCCTCCCGGCCGAACGTCCAATTAAAAGCAGAAGGACGGGCGTCTACCAGGGAGCACGCACGAGAAGACTGCCTTCGTCCGTTTTGTTCAGCGGTTTTTTGCACTTTGATCTCCCGGATGTGCCGCCTAATCCGCGGGGTGCACGCGTGGGAAGGCGGCCGCCACGTGGATCTGGCGGCCGATTAGCGAACGCCGGCAGGGGGGGGGGGAAGCGATCAGCAAAGGAGGAGGAGGAGGGAGATTAACTACAAGCAGCAAACGAACCACGACAAACCGTCGGAATCGAAAACAAATTCGACCGGTGGGCCGCGTGTTCTTCTGCCAACGGCCGACTGTAAGCCCTGCAGCGAGGCGGGGGGTCTTCCCGCTCGTATCTCCTCATAATCTTCAATTAAACACCTTGCTCTCGCGGGTGTTCCCCGAACGATCTACGCGTTCGTCAACGGCCGGTGCAAAGCGGAGATCCTCCGACGGCAAATCGGAGAGCGAAATCCGATGAGCGCGAGCATTTCGACGCGTTCGGCGTCTTTCGAGTGCGTCTGTCTTGCCCTTCTGATAGTCAGAAGGCAGCCGATCATGAGCAAGGGATGATCGATGGGTAAGCAGAGATTGGTGGAAGAGCAAGGAGCTCGCAATCGATGACGTCATTGCGCAAAACCGAGTCAGCGCGACGTCGTCGATCAGTCGGGCGGAGGCCGCCGTCGAGAATAGCCGTCGCCCGTTTTGTACGCCGACCGGAAGGCTAATCGCCGCTTTTCGCGAGCCGAAAACACTCGAAGTGGACCAAGAGCTCGCTTTTTTGTAGCGCATAATTAGCAGCAGACGGCGGAAGCTCCACTCTTCCGCAGAGGTCGTCTGCGTTGTCGAAAGGCCAACAAGAACGCAACATTCGACCTTCTGTTTTTGGTCTTTCGGGTTCACCGGACGGGTCGACGGGCTTCGGGAACACGCGATCGAAGGGAAGATCCGCAGATGCAGAGTGGCCGATCACAACAGCGAGCCCCGAGGCGAACGTCCGCCGTGGCATTTGACGAGGAACCCGAAAGGGAGGCGGACCGCAAACAAGCCGTGAAATTTGACGTCCGCCCACTTGGCCGCAAAAAATGAAATTCGCAAGAGAAGCGCAAGTGAGTGAAGAGCGAGTGTTGATGGCCCGTTTTGACGTGAAACAAATTGGTTTCTTGCGAGCAGATGAGATCATCCGTTAGCACGTTTTGTGGTCGTTTTTGATCTTTCTGCCGTGACGAGATGTTTTTTTTGCCCGATGACAACCGAGAGAACTCCGATTGGAGCCGACTCCACGAAAAGTTCTCGCAAAACAAAAGGAAGAAGTGGCCGCAGGTTCTCCGAACGGAAACAACCGTAAACAAAGGAGCAGACGGAAGAGCGGGGTTCTCGTCGTTAAACAACTCGACGACCGAAAGACGGGCGAATCCAATAAAAGCAGGGCAAATTTGACGATGAACGATGAGCCCACCGAGCGGCGTGGGTTCTATTGCTTGTTCTTGGCACAGATTAGAAAAACGAAGAAGCGGGGAAGGCGGCGCGTGCTCCCGACCTCTTCGCGAATTTCGAAGCCCCTCGAATTGGCTTCCTCTTCGAACAATGCGGAGCCCATAAAAGCGGCCGGGCGGGCGGCTAATGGACGGCGGCCGTGCGCGGGAGATCGCCATTGGAAACTCGCGGATTTTGATTTACGTTCACGATCGCCGGGAAGATGAACGATTCTCAAATGCAGGAGGAATGGACGGAAGTTCAAAGACCCGTTGCAACCGACACACGCTCGGCACTTTTCGAATCAAGACGATCGGAATTCCCGAGATCACAGGCGAACGGCGACGTGCCGAGCGGAAAGTTCGAGCGGCTAATTTTCGCGGTGATCGCAAGACGAACGGCCAATTAGCCGCCCGGCCGTCGTGGGAGGTCGCCGAACTCCGTGGAATTTTTGGAGCAAACGGCGGCGAGCAGGCGGACAAATGGGCGGGTGATTTGCAGCCCCAATCGAGCCGCTTTCGAAGGTCTCCGCTCTTGATGAATGGCGCGAATTAGAGCGACGCGGGTGGCGAAAGAGGCCCGATCGACCTTTCGGCCGGTTTTCGGTTTGTCGTCGACCGAACGAAGCTCTCACGCCGGGCCCGCTCCCACGATGGCGGAAGGCCGCGTCGATTGGCGCGAGTGGAATCCGCAAAAAGTGCGCGGTCGTTCGGTTCGAGCGGCCCACTTCGCAACTCCGCCGGCACACAACAAAGCCCGCCGGAAGTGCCGTTCGTGTCTTTGAAGTGGACGAAAACCAGCAAAAAATATCTGCACGCGGCCAAACGGGTCCGCGCTTTGGAAAGATGGCGGTCGCATGACGCGCTTCGATTCGTCGACGTCGTCCGTTCGGCTCACGTGCGGCGAGAAGTGCGTCGGGATCTCGTGGCCGCTCGCGGTGATTCATCGGAGTCTCATCGTCAAGTGGGGGTTGCAAGGGAGGAACCCGGTAACAACGCAGCCAGCAAGAAGGACATCAAAAACGAGCTCGTCGTCGATTCACGCGTCCAACGGCCACTTTCCGTCAATTACGCAAGTTTTGCGAACGGCCCCGGCGTTCGGCCGTCTGCCCAGTCGACCGTCTTCCTCGTCGTGGGTGGTCCGCTTCGGTGCGAACGGGCGGGCGGTCCGAGCGGGCCGCAAACTTTGTGCTCAAGAGTACAAACGCTTTTGGCCCGCAAATGTCAACAAACACTCGCCGCGTGAAAGTTGTGGCCGAGCGAAACAAAAGCGGAAGTCCGACCGAAATGTCAATCCGGAGCAAAAGCGTTTGCCATCTGCTCCACGTGAGTGGCGTAAAGTTCGATGTTTCCTACCATCTAACAGACAGAATCCTCAGATATCACCCGTTGTCAAGTGCACTTTCAACTCGACGAGCACCAGCAATCGCCCGGCATTTGCGGAAGCCGACCGCGCTAATCGCCGGCTGGTATTTCGGTCCAAATTGCGCACCACGAATGGCTACCGTAGCCCTTGGTGATTCCGCGTAATCATCTTGCACTAACGAAAAGGAAGGATGAACGACCTTTGAACTAATGAAAGGAAGCACAACTTAAACAGACAGCAAGCGATCTCGCACTTGATCCATCCGGTTTACGCACAGAACGTAGAAGATAGATCGCAAGAGTTCAGCGGAGCTTTTCGGTGGCCACCCACGACGAAACGAACACTCGAGCGGGCGGGCGAGCGGACGGCGGGCAAGTGGGAAGGAAGGCGGAACTTTGCGAACGCGGCGGATCGTCTTTCGTGTTCGGAGAGCGTGAGAAACACACGCCGACCGTCCGGCCAGCGGCGACGTGTTTCGTTACCCGCTTGTTCGTTCGCTAGCTTGCTCGCTTGATTTCACCCGGCCGATTGGCCGCTCGACCTCGGCGGATGGCCGCCTGCCTTCTTTTCACCGTCCTCATCCTACTTGCAGCCGCAAAGAGGCGGGACTTCCGGCAATTAAAAGCAGACGACCCTCACCGAAGGGTTATTGTTGGCTGCAAACAGACGGCTGTGAGCGAGGTCAAGAACCATTCTTTCTCGTTGCATCGAGGGTAATTCGGTTCAAAGCAAAGCAGCTTCGTTCCCACGGCCTAATTCGATTACTCGCCCGTCTGTTCGCCGCGCTCCCGCCGGCCAAATCGGGCAGCAGCGCGTCACTCGGCTTCTCGCCTAATCGAAGCCGGAAATGCGCGTCGTGGGTGGTCGGGCGGGAGTCAATGGCCGAAGCCGCAATCTCATCCGCCGGCCGGCAGGCAGAAGCACCCACCTAATGCGCGCCTGCTTTTAGCCGCCGCCACCTCATGAATATTCCGATGAGTGCCCGCTCGCTCGTCTTCGCGCTCCGCCGACCACCCACGACGATCCCCGCCCGCCCGGCCGCCCTGATTCCCGAACGGACGTCGCGCAAAACAATCCGATTCGCGGAAGGCACGCTCCACGCGCTAATTGGTTCAATTGGAGCCCCGAACGGACACGAAGCAGAAGAAAACGTCGGAATAGGCGAGCAGCCGGAAGGACGGGCGAACACCTCCGAGCGGAAGTGACCGGAGGAGTGAGCAGAAGGGGAAGCAGTGAGGGCAACTCGTGGATGATCACTGACATAACTTCGCTCTTCAAAAGGTCAACGCGTACCAAGAACAAGGGGAGATGGACGGAAGGAACTCTCGCTGCTTCATGCCCCTTCTAATTAACCACTTCCCCCCTCTTCTCGTGCCAAATGTTGCGTCTTGAACATCTGCCCGCCCCTCGATGATTAATTCCGTCGAACGAGCATGCGGTCGGGGCGGACATCAGAATTGAAGTCTAATCTCCCGCTCGTGGCCTACGCAAACACGTGCATAAGGAATGGCGGGATGAGCACAAAAAAGAAGACGAAAGAAGGAGTGCAACAAACGAAGGACAGCACTCCACTCTACCGTACACTCCTCGAATGCACCGAGAAGTCTGTTCAGAGGCCAACATTCATTAGCCAAATGAAGTCTGGTGAACGTTTGGCCCCGCAGAGGACGAAGAAGAAGGCGGTTCTTTGTTCTTCGCATTTCCGCCGCTTCGAACTTCGCACCCGAACCGGACGCCCCGCCCGGAGGAGCCGAAAGAAAGCCGCCGGCTTGCGAGGATTCCAAACGCAAACCGGAGGACCGCATACGAAGCGCGTCAATTGCGGCCGGCGGATGAATGCGGCCGGAATGAGCGCGAAAGAAAGCCGGCGGGCGTTAATGGGCGGCGGAAACTTTCGGCACGTTCCGCACTCTCCAGCTGTTTTTCCCAAGTGGGCGGTTTGAAGCAAGAGGAAGCGAGCCGGGATTGCCGAAATTCACACTTCTTTTGTCACTTCTGCTCGAACTTCCATCGCTCGAAGACCAACAACGTCGATGGGAAAACGGTGAACCTCGAAGCAACCCGCCGCCCTCCACGAAACGAGTGGGCAGCGGTCGGACCTGCCACGAACATCCGCACTGATTAGCGGAAAGCGCGGGTGACGACGGGCGGCGTGTTGCGGACGGCGAGCGAACGGACGGCAGGCGGGAGCGGACGAAAAGAAGGAACGAGCGGAACGTCACTCGCCTCCATTTCGGGATTCTCTCACCCTCGAAGCGCATCCACTCGAACGAACCAAATGAACTCGGAAGCGAACAAACGGCCATTTCGCCCGTGTAATCCGATTGGAAACAAACGAAATCCGAACAGAAGGCGGGAGTGTTCGTTTCTACCCGCAACTCCCGAGTGGACCCCGAGATGACAGACGAACGGATGACTCCTGTGCATGGACCGTCTTTTGCCACAAAAGAAATTTGAATGCCAGAAACAAAGCGGAAGAATGAACAAGCGTTTCATTTCGTTCGCCCATTCGCAGCTCGCGGCAGTTGTGATCTCCGCCTTCCGCCCCGCCCGCCCGCCCGCTCGTCGAGATGTCCGTCCAGGAGCCGCGGTTCACGATGAAGGTGAGTGGGGGTCCCTTCTTCCCCCCACTCGCCGCAGTTCGTGGACATGGACATGGAACGCGTGACCGCCGCCCAAGCCTTCCTCCGCAAGACGATCATGGACGGCGAGCAGAACCCGCGCACGTTGGCCCAATCGCTGAAGCACAAGTTCGATCAGGACTACGGCCCCACTTGGTTGCTTCTTCTGCCTGCTCCTCTCATCTCCCGGTTGTTTGCAGGCACTGCATCGTGGGCAACTCGTTCGGCTCGATGGTCTCGCACTGCGAGAACGGCTTCCTCTACTTCTACGTGGACAATCAGGCGATCCTGCTGTTCAAGAGCTCGTGATCCCCCGCTCGTTCCCTTCCGTTCCGTCCGCAATAAACCCGCTTTCCGTTTAATCCGTCGGTAGAAATGTACAGAAATCGTGGGAAAACCGGTGAGAATCATGAAAACAACGACGATTTGGCCGCTCCGCCCGCCTCCTTTCTCGCTGCTGGTCGCCGTTTGGTCCGCCGCCCGGCAGTCGGTTCGTGTTCCGCTGCAAACGAACAAGGAAGAGTGAGCGGGAGAGGAGGCGACTCACGACGATCTTCACCATCTTCCGCTTCTTCGATTGGGCGGCCGCCTCGTTGCCGGCCGGCGGGATCGGGCGTTTCGGGGCGGCGGAAGAGGCGGTGCGCTCGGTTCTCCGTGCCGTCCAGCTCGACGCCGTAGTCGCGGGCCATTTGGATGAAGGAGGCCGCTTGGACCTCCTCGCGCGTCCGCCGGTCCTCCTCGACGCTCACGTGGCCGCGCCGCCGCTGGTAGGCGACTCGGTTCTCCTGCTGCGAGCGTTGGATCGAAGCCGACCGCTCGCCGAAGAAACGGCGGAGTTCGGCGAACAGATGCTGCGGGTCGTCCTGCGCGCGGAAGGACGGCCGGAGCCACGCAGGGTAGAGGTGGGGCGGGAAGGTCGCGAAGCTGAACGAGAGGAGGTTGAACAGACGAGAAGAATGAAGGGGTTACCGGGAGTCCGCGAGCACCACGATCCCAAAATCGTCCTTGTGCCGAATGATGCGTCCCCCATCGCCTGGTTGACTGCTCGGATGGCCTCGATCTTGTACCAGTCGTCGGGCGACATCTCCTGCAAACCCCGCGAATCGTCGAGCTCCGAATGGCGAGTGGACAAACCGCCTTGTTCTTCGCGTGCCGATAGGTGAGGAACTTCCGCTTGAGCACAACTCGCGGGTCCATCAGCGGCGGGTACGGGATGCCGACGATCACGACCGCTCGGCAGTGGCAGTCGGCGAAGTCGATTCCTTCGCTCATCTAAAGGACAAACAGAATAATTGAGAAGGTGAAAAGGGACTCGCCTTTCCGCGACAAACGGCAAACATGATGGCGCCCTTGCCTTCGCGCACGGCCAGGTCGAACTCCCGGAAGGCGAGCTGCGTTTCGGAGCGCTTCGACGGCTCCACGCAAAGCGTCTTCTCGTCCTGCAGCGACGACCAGCGGCTGTGGCCACGCGTCAGGTTCGTCTGCAAACAACACAAAGGAATTGAGTGGGAGGAGAATCCTCGTGTACCTTCCACGCATTCAAGAACTTGGTCATTTGGGAGTACGAAGGGAAGAACACGAGGATCCCTTGCGGAACGTTCGTGGCCACGCCGTGCACGATCTCGCCGACTGCGTGGATGTAGGTGGGATTTTCCCTAAAAAAGGAAGCAAATGAGATGAATGTGGTGGAGATCGAACCGGTTCTGGAAGGTGCCCAGCAGCTCCGTGCGGTTGACGCCCTGCCGGATGGGGCGGACGAGCACTTGCGACGACTTGGCCGCGTGTTTGTTCTCCAGCGTGTACAGGAAGCTTCTGCAAACAATCAATCCGTCTCTTCCTTCCACTTCTCTCAAAGAAGAACGAACATTCCCATGGACTCGATGAAGTTGGGCAGCGGCGAGAGGGTCCCCGAAGCGAGGAGCATCGAGTGCGGGTGTTTGCCCTGCAGGATCCGCATGGCGATGCGCGGCGAGAAGCACCAGTAGTTCATGACGAAGCCGTTGTTCTCGCCTTCCACTTCGGTCACGTACAGCCGGAAGAGGTCGTAGATGGACTGGTCCTGAACGAACGAACGAGTGAAAGAAGAATGCGGGCGATCACCATCGAGACGTCGAAGCCCAGAGCGAACACGCGGGAGATGAAGGCGGCGAATTCGGGCAGCTTCGCGATCTTCTCGGCCATCGCCCCGCCGTGTCCCTTCTCGGCTTCTGAACGGAAGGATTGAAAGGAAGTGATGGGCGAGAGAACCTCGTTTCATCCAGTAAATTCCCAACTCGGTCGATCACGACCCCGATCGAAGGCGCGTTGCCCGCGTAGATGCCCGCCTGGGCGAACAAACCGACGAGCGTCTCGCCCGGAAACACGCGGCCGGGCACGTTCTCCGTCGGCGTCTGGTTCTTCGGCGGGTTCGTCCAGAAGCCGTCGAGGACCTCCTCGAATCGCTGCAGAAAGTCTGAACAAAAGCGAGTGATCAATGGAAAGAAGGAGGGAACTCGCCGAGCAGCTGGGCGACTTCCTCCACCTGGAGCTTCGGCAGCTCCTTCTCGTTCTCCTGCCCGCCTTGCTTTTGCTGCCGCTCGAGGATGTGCAGCGGGACGTTGGACCTTTCCTGCAAATCGATCGTTCGTTACACAATGGAAGTGATGGGATGGGCTCACATTCTCCACCCGCTTCTCCTCCGCGTCCGCCATCATGGCTTCGATCACGAACTTCGCCTCGTGGATGCAACTGCCGACGGTCGCCGTGGAGAGACTCATCGAGATCGACTCCTCCGCGATGTTGCCCTGCAATCAGAAGAGTAGAAGATGGATGATGGTAAAGGACGAACCAGATTGTGGGCCTCGTCGAAGATGAGGATGTTGCCCGCCAGCTTCACCTGGTACGTCTCGCGGATTTTGGGGTCAAGAATGTAGTTGTAAGGCAGGAGGATAAGGTCGGCGGTCGGCTGGGTCTTGCGCATCCGGAAGAAGGGGCAGTGCCTGGAGAGAGGTAGGGAGTGAACGAAAGAAAGAAGAGCTCACTTCATCTTCTTGCCGGCCGCCACGAGGTCCTCGATGTCCATCACGTTCCCGTCGTTCTCCGTCGCGTACACCTGCTGCAGCTCGAACGGGTCCTCTTCACTCAGCTTGTTGTAGAAGTGGCACCGCTGCGAGTGGATCAACGTGCGGCAGACTTGGGACTGAAATCAATCAGATGCAACAGAATCGATCGGCGCTAGTCCCCTACCTTCGCATTGCTGTTGGACTCCTTCTGCACGCGATCGTTGAGGCACAACTGCTCGCGGCCGGCCAGGAAAGCCACTTTGATCGAACTGGAGCAAAGAAGTGAACGGAAATAGGTATGAAGGGAGGACGAACCTTTTGTAGATCGTCTTGTTCAGCTCGCGGATCACTTGTTTCAGTTGGGAATGCGTGCGGGAGGCGTAGATGATCTGCGGGAAAAGGCGAGTCTGGAGAGCAGAGTCAGCGGCACCTGAAGCAACAATCAAAAAGGAATGGAGTGAGTGGACGGGCCCTGGGATTGGATCGTCTGCACGTTCGGCAGGTCGAGCACGAACTTCTCCTTCAGCGAGCGGACGTACGCGAGCGTCGAGCAAAGGAGAGAAAGCGTTTTGCCCGTGCCGGTCGGCGACTCGAGGATTGCATTCTGCTTCTGAAAGCGGAGGAAATGGACGACGGACGGAGTGAGTGGACGAACGTTTGTAAGGGCCGCGATGACCGACCGCATGAAGAGGGTCTGACATTCGTAGGGCTCGTATGGGAAGTCCACCCGAATGCCGTCGACGTCCACGAGCATTGTGGGCGAGCGGATGAAGCGATTCGTCCCCCAAATTCCACCAGTCGGCCGCCCGAAAGCCGCCGCCGCTTTGCGCGCCGAACGCCCGCATTCGAATTTCTTTCGCGTCGAAACCTTCGGGCTTGTTTGGGGTTTCGTTCACCCACCCAACAGCTTTCCACTTGTTTCTGGTAGTCTCTAATCATTTCTACTCTCTAGTGATGACTCACGAGTGATCGATGAACTCTTCGCACTCGCCCGCCTCGCCGACATCTCGTGGGTGGACGCGGCGACTGCAAAGCGAACGCGGAAGTCACCCGTTGACTCACGGGATTTCGGCGGCGGGCGCCCACTTCCTCGCGGTTTGTTTGTTTGGATCGAAGGTCGGCCGACGGCCACGAAGATCGGGGCCAAAGATCTCCGCTCGTTTGGCCGCGATGGGGGCTTGTTTTCGACGCGTCCGATCGTTTATTCCCGCCCGCTCGGGGGATTTCAGCACGCGGCGTTGTTTACGAGCGGCCGATCGGAACAAAAAGCCGCCAGTCGGCCGTTGATCTTCGAGCAGCTCGACGGAGAGCAGCCGCTTTTATTGCGTCCTTCCTTCTCTTCTATTCGTTCGAGGTTGCCACGTTCGTTCGATCGATTCGCGTTTTGTTTTTGTTCGATCACACTCGTGAATTCGAGCGCCTTCCGCTTCTTTCTGCTCGCTCGTTCATAACCGGTACTCTCCGCCCTCCAGTCGGCTGTCGCCCATCAATAAACCGACGGGCAGACGGGCGGACCGTTCGGCCGGCCGGCGGCGTGATTCACTCCGGCGGTTCGTGGTCGCGCACTCGTTTTCCGTCCGCCTTTCACCCGCAACCCACTCATTCGTTTCGATTCGTTTAGTCGAAATGCGCGTCCTGCTCGCCCTCTCGCTGTTCGGCGTGCTCCTGCTCTCCGCCGACGCCCTCGAGTGCTACACGGGCTGGGCGATCATCCGCGGCCGATCGGTGGGCACGGACGTTGAGACCTGCAAGAAGGACTCCGACTCCTGCTACAAGGCGAGTGGTGCTCCTCCGTTGTTCTCCTTTATTCCGTTGTTTTCAGATGACCCACGACGTGAACACGCTGATCAAGGGAAAGGTCGGTTGGAAACTCCAACATTATATTCACTCTCCTCAATCGTTTCAGATGGCCGGCTGCAGCACCTTCCGTTGCGCGGTAAGTTTCCAGTTCATTCTTTTTGTCCTCTTTGTTTGCGATGACTCCCCATTTGTTTGCTCGTCGGCCTTCAAGTGTTCTTTCAACAGTTGTTCGCTTTCAGCTCACCCGCAACACGTGCACCGGCCAGGGCCACATGGGCTCGCGCAGCGAAATCTGCTGCTGCAACACCGACCGCTGCAACGCGAACCGCGAGATGTCGGCCAGCGACAAGATCCGCTCCGGACTCGACCTGATCAACGCGGGATAACTCGCTGCCCCCTCTCCGACTCCTCAACGGCCACAATCCACGAGTTTCTTCTGCCCTCGCATTTGCTCAATCAATTGTACACACTCCTCCCAACCACACCCTTCCATTCACGCCATTTGTTTGATTCGTTTTGAGATTGCCCACAGGAATAAAGTTCTCTCTTTCCCGAGCACAAGCGATGTTTATTTGCGAGGATGTACAAACAGGAAGAACGAATGAGACAAGGGGGGATGGGATGGGAAGCACACGGAAGAATCGGCTTCTTCTCGCTCCTCTCATTTGCCCGAACGCCGCTTCGAAGTCGGAGAACTGCGAGGGCGCGGGGTTGAAGCCGGCGGCCGAGGGCTGGGCGGAGATGCCGGTCGGACTGCCGGCACGCGGGGGCGTCTCGCTCGTCTGCTTCATCACCCGCAGGTAGTTGAGCGGGACGAGGCCGATCTGCTCGCCGTTGGCGCTGCTCGCGAGCAGCCAGCCGTGGATTTTCGGTTGTTCGTCTCGCGGCGCCACGCGCAGCCGGTCGCCCTTGCGGAAGCTCAGCTCCTGCTGCGTGCGGGCGTCGAAGTCGAAGAGGGCCTGGGCGCTGTGGTGCTCGCTGGCGCCCGTCGCCCACCGCTGCTTCTCCTCGATGCGGCGCACCATCTGAGAGACGCACTTGTAGATGAGGTACGGCCCGCCCAGGGCGACCAGCCAGAAGATCATCGCCGGCCAGCTGATGCCCAGCGACGACGGAACGGGACCGCCGGACGGGTCGACTGAAAGCAGCAAGCAGAGATGCCTTGATCGGACGGATGAAACGAACGGGAAGTGACGTCCGTCCACGCGTCGGTGGCCGTCGCGTAGTTCGCCGGCTTCAGCCGCAAGTGGACCATCAGGCGGCGCCAGAAGTGCCGCAGCCAGCGGAGGATCGTGAACGTGAAGACGGCGGCCATCTGCCAACAAAAAGAATGATTGGATTGATCCAGAAAGCTCACCTGTTTCTTCAGGATGCTGAACTGCTCCACAACGCCGATCACCGCCCGGAAGGAACTGAACACGGCGTTGTGCGTCGAGTTCAGCATGTTCGCCACGGAGGCCACCGCCGACACGACCGACTCGATCGATTGGAAGGCGTTGCGCGAGGATTCTGCAGACAAACGAGGGTCAAAGACAACAAATCCGAACGAACCTTCGGCCAATCGAACAAAGTTGCTTTCGGGCGACTGGCCGGGATACATCGACGGACTCCCGTACTGCCCGTACCTGCAAACAATCCGAATGACGGACGAAAAAAGGAAGATGAGAACTCACATCCCTGATCCAAACATTCCTCCGTTGTAGGCGCTGTAGCTGTTCATTCCGTACGGATTCGAGTAGGGGTTGTTGTACGCGCTGCTCGCTCCGTACGCGTAGGGATCCACGCCGTAGGACGAGGGCCCGAAGCCCATCGGCCGGGCGACCGGCGGCAGCGGGGGCGGCGGCGGAGGCGCGCCGTTGTTTTCGCCCAACGGACCGGACATTCTGAACGAGAGAATTAAAGAAAATACGATGAATTTTCGCGAAACACGAGTCGATCGAATAAACTAGCTGAGTGAATTCATTTACACGCGAAGTCAACAGAAATCGAACGGAAAGCGACTGCTGACCGCCGTCTTCACGCGCCCGAACGCGAACCGCCGCCGCCGATCGCGTCGACCGCCGCCTTTTCGAGCGACCGCCGGCGACGACTACAAACCACGTAGTCTCTCTGCTTTAACGAGTGAATTCTTCCGCTCATTGCCCTTTCGGCTGCTCGTCGCACAAACTTCGAGAAGTGGAGCGAACGAGAAGGAATGTGTTCACAGAATGCGAACAAATGGAACGATTTATTCCTTTAATTTACTTAGAACACAACTGGGGAACGATTATCCGTTGATCACAAGGCAAGAACGCCGACCGGCAAGAGCAGTGAACGGGACGCTTCAAATGGGCTTGCAGGCCTCCACCAGGTACTCGTAGGCCTCGTTGTGGCCCTCCTTCTTCAGGTAGGCGCCCGTCGTCTCGATGCACGTCTTGTGGTAGTCGTTCAGCCACTCGATCTGAACGAACGGATGAATGAGAGGATGGAAGAGAACTGGACTTGCCTCCTCTTTGGTCAGAAGCTCCCGCTCGATCAACGACGTCTGGATGGGGACCCAGGTGAGCGGACGGAACTTGAGGAAGTTGGAGGCGCCCGACTCCAAGCCGGTCGCCTCGACGAGCTCGAAATCGCTCTCGATGCGGATGCCGAAGGCGCCCACCTCGTAGTAGCCGGGCTCGATCGTCACGATCATGCCCTTGCGGAAGCCGGCTTTCGAGACCTTGTCCATGTGCCGGTAGCCGATGGTCGCTGCAAACAGAACGGCGTGAATGCGAGAAGCGAACGGACTTACGCGGACCTTCGTGCACGTTCAGAAAGTGCCCCACGCCGTGGCCGACGCCGTGCGAGAAATCGTAGCCGAATTGCCACAAGAAGCGGCGCGCCATCGAGTCCAGGCGGATGTCTGCAAGCGGGACGAGTGAGCGGAAAGAAGCGAGCAGGACTCGCCGTGACAGCCGACCGGAATCGTGAGGGCGGCGTTCAGGATGTGGCCCTTGAGCACGAGCGTGTTCATCCGCTTCACGTGAGCACTCGCCGTCCCGATCACGATCGTGCGCGTCACGTCCGTTGTGCCATCACTAAACTCACTCAAATAAACGAAAGAATGCAAGGAGGTCACCGATATTGGGCGCCCGAATCGCAGAGGAAGACGTTGTCTCGCTCGATCGGCTGCCGGCCCGACTCCTCCGTCATGTGGTAGTGCGGGAGGGCGGCGTGCGGCCCGACGGCGCTGATGGTCGCGAAGGACTCGGAGACGAAGCGGTCGACCCGCCGGCGGAACTCCAGCACCTTGTCGGCGGCCTGCTTCTCGGTGACCGCGCGGCCGGCCGCCACCTCCGCCTTCAGCCAGCATTCGAACTGCACCAAGACGCCCGCGTCGCGGATCTGAACGGAGCGAAGGGTGGAAGACGAAAAGAAGGCAGAACTCACGTGAGAGGCACGCATTCCGGCCAGCTCGGCCTCGTTCTTCACGGCCTTCATGAGGCGGACGGGCGAGATGGCGACGAGCGCGTGCTCCTCGGCCACCAGCTTGCCCCACGCGTAGTTCGTGGAGTCGGGGATCCACACGCGGTGGGTCTGCCGGTCGGTCTGCTTGGCGCCTTCGTGGTGCTGCTGAATCCACGCGATCACGTCCTCGTACGGGTGCAGCCGAACGCCCTCCAGGTGCTTGCGGACGTCGGCCGTCAGCTTCCGCTCGTCCACGAACAGGTGCGCTTCCGTGAGCGTGAGGGCGCCGACCGCGAAGAACACCGGATTGAAGGGGATGTCCGCGCCGCGCAGGTTGAACGTCCACGCGACCTCCGCCAGATCGGAGATCACGATCGAGTCGCATTTCTGAAACAACAGAGATAGAGAACAAACGAGTGAGAAGAACGGACCTTCTGCTTCAACTCCTTGCGGATACGCTCGAACTTCTCGGTCGGCGTCTCGCCCACCTCCTCTTTCGTCAGGTGGATCAGGGGCGTCGGCTGGGGCTGCGGGCGGTCGGTCCAGAGCTCGTCGACGAGGTTCGTGAGCAGCGAGATCGCCTCCACGCCCGCCGTCTTCAGCTTCTTGGTCAACTCCTGGGCGTCGGCTGAACGAACGAGAAGGGTGTAGAAGTGAGAGGAGGAACGAACCGAAGCCAAACAAGTGGGGATCGAAGCCGACCGCCGCGCCGGCCGGCAGGTTTTCGACGAGCCAGTCGGCCGGTTCGGGCACCCCGTCCTCCCGCTGCTTCATCAACGTCCAGCCGTCGGCCAGCTCGTCCGTCGCCTGAACACGAGTGAAATGGGAAGAGGAAAGAGAACCCACCTGCTGGAAGTAGCGCCCGTCCGTCCAGAGGAGCGCCTTTTCGGTTGTGACGATCGCGAACGCGTTCGAGCCGCTGAAGCCCGACAGCCAGTGGACGCGCTCGTCCTGCGCGGCCAGGTACTCGCTCTAAACACTCGAAATGAACGGAGAATTCAGAGGAATCCCTTGCGTTGTGGTAGTCCGTGCGTGGCAGCACGTAGGCGGTCAGGTTCTTGCCGCCGACGAGCGTCGGCTTCGAGAACAACGAGCGGAAGGCGGCCAATCGAGTCGACATTCCTGTTTCGAGTGGTTTGGAGTTGAACGAAACGCTGAGCTGATGCCACAAGCCGAAAAAGAAGCCGAAAATTATCGAAGCTTGCCGCCGATCGGCGCGTAACGAAACGCCAAGCGGAGCGACCGCGCGCCGATTCGCGGCGAAAGAAAGCGAGAAGTGGACAGTGGGCAAAGAGGGGGACCTCGAGCTCGCGTGCAAATCCCGTCCAGCAGGAGATGAACGGCAACGAAACTCCTGCCCACCGCTCTCGTTTGTTGACATTTCGGATTCCGTTGCGGCGTTTTGATCGCCATTGTTCGCGAGAATGCTCTTTAGTCTCTCTTATCAAGCGGGTAGCTGCGGTGAAGTATTGTGAGAAACTTGAAGGCAACCGAACAATCGAGCGGCAAATCACTCACAACAAACAAACGTTCACTTTTCGCAATGCAAATTAACTCCATCCATCTTCTCAATTCGAGATCACTTCCGTTCTGTTTACTTGACCAATCGGCGGCCGCTCGCAGCGAGAGGATGCCGAAGACGCCGAAGGGTCCGAAGGTGCGGAAGGCAAAGAAGGCGCGCCGGCCGGAGGACGAGGAGAACAAAACCTCCGAGATGTCCGACAGCTTCAGCGAGGCGGATGTCCGCAAGAAGCCGGGGTGCGTTCTCCGCCCTTCTGTCTGCTCACTTCCGTTCGTTCAGCAACACGCCGCCGCCTCCGCCGCAACGGAAGAAGTCGGAGGCCAAAAAGAAGTGAGCTCTCCGTTGATCTCCGCTCACTCCTCCTCTGATTGCAGGTCGCCCCGTAAAGAGAAGAAGAGCAAGGCGGCCCGTTCGCGTCAGCAGAAGAAGTCCAAGCACAAGCGTTCCCCCCCGCTTCTCCACTCACTTCTCCGTCCGTTTAGACGCGAGGACTCAACCGCTTCTTCGGGTCTCTCTTCCACGGCTGCCTCCTCTTCGGGCCTCTCCTCCACGGCCGCCTCTTCGGCCTACTCGACCGTCCGGTCGGCCGCCGACTCCACGCAGCAGGACTCGCAGGCGGCCGCTGTGGAGGACACGCAGGCGGAGGCGTCGGAGGCGCCGTTCGTCCGCCGGCCGCTCGGCCAGCGCGCCGTCTTCCTCGTGCGCCACGCCGAGTCGATGGACGCGATCTTCCCGCGCTGGACGCAGAAGTGCTTCGTGGACGGAAAGTGAGTTCTTCCTCCTATCCACCCACTCACTCCCTCTTGTTTGAAGCTACTCGCCGACGGACATGAACCAACCGCACGTTCTGCCGAAACGCGCCGACTCGCCGCGCTCCTTCGCCGCCGACGCGCCGCTGACGGAAGTCGGCAGTCGGTGAGCCCCCGCAACTGCTTCCTTCCTTTGATCGGAGTGTTCAGGATGGCCGAACTGTTCGGCCGCTCGTTGGTGGAGAACGGGGTCGTGCTGTCGCGGGTCTACGGTGAGCTCTCCGACCTCTCCTTCCACTGATCCTGCACGTTCAGCCTCGCCCGCCCTCCGCTGCGTGCAGACGGCCGCGCAGATCATCCGGGCGCAGGTGAGCAACGTGAAGATCCGCCTGGAGCCGGCGCTGTTCGACGCGCCCGACGGCCACCCGCCGGCCGCCTTCATGAGCGTCGAGGAGCTGCGGGCGGCCGGACTGCCGGCGGACGGCGCCCACCGCGCGCTGCGGGCGCCGAAGACGACGAACTCGGACGGCGTGTTCGAGCGCGCCCACCGCCTCGTCGAGATGCTCGCCGCCCACGAGACGGGCAGCACGCTGATCGTCGCGGACGCCCTCACAATCCACGCCCTCGGTTCGCCTCTTCCTTCTTCTACTCACTTCCTTTCTTTTGCAGCCTGCGTGCTGCACGGCCGGACGAACGGCGCGGACGTGCGCCCGACGCCCACGCGCATCGCCGCCGCCTACCCGCCGCTCTCGGGCCTCGCGTTCGCCCGCCGCTCGACCGCGAGTGCCGCCCGCAGCGCCGAGTGGCGCGTCTTCCCGAACGTCGTGCCCCTCTTCTGCTCGACGAATTTCGTGAACCGCGCGACCGTCACGAATTTCTCCGCTCTCGACACGCAGTAAGCTCCAGGCAATAAAGAGCCGAAAAGAAGCAAGCCGCGTGTTTATTCACGAGCATTTGACATAGAGTGTTGAATCAGGTGGGAAGCGACGAGCGGAGCGTGTTTCTCGTCCAGCATCGTCGAGTGGTCGGCCGCCGGCAGGTGGACGAAGCGGAGCGGGCACTTCGGGCGCCATCCGTAGTCTTGTGTTCGACTGATGGTGAGGAGGAGGAAGCGGTCGAAGCGGGCGGCCGGGCGAAAGTCGGGCGTGTGCGCGTTGGCGAGCTGCAGCAAATGCCACGAGTCCTCCACAACGGCGGCGGCCACTCGCGGATCCTCGGCTTCCATCCGATTACCGAGCACTTGCGAGCGGTGCTCTTCAAAAGTGAGCGCCGCGTTCACTTCCCGGGAGTTCGCGATACCGTCGATCGAAACGACGCTCGCCGGCCGAAAGTCCGCGCGTTGGGCCGCCTCAAAGGCCAAGAGGGCACCGAAGGAGGCCCCCACAAAGTGGACGGAGCGGAAAGAAGCGTCTTCTGCGCGCAGGAAGGCGTGGAGGGCGGCCGCCTGCTGCTCGGCGATCTCCGCGACGCTCGCCGCCCGCTCGGCCGGGAGCTCGACGCCGAGCAGAGTGGGTGGCTGGGGGCTGGCGGCGAGTGCGCGAACGAGGTGCCGGTAGCCGAACAGTCCGCCGATCAGCGACGGGAAGAAGACGACGGCGGTCTGGTCGGAGGCGCGATGGAGTACGCGGACGATCGGCTCTTCGATTCGATCAAGCGGCGCGTTCTTTTGCGCCCGCACCTCGCGGCAGACTCCTGCAACAGAGGAGTCGGCGAGCAGCCGGCGGGCGTCCAGCTCGCAGGCGAGCGCCCGCTCCAGTTGCCGGCGGAGGCGGAGGAACGCGAGCGAGTTGCCGCCCAGCGCGAAGAAGTCGGCGGTCGCGTCCAGCCGGTCGGCGGGCGTCGCGAGGAGGCCGGCGAAGACGGCGCGCACTCGCCGCTCCACGTCGTCCTCTCCACCGCCCACCTTCTGCTCAAATTCCGCGCGGAAGGCTTCGAAGAGCGCCCGCATCCGTTCGTCTTTCGAGCGGCTTCTCCACGCGATCGAGAGGCCGCCGTCCGCCGGCCGGCTGTCGACGTCCACCTCCAGCAAGTGATGGCAAGTGGGCGGCAGCCACTCGACCGTCTCTTCGTCGCCCGCCTCCTCGGCTTCCAGTTCGTAGCGGCAGTTGACGAAGACGTCGAACAGCCGGACGCCCCGCAGCTCGTCCACCAGGAAGCAAAAGGGAACGGCGGCCGCCTCCATCGCGCGCCCGACCGATCGGGCGACTTCTTCTGTCTGTTCGCCCACCTCTTGGCTCGAATCCATTGGGAGGGGAATGAGGACGGTGTTCAGGAAGTTGCCGAGCGTTTCGGCCGTCCGCGCGTCTCGATTCTGCACGGCCACCCCAACGATCAGCGGCCTCTTGCTCCCTTGAAACACCCGCTCGAACGCGCGACGCAAGTGAACGAGCAGGCGAACAAAAGGCGTGTGTTTGGCGGGCGAGAGGTGGACGGCGAATCGGCGAACGTCGATCTCGTCCTTCGGATCGACCGGCTGCAGCGACGAGCGGAGGTCGAAGGCAGCGGAGAGAAGTGGCCGCAAGTGGGCGGCCGCTCGGCGGGCTGCTCGTCGGAATTCGGTCACCTTTTCATTGCGCCGCTGTTCTGCCGACCACTCCGCGTAACTCACGTCCTCGCCGGCCGCTTCTTCTCCGCAGAGCAAACGAGTGAGCTGCCGGTCGAGCAGGTGGGTGCTCGTCGCGTCCGAAAGCAGGTGGTGGAGGCGGACGTACGCGCACAGCCGGCCGTCCACTTCGAACAGGCGGGCGACAAGCGGCGGTCGCGCGAAGTCGAACGAGCGGCCGGCGTCTTCGCGGAGGAAACGACGGAAATCCGCGCGGTCGATCGCCTCGACCGGCGGGACGGTCGGCAGCTCGTCGATCACCTCCTGAAGCACGCGGTCGTCCTCCGTTCGCTGCAGCCGCGTGCGGAGGATTGGGTAAAGTTCGGCCAGTCGACTCAAAGCGGCGGCAACCTGGGCGGAGCTGGTGGGCGGCGGGAAGAAGCGGACGAATTGGAGCGTCCACTCGCCGGCCACGACCGTCGTCTCCTCCAGAAACAAGAGGGATTCTTGCTGGAAGCTGAGCGGCGTCACCCGGACGTTCTCCTTCGCTTCTCGCGGCTTCTTCTCTCCGTCGGTCGATCGGAGCAGCGCGGCGAACTCCCGAATGGTCGGGGCGGCGATTAGGCGGCTGACGGTCAGCCGCCGCCCGCCCGACCGCTCGACGTCGTTCAGCATCCGCTGGGCGCTCAGCGAGTGGCCGCCCAGCTCGAAGAAGGAGTCGTCGACGCCCACCGGTCGGCCGAACAGGCGGCTCCACAATTCGACGAGCAGCTTCTCCTCCGCTCCCACTTCTTTCTTCTCTTTGTCTTTCGGAGGAGCAGAGCGGAGGAGAAGGCGGAGAGCGCGAGTGTCCACTTTGGCGTTCGGGGTGAGCGGCAGGCGGTCCAGCCGACGGAACACGTTCGGCATGGTGAAGCGTGGCAGAAAGCGGCTGCAGTGGGCGCGGAGCAGCGGAACATCGAAATCGGAGGCGGCGGCCACGACGAACGCGGCGATCGTCTCCGAGTCGGCGAGCACGGCGGCCGCGCGGACGCCGTCGAACGCTCGGACGGCCGCCTCGACTTCGGCCAGGTCGACGCGGAAGCCCCGCACTTTGCGCAGCGCGTCCGCGCGGCCCACAAAGCGCACCTCGCCGTCCGGCGTCCAGCGGCACAAGTCGCCCGTGCGGTAGAAACTGGAAGAACGGAGATGAGAGAAATGGAAGCACTTGTTTGGTGAGTGCTCACCGCTCGCCGTTCACCTCGACGAAGGCCCGCTGCTCCTGATCGCCCGCGTAGCCCCGCATGAGGCCCGCACCGCCCACGAGCAGCTCGGCGGGCGCGGCGAGCGGTGGGCGGCCCAACGGCGCGTCGCCCAGCCGCACGCCGCAGCCGCCGACCGGCCGGCCGAGCGTCTGCGCGTGGTCGCCGGCGGCCATCACGCGGCGGAGGGCGGAACACGTGCACTCGGTCGGCCCGTAGTTCTGCGCGACGCGCACTCCCGCCCGGAGCGCCCGCTCCAGCAGCCGGCCGTCCAGCGGCTCCGCCCCGCTCACCCACCACTTCAGAGCGGCCATCGCCACCAGCTCGCGCTCGTCGTAGGTCGCCACGAGGCCCGGGAAGAGGAAGGCGTGCGTGATCCCGAACTCCCGCACCTGCTCGCCGAAGCGGCGGGCGCAAAACTCGTCGGCCCCCCTCGTTCAGGAACAGTCGGGCGCCCGTCGACAGCGCGAGAAAGATCTCGAGGACCGCGTTGTCGAAGCTGAAAGCACTGAGTAGAAGCTTGAAGCCGAGAGAACGGACCTCAGGTTTGTGAACTGGAAGACGCAATCCGACGGCTGCACGTCGAAGAAGCGGGCGGCGTCGGCGATCGCGTTCGCCAACGAGCGCCGTTCGATCTGCACGCCTTTGGGACGGCCGGTGGAGCCCGAGGTGAAGATGACGTACGCCAAGTGGTCGGGGCGAGTTTCCGGTGGCTCCTCTTCGTCCATCGGAACGGAGGGATCCCCGCTCGCCGCCCACAACTCCTCTTCGTCGATCCAATTGGGGACGTCGAGTTCGTTCGTTTCGGAGATCATCAGTCGGGGCTGGATTTCCGCGACGATCCGCCGCTTGCGCTCGGCCGAGCTGGCCGCGCGGTCGACTGGCAGGAAGGCGCCGCCCGCCGCCATCGCCGCCAGGCAGGCGAAGAGCGAGCAGACGGAGCGGCGGGTGGCCACCAGAAGGACAGAGTCCTGCAGATCCACTCGCTCAATGTCTTCGATCTCCGCACACCTCCGGCGGAGCCAAACGGCCGCCCGCTTCAGCCGCGCACTCAGCTCGCCGTACGAAAGCGAGCCGCCGGGCGTGCGGATGGCCGTCGAGTGGGGCGAGCGGGCGGCCGCGCGGTGGAGCCGCTCGAGCGGATCGACGGGCGGCGGCGAGAGCGGCGGCGTGCGGACGGCGGCGATCAGTGGCGACTCGACGGACGGGTCGAGGAAGTGGGCGAACGTGCGGAGCATCGAGGCCGCCGTCTCGGGCGCCCACCAGTCGCTCCAGAAGACCAGGCGGATGTCCACGAGTTCTCTGCCCATCTCCACGTGGAACGTGAGCGGGAACTTGCCGCCCACCTCGCCGCAATCCGCCGCCTCGACGCCGCCCGCTTCCCGCTGCTCGACGGCGAGCATCACTTCAAAGAGGGCCGACCGAGCGGCTTCTTCCAGCAGCCAGTCGAAACGGACGGCCGCGTGCTCCTCGGCGTCCCGCAGCAGGCGGTCGATCTCCGCGGTCGTGCGGCGGAGGACGGGCAGCGGCAGCGTTTGAGTGAAGAAGCCGACCGTTCGGTCGAAGCGCCCGTCCGTCCCGCGCATGTCTCGCGCGACGCCCACGAACAACTCGCCCGCCTCCTCCTCCCTCCGGATCCAAAAGCGGAGGGCGCGGCGGAGAGCGTCGAGGAGGACGGCGGTCGGGGTCACGCGCTCCGTCTTCACTCGCCGAAGGACGTCCCGCTTGCTCACCGTCTGCCGCAACTCCGCCGACTTCGAGCCGAAGGAGTCGGTCAGCCGGTCGCGGAAGAGCGGCGAGTTGGGCGACGCCAGGATCTCGTGCCAGAACCTCCGATTGCTCGATTCTTCCGCTTCGCACTTCCGATTGAATTCGAGAACGAAGTCCCCGGCGGATGCCCGCGGCTTCTCAACCTCGTCGCCCAAGTAGGCGGCCAAAACGCCCATCGAGGGCCCGTCGGCAATCAGGTGACTCAAGCGGAACTCCAGCCACCCGCCCCGTTGTTCGATTCGGACCGTCTCGTGGGCGAAGGCGGGCGACTCGACGGCGAACGGAAGGACGAGCGCGGCGGGCGGCGGCAGGATTTCGGCGGCGAACTTTCGCTCTTTCGTGAGGACGAAACGGGTGCGGAGGGCTGCCTGCTCGACGACCAAACGGAGCAATCGGGTGTCCACTTCAGCAGTTGACAGCGAGGGCGGCAGTTCGACGGAGAAGCGGTGGGTGTACTGGGCGCGGAAGGCCGGATCCTCGTTCTCGGCCATAAAGCGGAGGATCGGCAGCTGGAGGGCGGAGACGGCGAAGCAGGACTTTTAGGCGCCGCCGTTTAGGCGCCACCGTTTAGGCGCCGCCGATTAGGCGCCGGGACGTTTAGGCGCCGCTGTTTAGGCGCCGGCCGTTTAGGCGCCGCAAAGATGATCAGTGTATAATTGGAATCCATGTATCTTACAACGTATTCTCATTCATAGACCTGTTCGAAGCGTTTGTATGTAAGAAACTTCTTGCAACTGTTGAGTTTGCGGACTAGACGCTGATTTCTCCCGCTGTAAATCGTACCGCCCAGTCCAAAAAGTTCTCTTTCGACACCCAGTGAACAAACGATCGTGCTGCGATAACGTGCTGCTGGGCAAAACATTCATTTCAGCTTTAATCACTCTTTCTACAGTCTACACTAATCGAAAAGCAGATAAAAACCGAGGCAAAACTTCCGACTTTCAATCGTTTATATCGCTTGTGCTGCTATTGTGGAAGGTTAAAAACAATAACAACAAACACACACTCGTCGTTCTCTTTTATACCCCCAAGGCGAAAAATCCAGCTGTAATCAGTTGCTGCGGGCACCGAAATTTGTGTGAAAAAAGGCTGATAGCAAACTAGGTGTAAAAACACACATAAAATAACCCGTCTGGTGGCTTTTGTTACTTACGTCTACAAAATATTTGATTTTTACTACTTATAAAGATTTCATAAATCCGGCGCCTAAACGGCGGCGCCTAAAAGTCCCGGCGCCTAATCTGCGGCGCCTAAACGGTGGCGCCTAAACGGCGGCGCCTAATCGGCGGCGCCTAAACGGGGCGTACCGCGGAGACGGGCGTCCGCTCGGCCGGCTGCTCGGCGGGCGGCCGCAAGAAGGCGGCGAGTTCGGTGGCCGTCTGGTGGGCGACGAGATCGCGCGTGCGACAGTCGAGGCCGAGGTCGCGGCGAATGCGGGCGGCGAGGCGGGCGGCGGCCAGCGAGTGGAGGCCTGCGTCGAAGAAATTCGTGGCGGCCGTCGGGTCGCCGCCCACTTCTTCGTGCAGAAAGCGGAGGATTCGGGCGGCCGTCTCGTCCTCCGCGACCTCCGCGCCATCCAGCGAACGGACGATCGCGCGGAGCTCCTCGAACTCGTCCAGCAGCCGCCGAACGGCCGCTCGCTCGACCGTCGCGGCCGCGAACTCGACGGCGACGTGCAGCCGGCCGCTCTCGTGCCGGACGGCCCACGTTTGCTCCCGCTGGGCGGTGCGGGCGAGCACCTCGGCGATCTCGAAGAGGCCGTCCACTTCCGCAAGAGCGAAGTCCTCGAAGGAGAAGAGGACGGAGAAGAGCGGCCGCTTCGCTCCCAACCGGCGGCTCAAGAGCGCGGCCGGGAGGGCGGAGTGGCGGCCGACGCCGGCGACCTTCTCCCGAACTTCCTCCAGAAACTCGCCGATCGGCTGGGCGGCTGGCGGGTCGAAGCGGACGGGCAGCGCGTTTGCGAAGAAGCCGACGGCGCGCGCGGTGGACGGGCGGCGGTTGGCGAACGGAATCCCGACGATCAGCGGCCGTTCGCGGCGGAGGAACACGCGGACGAAGGCGGCAAGCGCGAGCTGGAACGGAGTGAACGGCGAGGAGGCGGGTGCGAACTCGACGGTCGTCTGCTCGTGGGCGGCGGTCATCGCGGCGGCGGCCGACGGTCGTTCGTGCCCGGCGAGCGGCCCCAACTCCCGCCGAAAGAAGGTGATCTCCTCCTCGAAGCTCCTCTGCCGCTCTTCGAGTGCGTAGGCGACGGGCGAGAAGCGGGCGACCGGCTCGCTCGCTTCGGGCCGGCGGTAGTGGGCGGCGAGCGCGCGGACGACGAGCCGCAGCGAGTGGCCGTCGGCGGCCGCGTGGTCGACCGCCAGCCGGACGGTGCGGGCGTCCTCGAGCGACCACCGGAAGGGCAGATCGGCGGGCAGGGCAGAGAAGTGGGGATCGAACGGGCGGATCGTCTGGCGGATTTCTCCCGTCCGCTCGTCCATTTCGACCACCGAGCGGAGCGCCTCGTTCTCGGCGACCACTCGTTTCAGGGCGCCCACCAGCCGCTCCTCGTCGATTTCCTCGGCGAACCGCAACTCCACTCGAATCCAATAGTCGTCGTCCTCCCCGCCCGTTCGGAGGTCGCGGTGCAGCCAGACGGCCTCCTGATTGAACGTGGCGGGGCCCCGCTGCTCGTCGCTCGAGTGGGCGGTCGGGCCGCTTGCCGCCGCTCGTCTCGCCGTCCGCAGCCACCGTTCGGCCGTCCGCTGCTCGAACGCGTCGTTCACGTCCAGCAGCAAGCCGCGGCGGTCGAATTCCTGCACGATTTGGAGCAGCAGAAGCGAGTCGGCGCCCGCAACGAAGAGGTCGCCGTCCATTCGGAAATCGGGGCGGCCGAGGAGGCGGCGGTACACTTCCGCGTGCTCCTCCACAGGCGAGGGGCCCCGCTGCTCGATTGCTCGCTTCTCTCCGTCGTCCATCAAACTTCTCTCCAGTTGCCGCCGGTCGACCTTCCCGTTCGAGTTGAGCGGCAAGTGGACGAGCAGGCGGACGTCTTTGGGGACGAAGAAGTCGGGCAGGCGGACGGCGAGCAGCCGGCGGAGGTCTTCCGGCTGCACTTTGCCGCTCACCTCGACGAAACTCACCAACTCGCCGTCGAGGGGGCGGACGATCGTCGCCGCCTGCCGCACGCCGTGGAGTCGCAGGAGTTCGGCGTCCACGAGCGGCAGGAAGACGCGATTGCCGCGGATTTTCGTCGCGCCGTCCGCGCGGCCCACGAACCGCAAGCCGTCCGCTTCTCGCCGGCCGCGATCGCCCGTCCGGAAGCCGCGAATCCCCGAGGGGAGGCGGCAGAAAGCTTCGTTCTCGCCGCTCGCGTAGCCCCTCGCCACTCCCGTCCCAACGGAGAGCAAGTGGCCGTCGAAGCCGTCCGGTCGCTGCCGCCCGCTTCGATCGACGACCAGCAGCCGAGTGCCCGCGAACGGCTGCCCGACGAGCTCGCAGTCGACCGGCCGCCGAACCCACTGGAAGTTCGTGTAGACCGCGTGTTCCGTGAAGCCGAACAGTTGGGCCATTCGCACGCCCGCCCGCAACGCCCGCTCGACGAACCCGCGGCTCACACGCTCGCCCCCAAACAGCAGGACCTGAACGAAATGACGGCCAATTAGTGGGCGGACGGGGCGAAAGAACGACCTTTAGGGCGGCGAGAGCGGGCATCTCCTCCGCCGATTCCAATTTTGCCAAGAAGGCGGGCATCACGTAGGCGTGAGTGACCGCGTGTCGGACTGCAAGAAGGTGGTTAATCGGGAGAGACCGCCCGCAACTCACCAATCTCTCGCACGTCCGGAATGGGCAGTTTGGCCAACACCAACCGCCCGCCGTTGCCCAAACACACGCACACGTCGGCGAGGAAGATGTCGAAGGCCGGCGAGACCACTTGGTAGACGACGCTTTCCGCATCGAACGCGAACTCCCGCGTGTAGTTGGCGAACAGATTCCGCAGGCCCGCCGACTCGCTGAGCACCAACTTCGGCCGCCCGCTGCTGCCCGACGTGAACGTCGCGTAGGCGAGAGCGCCGGGCGGTTGGCGGGCAGGAGGGACGAGAGAGTGGCCGTTCGGTTGGAGAACGTCCTCCAGTTTGAGCACTCGGCAGTTCGTCTCGTCGATCTCCCGGTCGGTGATCACGAGCGTCCCGGCGGGCAGCTCTTCGAGGGCCATCCGCCGCGTCTCCGCCGGCCACTCGGCGCTCAGCGGGACGACCGCGAAGCCGGCCGCCCAACCGCCAAGCAAGCAGCCGATCAGCTCGGGGGAACGCGGCAGGAGGAGGGCGACGAGCGGGGGATCTTCCGCCTGATCGGGAGGGCGGAGCAGCCGGAGGTTCGCGCTCACTGCGGCGATCATTCCGAGCAACTCGTCGGCGGTCACCCGTCGCTCTTCTTTGACAACGACCACGCGATCTTCGGGGCTTTCCCGCAGCTTTCGGAGGATCGCTTCGAACACGTCGGGCATCTCCTCTTCTTCCTCCAAGGGCGGGGCGGTCGGCGGAACGAGTTGGAGAGCTTCGATCGGAGTGCGAGGCTCTTCGGCCAGCAGCCTGCAGATGGCGGCAAAATGGGCGAGTTGGAGGCGAATTTGCGGCGGCGGGAAGCGATTTCGATCGAATTCGAGGCGGATTTTAAGGCCGCCGTCCTCCTCGCGCACCCGCTCGAAGAACCACGTCTGCGAATGGTGGACGGCCGAGTGGACGGCGCGCCACGAGATCTTCGGGTCGCGCACGCGGAGCTGCAGGTCGTCCACGAGCACGACGTCCAGCAACCCGCGCGCCTCCACGTCCACGCCGCCGGCCCGCAACTCCCGCAGCAGGCGGCCAAACGGGCGGGCGGCGGCTTGAGCGACGGCCGTCCGCAACCGCTCGTCCACGCGCCTCGCCGCCCACAGGAGCGACCGATCGGTGGCCTCGAGGGCGAGGCGGCAGAAGGCGAAGTTCAGGAACAGGCCGACGGTCTCCGCAAATTCCGGCCGCCGCTGCTCGTGGACGGGGAAGCCGTGCGTGAAGTCGGCGAGGTCGTAGAGTTTCGCGAAGAGCAGCCGGACGGCCGTGCAGAGGAGCGAGAAGACGCTCACGCCCTCCCGTCGCCCCAATCGCCGCAACTTCTGCACGAGGGCAGCGGGCAGCTCGGCCTCCTCCCTCGTCCACTCGCTTCTCGGCAGCCGTTCGGTCGGGAAGAAGTGGGCGGTCGACTCGTCGTTGTCGTCGAATTCCGCCCGCCAAGCGGCCACTTCTTCCGCGCCCACCGACCGCTCCTCGGCGCCCTCCAGCGCGCAGAAGTGGGCGAACTGCCGGACGGGCGGCCGCCGTTCGAATTCGCGCGGGTCGGCGTACGCGGCGAGCAGCTCGCCCATCAACACGCCGACCGAGTGGCCGTCCAGCAGCGCGTGGTGGAACGAGAGGCGGACGGTCGCTCGATCGGCCGTCGAGCGGACAGAAATCCGAAGTGGGCGTCGGAGGACGCTCTCCAGATCTTCCACTTCCTCCTCGTTCCGCTCGCGCTCGTCGATCGGAAGGACGTCCGCGGAGATCCGTTGGGCGGCGAGCGAGAGGCGCGTCCTCAGGGCGGAGTGCCGTCGACAGACCGCCGCCCACGCTGCTTCGAACTTCGGACGGTCGAACTCCCGGACGGTCACTTCGACGACTTCCAACTGGCCGGTCGGCTGCAGGGCGGCGGCCGCGAGGAAGTGTCGTTGGGCGGAACTCAACGGAAATTCGGCGTTCAAGTCGAGCAGCGGCAAGCGAGGAGTAGACGGGCACTTCTCCATCTCCTCCGTCTTCTCCGTCCTTTGCATCGAATTCAACTCGTGGACACACGCGCGGGGCGTCGGGAAGCGTTGGAGAAAGCCGACGGGCAGCTCGGGAAACCGCCGCCTCAAGTCCAGCTCCACGGCGGCAATAAGCAGCGAGTCGAGGCCCATTTGGACGAACGAGAGGTCGGCTTCCAGCTGCACGAAAGCCGGCAGTTTAGCGCCCAACTCGGACAGAAAATCCTCCACGCGCATCTTCGTGATCGGCGGAAGAAAAATGGCCGAAGAGAGCGAGCGAGTGGAGAGCAAGAAGGAGCGAGTCGGGGTGATTGGCTCCACTTTCCACTAGACGAAAGGCAATTTTGTCTTACCCGATCGATTTATTCGTCCTTCACGGCCAGTCACTCGAAGCCCGGTCGCTCGTGGGCCGAAGTGAAGGGATTCAGCGGGAACTCGCCGCCGCCGATTGTCCCATGATTTTATTCCGCTTTGAATCAAAAACACAATGAAAATTACGCAGATAAACACATGAACAATCACTTCCAACCAGTCAGCACAAAGCACACCTCGGTGAGCCCCACTTGCAGTCGCCACGTGCGTACGAGCTTCACCGACTGCTGCACGGACAGTGCAATCAACTCTGCATCGAATTGTTCGGTTTGTGAGGTGAAGTTTGGGTGTTGATCAAAGAACTTATTTGTTGCTTCGATCTCCGCAGCCTAAACACTCGAGGAAAAGGATTGAATGTAGGGACGAACCGAAGAACTGAGAGGCGAATGGCCGCTCGCATGGAGAAATGTCCGCAGCTTCTCCAACCGAACGCCCGCCTTGTTGGCCCAGCCAACCAGACGGCGAGAGCGCTCGACGAGGATCTTCAGCTCGGTGGAGGGCTGAAAAAGCAGATTTGTACAATAATCAAACGAGAAATCTTACGGCTCCAATGGTCAAATAGAAGCTCGTAAAGTTCAGATGAAACCCGAAGAACGTGTTTAGCGAGCAGAGGCACTCGCAAAGCGCCTGAAACCAGCGAGCGTCCTGTTCGCTCCACGGCTCCATCGAACGGCCGTCAGCTACCGCTTGCAACAGTCCGCTGGAAATTTGCGGACGACGCATCTCGAGGACCAACTGTTCGACCGCTTCGTTCTGCTCGCATCTAAACGAAAAGAATCTTTCGTTTTCACTCGACGGAACGCTTACGGCCCGTTGGCAACGATTTGGGCGATTCCAGCCTTAATGTGAAGCACACGAGCACGAGCACGGAAGAACAGACGTAAATCTAAAGGGAACAAACGCAGGTTAGATCAACGAGTTTGTCAACAAACGAGGATTGGTTTCTGCGTCCACAAAGAGAAACGCCTCTTCTAGCAGTTTCGAGGTCATGCCGGGGAGGAGGATTGTGTCACGGGAGTTGGACAGCCGAATCGAACGGATCTTCTCGGGCGGGAAATCTCGAAGCAGGAAGACGGCTGGATTCTCGTGGTGTCGCCTGACATTCAAGTCGATTCCGTTCAAACGGCGATTACCTGATGAAACTCGAATAAGCATGGGAATTGACTGAGTACTCACATTGCAGAGCACGAATCATGGCCTGCAAATCGTGGAAATGAGCGAAGGTGGGTTCCGGGGCGCCCAAAAACCAGAGCTGGACGCCTTCGAGTGGAGCGACTCGCAGGAGGCGCATGAACGAGTCGGCGGACAGGTGATCGCTGGTCAATTAGACGGACAAGTAGCCGATGGATTCCGAGTGCACGAAATACGAATCGCTCAGACGGATCTCCGCCTTCTGCGAACGGCCTTTCAGCTTCGAGTCGAAGAAGGCCGACAGAAAGGCGGGCGAGCAGAAGACGAAGCGGAGCGTTCTTGGCCGAAGAGCCGCCCGCTTTTGAAGGTAATCATTAGCGAAAGAATCCAGCTGATTAGGCCATTTGTTCACGTACGTCGCGTGGAAGAAAACGGAGTAGCGACCAGCAGATTTCAGTTTCGGACGCTGTTCAGCGGACATCTCTTTCGTTCGAGAGGAAAAAGGGAGCAGTACACGAGGTGTCCACTCGCTTGATCAGCAGTCGACCGAGTGGTAAGCGCAGGCAGAGTGAGCGCCATTCGTTGATCGGGGCTTGTGTGCACCGGGTGCTCGTTCACACAACACGCAAGCAGCGTCTTTTTCCGATCGCATTTTCCCTCCCAGTCGCCGCCCCACGCGCTGAACGAGGGGTAGGCGACGTTACCAACGAAATGATTGAACGACTCATGCCTTGTTACAACCTTTTTATTCCACGAAACCTTCCAACCACAACAGACACACAAAAAAAGAGAAATCCCCGTCCTGCTCACTTGGGCGGCTGTCCCGCCTTGCTCTTCGGTGCTTGCTTCTGTTCGATCGATCATCCCACAAAGCTCGTGTAAGGCGGCGGAAGACGGACAACGGCGATCGAATTGCGGGGATTCACAACTCACGGGAGAGCGGTCGGCTTTTTCACTCGATTAACGAAAAGCAGCGGAAAACAAAGAAGAAGACGGCGAGTGCTCGTGCAATAATTGAGTTCGTTTCAGACTCCTCAACAACTCGCCTGCATTCCGGCCGTCCTCTCACGACTAACCGCCCGCTCGGTGCTCATCGACGCCAATGGCGGCCGTCCATTCGAATGGAAGCTGCCAAGTGCACTCGCGATCACACGGCTTCTGCTATTCGGACGAGCAGACAAGTGCACGACTTTTCGATTACTCCCGTGCCCTCGTCGACACGAGCAGGTGATCATTTCGAGTCGCCAATTAATGTTCATCGAAGCACAAGAATCAACACCATTTTGAAGAAGAACTGTTTATTCCCGTCGACATGTGGAAAAAACAGGGCGATCAGTCCGAGGGCGTCTGCAGGGGATCGCCGCTTCCCTTCGCTTCGGGCATCTCCTTCGACGGTTGCGGCTGAACGAAAGGAACATTAAGAAAGCAGAAGGCAAGAGTGCTCACATTTCCTTTGGCCTTCCGCTTGACGACGACCTTCGACTGGCTCTCGACCACCGACGCCTTGCGAGTGGCCGCCGTCTTGTCGGCCTTCTTCCCGCCGAGCGGCTTCAGCAGGCCGACGGCCTGGTGACGGACTAGGCAGATCGAAATGTAGAGGATGGTCGAGCCGCCGACCAGAACGCTCGTGAGGAAGGCGGCGCCCAGGATGATCAAAGCCCTGCAAACGGGAGGTTGTTGGAGGACAGAAAGGCGGCGACTTGCAGGTGGTAGCGCTTGTTGTCGTCGCTCGTCGTCGTGCCGTTCCCGGACTGCTGCGGAGAAGGAGCGGCGGTCGGCGGGTAGAAGCTCAGGTTAGCGCCCTAAAGGGGAGGATGAAGGGCGGTGGTGGGTGGAGCGAGAAACCTGAAAGACGAGGCGCGCTTCCGGAACGGCCGACGTCACCATTTCGATCGTGATGTTGGTCGTCTTGCCGTCGTTCTTCGCCTTTTGCAGGACCGTTCCGTTGCAGCTCGGAAGGGCGGTCGGAGTGCCCGCCTTGTCGTAAGTGATCGAGTCGTCGTGAATCGCCAAGTAGGAGACGGGCGTGCGACCCACTTCTTCCGTGCCTAAAAGCAGACGTTAATCCGGAAAGGGAAGCAGGAAACACGTACCCGCGATGATCTGCGGGACACCACCGACCAATTGCGAGCGGAAGCGGAAGCTGCACTCGCCGATTGTCAAGAGGGCCCTACAGCCGATTGCTGATGGACGGGACAAAAGAGGAACGAACTCGAACGGCGTCTTTTCCCCGGGAGTGTATTCGAAGCGCAGTTTGATCTCGTCCGAGGCGTAGACCGTTGCGTTCATCGTAGAGCAAGCAGTGTCCATCGTCCTTAACGGGCGGGCGATTGGTTAAAAGAGTGCACGGAAGCCACTCACACTTGGTCCACGCCGTTCCAGCTGGAGCACACGTTCGGGGGGTCAGCGGCCACCGGCGGAAAGGCGGCGATCAGTCCGACGAGCAGGAGGAACACGCCGATGGCCATCTTCGCGTCGATCAGTGCGGCGAGTGAGCGGGCGACCACTTCGGGGGCTGCGGGGAGGACGAAAGTGAACTGCCCGCCGCTTTCTCGCCGATTTCTGTCGACCTCTCGAATTTGCATCGCAGACGAACGCTTTCTCTTCTGCACCGTTATTCCTTTCGTGGCGCACCAGTTCCCTTCGAGTCGCATGTTCATCACGCCGCCAAAACAAGCGACTGCTGTCCCAGCGATCACTCCGAATTCCTCATTCGATCAATAGTTTACTCCAACAACACCACGTGAGGCAATAGAAAGGATGAGGAACAAGAAAGCGGACAGAGGGGAGTGTCCACCCAGGCGATCTCCTTCGTGTGAACGACGGACGCTCACTTGCGGTTCTGCTGGGGCCGTCCGCCCCCGCGGCCACCTTGATGTCCGCCGCCGCCACCGCCGCGTTGCTGCTGAGCGTAACGGTTGAAGTTCTTCTTGGCGTTGCGGTTGTCGCGCTGCTGACGGCGCACCTCCTTCACCTCGTCCTTCACCAGGTCGACCACCTGTAACGAGCAAGAGGAATGAGTGGAGGAAGTGTGATGAACGAACCTCTTCGGGGATCCGCAGGTACTTGATGGTCGCCCCGCGCACGTAAACTTCGGGCAGCTTCACGAACTTGTCGCCGTCCTGCAATCGATTGATTAAAACAAGGAGAACGAAGGAGGAGGCCGAACCTTGGACGTGCAGATGGCATCGCGCAGGTGGACGTTCATCCACGAGTCGCACGCGATCAGGACACCGTTGTACGTCTCGCCGTTCTTCAGCTCGATCAGCATCGGATGGTTCTGGGCCGTCTTGAGGAGCGAAAGCGGAAGCTGAAACAAACGGACGAGTGGGCAGACGGGCGAAGAAAAAACTTACGACCATGATTGATGGACGGTGGGCGCAAGCTAAGCGGAAACGAGCAATTGAAACAAACAAGCGCTTTCACTCGATCCAAGGTATCGGAAAGTTCAAGAACTCCTCTTGTCGTCCAGCAGCTTCGCCAACCACGTCAAAATGCTTTTATTCAAAGGAAATGCTCGTACAAACAACAAATGCACGAAATACCGTTATGTGAATGACTAGTGACTGGAATGTAACCGTTCTTCGTAATGCTGTCGATATGTTTGCGTAGAGAAGGGAAGTGAATGCACGAAATAAACCCTCAAATCAGAACCGAAACGAGCAGCCCAACACAAATCGCACTCAAATCTTCCAGGCAGGCCGCGAAGTGAGTGGGATTGTTGGCGATCACGAGTGCGAGGACCACGGAGAAGAGGCCGAAGCGATGGACGAAGCCGAGCGATTCGGAGCGCCCACCCTTCCGCAACGATCGAAGAAGAACGGAGGCGGCGAAGAGGAGGGCGGGGATCGTGAACGGGGACGGCGCGTAGATGAGCTGCCGGTAGTGCGCGAGCCCGAAGCCCAACTCCCAGCCGGACGGGAACTGCAGAAAGACGAGCAGTTCGGTCAGCTGGACGACGAACGACCGTCTGCCGGGCGGCTCCGCGGACACCTGCAATCCAAAACCATCGAACAAATGGAAGGAGGGCGGAACGAACCAAAAGCAGCAATCCAACGGCCGCAAGGGCCAACGGAAGGAACGAGTGAAGGAAGGCGGTGCCCACGATCAGGCCGCTCCACAGGAAGACGGCGATCGTCGATTTTCGGCCGCTCCAACGGCTGAAATCCTTCGATTTACTCCTGTTTCTCTCCTTTCTTCCCACCTGAAGGGCAATCGCTCGAACAGAGCGCCAGCGAGCGTGTTCAGAGCGGTCAGCAAGCAGAACGCAACGATGTTGAAGACGAAAACGAAGGCACTTTGGAAGACGTCCCGCGTTCTGCAAACAAGCGAGTATTCGGCCGATTGATTGAAAAGAAGCGGACTAACCTCCAGTAGACGAACGCCCAGGCATAACCGAAGCCGCCGGCCAGCGAGTACAACGAGGTCCCTCCCTTTCCGTCGGCCATCTGCGAGACTCCGAGGTGGACGAACGTGAGGACCGTGAACGAAAGCAGGTGCTCGCGGGTCGTCCGGAGGAGCTGCAAGGCGGCAAATGAGAGGGAGTTGATGATCGGAGTACCTTGAGCAGAGTGAAGGCGACGTCCAGCTCGTAGCGGACGGTCACTTTCGTTCGCTTCGATCCGAAGACCTCGAGATGGGCGTCGGAGAAGCCGGTTTCGACGAATGCCCGCAATTCCCAATGCTTTCGGCCGCCGACGCGAGTGGCCACTCGGCGGAAGTCGGGCGTCACGAACGCGACGCTCTCGACCTCTTCCGTCGACTCAACGGCCACCCGGAAGATGAGGAGAGGGTTGAGGTGCGTGATCGGGACGACCTTCGCTCCTTCGACCTCAAAGTCCAGAGCCACGTGTTTCGGTCGAAAGATCCCGTCGAAGAGGTCCAGCGTGAGTCGGGGTTTCAGGTCGTCGTTGAACACCTTCAAACAATCCGATTGTTGAATGAAATGAAGGAAGAACGAACCCAAACATCCTTCCCCTTCAACTCCAGCACGGCGTCGTTGGGCCCCGCCTCGAATCGAAGGCAGAGTTTGGACGCGCCGCACTTGTGGTGATCGCCGACGAGTGTTCCGTTCGGTGCGGTCAGCTGCGAGCGGTAGAGGCCGGAGATGACGACCAGCACGCGGTTGTTGAAGTCGACGTCCCACTTCAAGAAGCCTTCGGTCGGACACTAAACGAACAATGAGCAATTGGATCAAACAGAGGAGGACGAACCTTTGGGTTGCATTCGGCGGAGGAGACGAAAGCGTGCGTTTCTTTCAGCACCGTCGGATTCGCGTACTGATTGGCGTTCTTGAAGTGTTTCGCGAACAGCGACTCGAAATCCCGCCGGAAGGTCCGCACGGAACGCGCGTAGTCGAACAGAAAACGGGTGTTTTGCCTGAAAAACAAAGGAATAGCAGAAGGTGACAAAGAGAGGACGTACCGCACGAACTGGTTGCACCAAACGATCGACCGATGGTCCGTCTCCACCCACACGTCGTCCACTTCGGCCGTCGAGGAGTGGAGGGCGAACGGAGCGCGCGTCCACTCGGGGGCGATCAGCTCGTCGCGCAGGCCGCCGTCCACCGAGACGACGGGCACCGTTGAGTTCAGCGCGTGTGCCCGCCGCCAGATCTCCAGCATTCGCTTGTCCACAGGGTAGGCTGCAAACAAACGAACAGGAATTACAATGGAAGGTTGAATGCCGAACTTACGAGGTTCCTTGAAAGGAGCGGCAATGGAGAAGACGAGCGAGATCTTCCGCTCGATCTCCGCGTCCTCCAACACCAGCCGCGAGACGAGGCCGCCTACCGAGTGGCCGAAGAGGACGATGCCGGCCGGCGGCTTCGCGTACAGCCGCCACACGTGCTCGACGGCCGCGTGGAGGAAGCGCGTGTGGTTGAGCAGGTAGGACGAGTGGAGGGCCGAGAACTCCTGCAAAGGCACAAGAGGAATGAAATGAACGAGCAGACGGACGAACCTCGTTGAAGTCAACGGCGAACAGGTCGAAGTGGAAGGGCGTGGCGCGGCTCTCCGTCTTGTTCTGCAGGACGGACGCCAATGAGCGCACTTGTTTGCCGGAGCCCGCGTTTCCGGGCACGAAGATCACGGGCAGCCCGTCCACTTTCTTCGTGTGTCTAAACGACGAAGATCACTCCCCGTCCACCCTGCTGATCGAACGAAAAGAAGCCAGTCGAACGGCAAAGAAACCAAAGGAATCCCGAACTCACAGGAAATTCCGCGCGTAGTTCCCCTCGCCGTAAAGAAAAAGCGAGTAACGCCCGTTCGAGCGAAAGCTCACGTCCTGAAAGCCAAACGAACGAGTGCAAAGCAGAAGTTAGAAGGAAGAAAGCGATGAGAGCTTGCAGTGTTAAACAAAACGAAAGAAACCGAAAGATTGCGGGGAAACTGACCATGAACGCGATCTGCCGCCACATGTACCTGCAGTCCAGTAAAGAAATAATTTCTGTTGGTGGAAAGGATCGAAACTCACGTCATTTCGCAGTCATTTTGGCCGAGAGACTCCCGAAATGCGTGCCGAACCCAACAGAAAGCGCCGACGAGGGCGGCGAGGAAGCCGACCGCCGCGGAGAGTTTGGCCGACGGCATCTCCAGCGAATGGAAGAGAGGAAGGAGAAGGGAATGTGTTCAACTCGTTTCGTTCATTTCGTTGGGAAGAAGGCGATCTTCGAAGAATTTCCGTAGAAACCGGCGTGCCGGCCGCAAGTGCGACGTTTCGCCAAGCGCGGGCGTTTGGCGCGCAGCGGTTTTGAAAGGAGGACGCCGATTGGAAGCCGGCCGGCCGCTTTCCGCCGCCACTCCGCCGTCCGTTCAGTCGGTTGTTGTGTTCGCTTTCCATCCACCCCCTTCCTTTCGCTCGTTCATCCGTCGATTGCCCGAAGATGTCGTCGCCGCGCGTCGCCCTGCTGAGCGTCGAGCCGGTGGAGACGCGCAATCAGTTGACGGACCAAATCAAACTGAAGATCACGTTCGAAGTGTACGAGGAGCTGCCCCAGGGTTCGTCCCGCCTTTTCCTCCGATTATTCCAACCGTCGCTTGCAGAAATCGAGTGGGAGATCGCGATGGCGTGGGACGGAGAGCGCGGCCACGATCAGGTGCTGGACAGCGTGGAAGTGGGCCCGCTGCGCGTCGGGAAGCACCAGTTCCTCTTCGACGTTCGTTCACCCACTCCTCCCTACGTTCCCCTCATTTGCTCGATGTTCAGGCCGCCAACCCGCCCGACTACACGCAGGTGCGGGAGGACGACGTGACGGACGTCGCCGTCCTCTTCCTCCGCTGCTCCTACAACGGGCAGAAGTTCGCTTCGGTCGCGTTCTTCGTCTCGCATCTGTACACGGACGAGAAGCTGCGCGAGGAGCCGCCGGAGAAGCCGCAGTTGGACAAGGTGGGTGCATCCAAGCGATGCAACGACGAGAATCCTCCGAATTGCAGCTGGAGCGAGTGATCTCGACGGACGACGTGCGCGTGACCCACTTCCCGATCAAGTGGGTCGAGACGGACGATCTGATGCCGCCCCGTAAGCTCCCTGCATCCTCTCTTTCTTCTTGATTGTCGCCTGCTTTCAGCCCAGCCGGAGGTCGACGGCGAGGACGAGGTCGCCGAGGAGGGCGCCGGGAAGGAGGCGAACGGAACGGCCGCTCCCGCCGCCGCCCCCGCGGTCCTCGCCGACTGCTCCAACTGAAGCGATTCTTCGATGCCGCCAATGCCTTCCCCCCTCCACTCTACATTCGTTCTCCCATTTGTCTGTTCGAATCTTCCGTTCGTCGTCGATCTTCTCGCATCTCCCCTCGATCTGTCTGTTTACTGTTTCGTTCCCCATAAATTGATGAGTGCAGCTCGAAAGTGGTTGTTGGAGAGGTTAGTGGTCGAGAGTGAAGATCGGTTGATCGCAAACGTTCCCTTCTCTAACGAAAGCTCTGCTTCGAAAATCGATAGCAAGAAACTGCGCGATCTCATCAGCGTTTGGCCACTTTCCGCCGGTCCATTCCGCTCGACCTTCGTCGTTTCTGTCCGTGAAAACTCGACGGAACGAGGAAAATGACGCTGTACGTGTTCCCGCCCTTCTTCGACCTGCCGTCGCTGGATCCCGTTTCGCTGCAATTCCTCGCGGTCTCGCGGTTCGTCGCCTCGGACATCCGCGTGGTGCCGCTGGCGAATCCCTCGCACTCGCCCACCGGCCGCCTGCCCTGCTACGTGGACGAGGACGTGCGGATCTCCGACTTCGACGAGTTCGTCGACTACTTGCGGGGCGCCCACCGCGAGATCGTCCTCGACTACGAGCTCACACAGGAACAGCGCTCGTTGTGCGTCGCCTACTCGTCGTTGATTCGGGAGAAGTTGGTGCCCGCATTGGTGAGTTCTTTCGGTTTTCTTCACCGTGTTTATTCGGAGCGGTTGCAGGAACACTTGCTGTGGGTGGACGAATACAACTACGGCTCGTTGACGCGCTGCATGTACACGAACACGATGAACTTCCCGCATTACCTCTTCTTCCTGAACGCCCGCCGGAACGCCGCCATCCGACTGGTGGAGGAGCTGGAGAAGACGCCCAAGGACCTCCTGAAGGACGCGACGAATGTGAGTGTTTCGCTTGATTACGAGTGTTGACAGCGAAAGGAATTGCAGGTGCTGAATCTCCTGTCCGCGAAGCTCGACGAGAACAAGTACGTGCACGGGAACAAGCCGTCGTCGCTGGACGCCCTCCTGTTCGGCTTCTTGGCGCCGCTGCTCAAACTCCCGCTCGCCAACGACCGCCTGCAGCTGCAGCTGGGCTCGCTGCCCAACCTCTGCATCTTCCTCGAGAACATCGCCTCCATCTACCTCCCACTGAGCGAAGAGCAGCTGCGCAAGAGCGTGGAGCACCGCAAAGAGTTCACCGCCCAGGTGGATCGCGCCCGCAAGACGCTGGAGAAGCAGCGGAACAACGAGAAGATCAAGAAGGCCGAGAAGCAGAAAGCTGAAAGGGATTCCGGCCAGAATCTCATCCTGTTCGGCCTCGTGTCCATCAGCCTCTCGATCGCGTTCGCCATCCACACGGGCCTCGTCAAGTTCGTGCCTTCCGACTAGTTGCCGCTTCCTGTTTGTTGTTCCTTAGATTTCTTTAATTAGGAATTAAACACACTTCCCACTCCTTCCCGTCGTTCATTCGTTCTTTCTTCAGGCGAAACGTGACGGTGAACACACGCCTGCGAAAGAAGAAGCCGAAGTAAGCGCTCGCCGCTCAACCACCCCACGGACGATCGTCACTTCTCCCTGTTGTTCTCTTCTGTGGATCCTCTCACTTCACGTTGGAAATTAAACTGTTTATTCGGCACTCAATTAAAGAGATCCGTCCAGCGAGCGGGGGAAGAGGGGCGTTCACTCCGGCTGGAGCCGCTGCTTGAGCTCCGCGTTCTCCCGCTCCAAATCGGCGCACTTCCTCTCGAACTCCCTCGCTTTCTGCTCCGCCTGCTGGCGGGCGTGGTCGGCGGCGCGGAGCTTCGCGACCAAGCCGCCCACTTCTTCGGCCAGCCGCTCGCAGTCGTCGAACATCTGGTCCATGCCTGAATGGAGGGAGGAATGGGGAGAAGGCGAAAGAGAGGACGTACATCGGTTCACCGAACGAAGGAGCTCCTCGTCGTCCAGTTGATCCAACGACGCGCTCACGGCCAGCGCTTCGGGCGGCAGGAGTGGCCGAGCGGGCGGGACGGGGGCGGCGATCGGGGCGACCACGGGGGCTTGCGGCTTCGGCGTCGTCGACTGGACTGAAAGTCGAAGGAAAGAAATGGAAGAAATGAACAGAAGCCTCACCTTTCGGCCTCTTTGGGGTCGTTTCCTTCGGCTCGGGCTTCCGCTTCGCCGCGACGGGCGGGCGGGGCGGCAGGCGGAAGCTGGAGGGCTGCCGAAGGACGACGCGCATGCCCCCCGGCGGCTCCTGCGGGCGCAGAGGGGCGCCGGTCGGGGCGAACGGCAAGGCGCGCGTCACGGGAACGGGAGCGGCTGGTGGGCGGCTTCCGGGCAGCCGGAAGAGCGGCCGGTGGGTCGGGCGGACGAAAATCGAGGGCCGGACGAGCAAAACGCTGGGAACCGCCCGTGTTCCGTTCGACTTCCCCGCGGAATTCGCGTCAATCGTAGCACGAGTGGCGGGCGATTCGGTGCGGACGGGCGTTGAGGTCGAGGGCTCGCCTTCAGCTGCGGGCGGCGGCTTCTTTGTCGTCGTTCCTCCTCGTCGACAGTTGGGGAATCGCGATCGCCGGCCGGCTTCCTCGCGATCGTGAGCTGCCGGCGTTCCTCCAGGCGACGCGCCTCGTGCGGGTGTTTGCGGCTGAATTCCGCCCAGTCGACTTCTCCTCGTGCGGCCGCTTCGGAGGTCGACGGAGCGGCCGCAGATGGCGGAGGAGTGAGGGCGGGCGCCGTCGACATCAACGAGGTGCTCATTTTGATGCGAGCCGAAGAACAAGCCGCCAAAATCGCCGCTTTGGAGGCAAGCGGAGCAGCAAACAGAGTATTTGATGATCGATTTCGATCGCCTCTTCCGTTAGAACGACTGTTTATTCCCTTCTACTGTGAGCACAAAGAAAGCGGGTCGATTGAACTCAAGAGTCGTGCTTCGAGACCTCCGCCGACGGTTTGGCCACCGGCTCTTTGGATTCCTTGGCCGCCTGCAACACACGACGGGATCAACAAGAGCACGCTGCAGCAACCACTCACCGCTTTGGCCTTCTTCTTGTCCTTGGCCGCCTTTCCCTTGCCCTTCTTGTCCTTGGGCTGAAACGAGAGGAAATGAGTGTGCATCGTGTGGTGTCACTTGCCGAGCGATCGGCCTCCGGCTCCTCGGGCGGCGGCATCTCGCCGTCGTAGAAGGGCGGCCAGACCTTCGGTTTGACCATGCGCGCTTTGATCCGCTTGAACATCTTGGCGTACTTCTCGCTCTTCAGGACGTCGCCCAACTCGCGGGCGAGCGCCTTCACGCTGTCGGTCTGCAAGCGAAGGTTGAAAGAAGACGGAGTGGGAAAGACGGACCGTCGGGCTCTCCACGTACTCGTCCGGGTAGCTGAAGATGGGCGGCTGTTGGGCGAGTTTGAAGCGGTAGGCCATCGATTCCTTCTGCAACGAGAATGATGGACGAGGAAGGAGCGGGTGGACTCACGGCCGGAATGTCCGACTCGAATTTGTGCAGCTTGAAGACGTGGATCTCCTTCTCGGGCAACGCCGGCGGGACGCCCTTCGGGCAGAAGGCGGCCAGCGAGGCGACCAGCGACCTGCAAGCCATCGATCCATCGGAAACATCGACGAATGCTCACTGCAGAATGAAGTGGTAGTCGGGGCGCTGGTGGGGCTTCAGCTGCCGCAAGTAGACGAGGATGAGGCAGAGGCCGACGGCGGAGAGCGGCTCGAAGCCGACGAAGAGCTTCTCTTCGCAGATCTCGTCCTTCAGCCTGGCCGTCTCCTCCTCCCCCTTCTCCTTCCAGAACGGACCGCCGCGCATGGCCATGATCTGAACAAGGGAGGGTAAACAAAGAGGAGTCCACCGACCGTGTAGATCCACGAAAGGAGGTCGTCGCGGCGCGTGAACTGCTTTCCGTTGACCACGTCCGTCGAGTCGAACACGCGGTCCGGCTCGTGATCCACGTACGGGACCTCCGGCTTCGGCTCGAAGTGGACGAACGGGCTGCAAACAAGCAGATTGGTGGGAAAAGCGGGTGGGTGAACGCACGTGGCCTCGGACAGGTCGATCAAGTAGCAGCAGTTGCCTGAAGGTGGATCAGTGAGAGCCAATCGAACGCCGCGTACCGTGAGACCCGCCGGGGCTGAAGCCGAGGCAAATGTGGCGCGGGCGGACTTGGCGGTGCACGAAACCGCAGTCGTGCATTTGTTTGAGTCCGAGGAGCGAGTCGATGGCCGCCAGAAGGATGAGGCCGGTCGGCAGCACGTGGTACTTGTCCTGAAGCCGCAAATGAGTGGGATGATTGAAGGAACTCACGATCAAGTCCTGGAAGCTGTAGCTCACACCTAAAACGCCAGCATAAAACTTGTCGTCTTTTTTAAAAACCCGGGAATGAGAGCAGGCGGAAGCACAAGTAATCGTCGGCGTAGACGGGCGAGTTGAGGTGCCGCAGGTGGAAGAAGGTCTCCATGGAGCGCCAGACGAGCAGCTCGCGGACGACCGTGAGGAACGCGTGGTCGGGCTCCGCCGCGTTCGTGCGCGCCACCTTGACGCCGGCCAGGCGCGGCCCGCGCGTCGCCAGGTGCACGAAGGACGGGGTGGTGCGCGTCGAGTTGGGGTTCAGGTGCTTGAGGACCTCGAAGCGGTGGGCGAGGAGCGTGCCGTCGGGGAGCGGCTCGTGGGCGCCCTGCAGCGGCTCCTTGCCGATGATCTTGCGTCGAATGTGCAGATTCCACGCCTGCTGCCGAATGAGCGCCTCCTCTTTGAAGAAGGCCTGAAGTCGGGAGAGGAGGTGAGTGGGAAAAAAGCGGGACGAACGTCGGCCTGCTCCCAGGTGGGCGGCTTCTCCGCGTCCTCCTCGCTGCCCGCCTCCTTGTCCTTCGGCATTCCTCCGTACGTGGGCGAGAGCAGAGCGCAGAGCAGCCGATCCCCGCCGCTGTGCAGAGCGAAACTGCCGGCTTGCTGTCGTTCAATCGACACTTCGGGCAATTTGCATGAAGCTTTCGGTTGTTCATTCAGCTGTTCCTCTCGCCTGCTTCCGCTTGCTGTCGATCGCGTCATCAAAGCTCACAGCCGGCTGGATGAATCAACGCTTTTCCCACGACGGCGGCCAGCGAGAAGCCGAAGCGACGATTTCGAGCGTCGATTATCCGCCGGCTGCCCCCGATCGTCTCTCTCGTGAGTAATCAGACGGCCGGCTGGGCGGGCGGGCGTGTTGTCCACTTCTCGCGTGTTCGATCGATGAATCAAAGGACGGTCGGGTGAGCGGCGCTCATTTCGAATCAATCCGACGGCCTTCTTTTCGATCACTCCCGTTCGGCCGGCCACTCCACTCGCCGCCTTTGTTTTTGCTCACTCGTGGTCCAAACGGCGAGTGTTTTCGTTTTGGAGGACTGCGGAGACCTCCGCCCGGTGATAAGCGGGGGAAAGACGTTCGGCTTTTCGTCTTATCGCCTTCTTTGCGAGCGAGCGCAGCGGAAGGAAAGCGAAACGGACGGCGGATTTCGGAGCGAAGTGGGTCAGCCGGGGAGAAGGCGGGCGTTGGAACGCGGCGGATCGTCTGCCGTCTATTCCACTCGGCAATTTCGGGTTGATTGGACATGGCTGTAACTGAAACCGATGGGAGCAAACACGACGATTAGCGTCCCGTTGATTCATCCGACATTCAGCAGCGGAAACACAAACGATTGCCCTTCGTTTGCTCGCTCAAAACAATCAAAAGCGAACGGGAAGGCCGCGAGAAACGGTCGACATTCCGGCCGGACTGTTTGTTTTCCGCCGGTCCCCTCGACACGCGGAACGTTCGCCCGCCGGCCGGCCGCTTTTCACTCAATTTCGCCCACAAAACTCGTGCCTCGTTTGTTTCAAAACACTCGGGGAGGTCTCGCCTCGCCCCGTTGTTCGCCTCGTCGAGCGGAACACTTGACAGCGCACGCACGTGAGTCATTCGTTGCGCTCTCTTGTTGGCGTGTGTTTGCCGCCGCTTCGTGGGAGGTGAGTCGCGTCTTGCTCGACGTTCATCACTTCGTTCACGCCGCAATTCCTCATCCACTTCCACCGCAAATTGTCATCATTTTGGACGATAATTCGAATAGCGCCGTTCGAATGGGAGTTTTGTTGATTCGATTGCTAAAAGTGACGATTTTGCTCGAATTTCCGTCCAGAACTTCCACCCGGTTTGTTTATCCGTTTTCGATTGATGATTGCTCGTATTTGGTTGTTTATTTCCGCATGTTTAGATCGATTGCAACCAATAGCAGAAAGGAGTGCTGGGGAGGAAGGACGGGGGATGATGAGGAGGGTCGGCGGGAGGGAGGGAGGGACGGCGAGTGCGCACCTGTTTACTCACTTCTTTCCGTCCGTCCGTCCGCCCGCTTGTTTGAACGGCCGCGGGATCCACGCGCCTCGCCTCGGTGCGGCGGACATCGGCGATCGGCCGTCCGTTCGCCCCGAAAGTCTCGAAGTGGGCAGGGTGATCGTTTGATTTCGTTGCGGACTTCCGCCGCCGCCTCGCCGAAGCGGACGGACGGACACGCGACTGCCGCGCGCGCGCGTGTTCGGCGGCGCTAATTTGGTCGATTTTCCACGTCTGCGCACTCCTTTCTCGCGATTGGCGGCGAGTCGTTTCGTCCGAAGGAGCGTGTTTGGCGTGCTTTCGGCCGGCTGGCCGCCGTTCGCGAGTTCCCGATCCCGTTTGCTCGATTTCGACCGGCAGTTCGAGAGAATCGAAAGGCCACACGGGGCGGCGGGGCGGTCGGCGGGTGAATCACGGGCGAAGCCGAAGGAGCGGGCGGCGGGCGGGTGTTCGCCGTCCGTTTTGTGTTTATGTAATCACGAATCTGAACGAAAACAGTCCGCCTTTCTTCTCGCCGCACCCTCGCCGCCGATCGGCCGTCCACAAGCCGACTTCTTCGGCCCCCGACCGCCGCCCGAACGGCCCGATAACCCCGTCCTCCCCTCCCCTCCCTCCGCTCTCTGTTCGCACGGTCGATTGCTCAAGTGCTCGAATCGAAAACAGTCCACTTTCCGCTCGATCGGCCGCCGTCTGCTGCCTTCTTTGACCTTTGGTATTCGGGGCGGTTGTTGTCGGCGAGAAGCCGCTTCTCCCAATCGAACGGCCGACCGGACGAAATCTCTTGCTCAGCACCCTCCCGCTACCGTCTTCCGCACACTCTTGCCACGATCTCTCGCGTTCGCTTTGCCCGCCGTCCGCTTCGCCCTACTCGACGGCCGGCCGGCGGTTTCGCAACGCCTGACGAAAGCGAGCGGGGGGCGGGCGGCTGATTGGCCGGCCGAAGGGTGATTCGCGTTGTTTACGCGCTTCTCCGTTCTCTTCGCACTCACTCCGTTGTTGTTGCAGCTCGTGGACGACCCCCAACTCGACTCATCGGCGGCCCATCGGAGTGCGGCCATGTCCCGAAACGCGTGGCTGTGTTTCGCGCTGTGGACGGCGCTCGTCCTCGGCGTCCTCGTGAATCCGTCGACCCAAGCGGTCGCTTCGGGCGCCCTCGTGCACCCCACCTCGAAACGTGAGTGCTCCCTTCTTTCTGCCTCCACTCGTCGCCTGCTTTCAGCCAACTGCGCGGGCATGTTCGAGTGCATCAGCGGTCGTTGCATCCCGAACCAGTGGAAATGCGACGGAGACAGCGGTGAGTTCAACCAACGAGTAGGAGCTATAATAATTCACCGTTCCTTGTAGACTGCGAACAGGCGGAGGATGAGGCGACCGACCTGTGCGATCGTAAGTGCTTCCGACCTCTCACCTCGATCATCCTACTTGCTTTGCAGCCAAGAAGCGGACCGCGCGGTGCACGGACGCCGAGTACCAGTGCGAGAACTCCGATCCCATCCGCCGCACCACGCCCGCGCGCGCCCGCTTCTTTGCCGGCGTCCCGTCGCTCTTCTCCAACATCTGCATCCCGAAGACGTGGCTCTGCGACGGCGAGAACGGTTCGTCCTCCTCCATTCCTTCCTTTTTCTATTGCCCTCGTCTGCAGACTGCCCGAACCGCGACGACGAGTCGAACTGCCAGAACGTCACGTGCACGGCGGAGCAACACAAATGCCAGTCGTACATGGACCATCTGACCTCCTGCATCCCCAAGGTAGGCAGGACAAAGGAGCGTTCCGTTCATCCGAATCCGTTTGCAGTCGTGGCGCTGCGACGGGCAGGACGACTGCGCCGATCGGAGCGACGAGAGCGAGGAGATCTGCGGCGCGAAGGCCAAGGACGCCCCCAAGCTGGAGTGCGACGCCGAGGAGGAGTTCAAGTGCGCCGACAACAAGAAGTGCATCTTCAAGAAATGGGTAAGCAGTTGCAATCCTCCTACTCTAACATCCTCTCCTCGCTTGTGTTCAGGTCTGCGACGGGGACAACGACTGCCTGGACGGATCGGACGAACACAACTGCCAGGACAAGAAGTCCTGCGATGACGCCGACCACTTCAAGGTTTGTTCGCTCGAATGCTCGTGTTCCAAATGATGGCCGGCTGTTTCCAGTGCAAGACCGTCCAGTTCTGCATCCCGAAGAACTGGAAGTGCGACGGCGAGGCCGACTGCCCCGACCAGTCGGACGAGAGCGCCGACGAGTGCAAAATCTACACGCCCGTCCGCAACTCCACCTGCAAAAAGAACGTGAGTCCCGCGTTGATTCGAAGCAATCATTCGTCCGTTTCGTTGCAGGAGTTCGCGTGCCACTCGGGCATGGGATGCATCAGCCAGGACTGGGTGAGTGGAAGGCGCGTGGAGGACGGCGAGTAATCCGCTCGCTTCAGGTCTGCGACGGGGACAGCGACTGCGCCGACCACTCGGACGAGAAGAACTGCCGGCCGGAGCAAATCCACTGCCAGGCGGACTTCAACGCGTGTGCCAACGGCGTCTGCCGCCTGGCCACCGACTGGTGCAACGGGCGGAACGACTGCGGAGACAAGTGAGTGGGCAAAAGGAAGGAATGGAGATGATTGATTGCATTCAGCTCCGACGAGAAGGACTGCTCCTCGCCCGCCCACAACTTCACGGGCAACGCCTGCAATCCGGAGACCGAGTTCAAGTGCCCGTCCACTCCAACCATCTGCATCCCCTACAAGGACCTCTGCCGCACCAACTCCCCGCAACACAACTGCCCGTCGGCCTCCGTGTGCGCGGACAGCAAAACGCTGGGCACGTGCGGGCCGGCCAAGGGCAACGAGACCGACTTCAACTGCAAGTGTGTCGCCAAATACACGCACAAGGCGGACGTCTGCTACTGCCCCGACGGCTACGACACGATCGGCGACAAGTGCATCGGTTTGTTTCTTGCTTGCTTCTTCCTTGTACCTTCTGCTCGTTTTCAGACGTGAACGAGTGCCTGACCGAGGGCACGTGCGATCAGATCTGCCGCAATTTGCCCGGCACGTACCAGTGCTCCTGCCATCCGCACTACAAGCTGGTGCGCGAGGCGGGCAAGACGGTGCCGTCCAAGTGTCGCGCCACCGGCAAGGACCCCCTGCTGTTGCTCTCGAACCGGGCGGCCATCCGGCAGTACGACCTGACCACCAACAAGTACCACCCGCTGGTCAATCGCCTCGAGTCCGCCGTCGCGATGGACTTCTGGCACGCGAACCAGTCGCTCATCTGGTCGGACGTGTCCAAAGAGCAGATCATGATGTGCCAGATGAACCGGACGGCGTGGCTGGGCGGCCTGCACGACTGCGTGGGCAACACCACGGACACGACGCTCGTGGGCGACGAGGTGCTCACGCCCGACGGCCTGGCCATCGACTGGATCCACGGCCTGCTCTTCTGGACGGACACCGGTCTGGACAAGGTGAGCATTCATTCGATCGTCTTCCTTTCATCCCCTTGTTCGTTGCAGATCTTCGTGCTCGATCTGAATTCCCCCCGAGCGCCACCGCCGCGCGATCATCACCGACGGGCTGGACGAGCCGCGCGCGATCGCCGTCGACCCGTCGGCCGGCCTGATCTTCTGGACGGACTGGGGGTCGCACGCGCGCATCGAGCGGGCGGGCATGGACGGCAACGACCGCCGGGAGATCCTCAGCGGCGACACCATTCGCTGGCCCAACGGCCTCGCCGTCGACGTCCTGGACCAGCGGCTGTACTGGGCGGACGCTAAGATGAAGATGATCCAATCGTGCAACTACTACGGCGAGAAGTGCCGCACCGTCCTCCGCTCGTCCGAGGACCTGCGCCATCCGTTCTCGCTGACGGTGTTCGAGGAGCGCCTCTACTGGACCGACTGGGACAAGGAGGGCGTCCTCACGGTGAACAAGTTCCGCGGCGACGACGTGAACATCCTCCTCTCGGGCATCTCCGGCCCCATGACCGTCCGCGTGTACCACGAGCAGGCCCAGCCGAAGCACCCGAACAAGTGCGACGGCCACAGCTGCCAGCACCTCTGCCTTCCGCGTGCGCACTACCGTGAGTTCCCCTCCCGTTTTCTTTTGTTGATCCATCACTCGGTTGCAGGCGCGGACAAGACGGGCGCCGAGGTGCCGCTGAACGGCCTCCCGTACACGTGCGCCTGCGCCAAGGGCTACCAGATGGACGTCAGCGACGCCGCCCTCTGCGTGCTGGCGGAGATGGCGGGCCTGGACGGCGGCCCGTCCGGCTTCTCCTTCTCCATGGCCTTCTTCCTCTTCTGCCTGGCGGTGGCGGGCGTGGGCGTCGCCGGCTACGTGTGGAAGTCGCGGCGCGAGCGGCCGTTCGTCTCGCTCCAGTTCGACAATCCGGTCTATCGGCACACCACGGAGAATCCGGACGCGCTGGAGTTCGGCGAGCCCACGGCGCAGACGGCCGTCCTCACGTGAAGCGGGCCCCTCCCCAATTGTTCACTTCCCTCTCCCACTTTCCTCCTTCTTTGTTCTTTCTTTTGTACATTGGTCCGTGTCTTCTTCCGACTGTTTCCAACTGTTCGTATTCTCTCGTTGTTGCCTTAAGTTATGCCGGAGTGTGTGATCAAGAGCTTCAATTCTCTCGTATCGACTTCCTCGCCCCCGTCTCCGCCTTCTTATTCTTTGTGTCCCCCTACTCCTCAATGAATAAACGCGGTTGTTCTCCTTCGATCAGGCTCCCGTTGATTCGTGAAGAACGAAGAATGGGGTCTCGATCGACCGACTTCGAAACGCGAGTCGGGAACGCGGCGGGAGTTCTCGGAGGGCGCGCGAATCCTCACGCAGAGCGCCGACCGTCGCGCGGGTTGACTCACGAACCGGCGGTTTCCTCTTCTGGTTTCGTTTTCATCGTTTTGTTCGCGCTTCCGCCGGGGCTTCGTGTTTGTTTTGGTCGCGTTTTTAATTCCCGCTTTGGTGATTGAAAAAGGACGGCGTTTTGTTCACTCCGCCGACTAATCGCTTCGCGCACCTCGAGGCGGCGGCCACGAAGACGAAAACGACCCAAACCCCCCGTCGTCTGCGTGCGAAAAACGACGAGCAAAAAGGCGGGCGGGCGGGACGATTTCCGGAGAGGGCGGCGCGCAATCGGCGAAGGAGGAGCGTCTTCTCGCTTTCATCCTGCGCGAGCACGAGAGGGAGTTTTCGGCAATTATTTCTGCCGATCGTCCTCGCCGCGGCGGCCTGTTGAACCGGTTGCCCCGGCCGGCGGTTCGTGATCGGCGGAGCCAAGGGAACACTCTCCTCGAGGTTTTATTGGACCATTCGAGGCGCGCAATTCCGCCGAGATTCCACTGGTCGTTGCACTTTCGGCGGCCGACCGTCCGGAGGTCAATTGGATCGTTTCGTTTGAGTGTGGAGTTCGAAGGACGTTCCGCTGATTGAATTTCACGCCGCTTTTCGTTCGAATTCGAGCTCCGCGTTCACTCGTCCACTTCGCCTTCTTGCAGTCGGCGGGATGCGCGCTCTCCGGTCGCTTCTGCTCCTTCTTTTGGTCCTGCCGGCCGTCCAGCCGGCCGCTTACGACGGCGAGGAGGACAGCGGCCAGAACGCCGAGTTCTCCGTCGACCGAGCGGTTCGTTTCAAGCAATGAAGGCTCTCATCTCGGTTTAGAACGAAGGCGGAAGACCGACGACTTCTCGTCCGAACACCAGTTTGAAGGGAGATTGTGAGTGGCAAACACAATAGAGGATCTCTCGGCTTCTTGCAGACGATCACGAGTACTCGAACGAGCGGCCGGGCAGCTCGCGATCGGCCGAAGCGACGACCGCCGCCCCGTCGCCGGCCGCCCGCACGACGCCGACGAGCAGCGCGAGCTACGAGGTGAACCTCGACTCCAGCGAGAGCTCCACGCAGTTCCCCGCGTGGGTCGGCCGGAGCAGCGAGGAGCGGCGTGCGAAAGGAGGGGGTGAGGACGGGAGATCGAAGATCGATGGGGCTGATTCGATTGTAGGAGGCGGAAGCAACAAGCAGGCGACGTCCACTCCGTCTCCTTCTTATGACGACACTCCCGCTTCTTCTCCGCTGCCGAAGGTCCACTCAAAACAGCAGCAATCGCTTTCGTTTGCCCCGTACGACGTTCCGCGGGGATCGGCGGCGGCCAAGGAGGCGCGTGCCCGATTCTCCAAACGACCGCCGGCTTCCGCGCGCATGAATTCGATCGGGCAACAACATCAGCGACCAGCTTCTTCCCACTCGCAAGCCGCCGGCTATCCGCAGCGAGCAGCTGTCTCTTCCGCCGCGCCCTCGCTTCGGCACGCAGCCGGCAGGACGTCCGCTCTGCCGTCTCTCCGCCGCCAACAGCCGACGGCCGCGTTGCCTCAGCCGGCCGCCCAGCACTCCCAAGGACGCTACCAGTTCGCAAAGATGAACGGCGAACCGCCTCCTCAAACTGCGGGATACGCACCTGCTCGACGGCAAGGTCCCAGCGCGTACTCGTGGGCCAAAATGTCGCCCTCCACTCGACAGCAACCGGGCGGAATGCGCGGCGGCTATCAGACGAAGCCGCCAGTTGCGGGTAATCGATTGCATTCTAGTCCCAACTCTTGATCTCCTCATTCTTCAGCTCCTCGTCCTTCTCCTGCTGCTTACCGCCCCACACCACCCTTTCATCAACAACCGAGGGGATACGCTCGACCCAGCGGAGGAAGTGCGGTAGGTAAACAATTGCGAAAGGAAGAGAGCAATTCATGGACACTAACGACCTGGTTCGAACAAATCCTTTCAGCTCCCGCAGAGGCCTCAATCCTACTCGTTGCCACGACCGCAAGCCCTGCAAACTAACCGGCCGGCGGCTAACTACGCGCAACGTAGGAGCATAAATGAACAATGAAAACTATGCTTGCTAGTTTTAGACCCTCAGCACTCTGTTCGTCCTCAGCCTTCTCCCGGAAGTCAACACCCGGCTCGTCCGCATCCCTCCGCCTACCAACAACGAACTCAAGCGGCCGCCCGTCCGCAAGCTCGTTCTTTCGTCCAGCCCCGCCCACAACTCCTGAGTTCTCCGGCCTCCCACCGCCCGACCGGCTACGGGCGACCGCCGGTGAACGGCGAGTACTCGATGGCGGCTCGCCCTGCCCATTCGAATCGACGACCTCCGCCTCAACACCGACTGCAGCCCGCCCGTCTGTCCACGCCCTCCGCGTACAACCAACGACCGCCGAGCACGAACTACCGACCGGCCGGCCATTCGATGGGAGCGGGCAGCAGCCGCGTGTCGCACAATCGAGGCCAAAGCGCCCGAGTCGCCCCTCCGCCCGCTTTCCGTACCCGACGGCCGCCCACGACTCCCGCCCCGCAATCCAACGGCCGTCCTGCCCGTCCGTGGACGATGAAGCTCTCGACAGCGACCGTTGCGTCTGCCGAGAACTTGGGGGTCAACCCCTCGGGCTACAAGTACGGCAGTTGAAGTCACTCCATCCTTTATTTGCTCGAATGCTTTACAATTCCTTTGATTTCATCTCTGTCAATCGTTCTCGCACCTTCTTTGTTTCGGAAGAAGAATGTACAACGAACAACGTTTATCAACAAGAGGGAAGGGAGTAACCTGATTGTGAATGAATGGATTGTGTACACGGCTGATGGAAGACGAGGACCCGATGGAAACACCGACTGCTTTCAAACACTCCCGTCGCTCAATCCACCTCGAAGGCGGGATTCTCAAAGTGGACGGACGTCCGCGAGTACTCCGGCCGGCGGTTCTTCCACGCGTAGGCGGCTGCTCCGACGATCAGGGCGACGAGCGCGAGGACGGCCAACGTGCTCACGATCCCGCGCCTTCTGCTCAGCCGGCTCGCCGGCGTTCGTTCGGTTGGCCGCTCGGCGGGCGGCTCCGGCGGCTCCTCACCGTGCGGAACGCACTTGTCTGTCGTTTTCGGGTCCGGCTTGAAGCCGTCGGAGCACAGGCACATGAACGTCGGCCACAGCTCGTTGGTTTGTTCCGCTTGCGACGAGTTAGCCCCTAACCGGCCGAAGAGAAGGTAAGTGACAGGAAGGAGTACTCACGGAGTTGTGCCATCGGAAGGCAAAGGTTGTCGCACGTGTGATTGGCGCACAGATTCCGCTGATCCGGCTGCTGCTGCTCGTGGAAGACGCGGATGGCCGTTGGGCCGGGCATCCCGTTGAGGAGCGTCCGCGCCTCCGAGCCATCGAATTTGTTCATCACGAGCACGCCCTCGCGGTCGACGTCCGTGAGGAAAAGGCGGTCCTCAAAAAGGGCCATCGAAAACGGGTGGCCGAGCTCCGTGAACGAGCGCATCACTACGCGCAGGTCCTCGCCGTAGTAGTCGACCGAAAGGACGGCCTTCGACTTCACGTCCGCCCAGTAGAGCCGCCGGTCGAGTGTGTCGATGGCCAACGCGGTGGGCCAGCGGAGGAGTGGCTTCTTTTGGGTCACGATTTGCTGAACACCCGACTGCAAGGAGCTGCCCCCAAAGGACACTCACCATTCGATCGCCGCCGTCCATGCCCGCCCGCTCGATGCGCGGCACCACTCCGATGTCCGTCCAAAAAAGCAACCCGACGGACGGGTCGACGACGAGGGCGCCCGGCTCGTCCAGCCCGTCGGTCAGCAAACTGCGGTGGTGGTTGTAGAAGAGATCGAAGACTTCGATCTGCAACCAAGCATCAATTGAGAGAGTGGACGGTGGGACTAACGGCAGCCACCGGACTTGTGACGGACGTGAAGAGGAGCCCGTGAACCCAATCGATGGCCATTCCCTTGACCTTTCCGGTCTCCCGCTCCCTCCACTTCAAGCTGTCGTCCACGCAGTGGTCCAGCCGCTGGAGCAGGCCGTTCTTGTCGGGGATGCGAGCCGCCTTGCAAGTGATCAGCTGGCCGGTGCGCGAGTCGCTCCAAATGATCGTCCCGTTGCGGTGCCAGTAGTCGATCAGTATGTCGGTGCTCAGCTCGGTGGCCAGCAGGCGGTAGCGCTCGTCCACGAGGTCGAATTGCCGGATTTCGTCGCGGCTCGAGAGCAAAAGGAGGGCGTTTGCACCGCGCGCACGGCATTTGGACGCGACGCCCTCGCCCAGCGCGGCGTACAGCTCGAAGCCGGGCCGGCACGAGCAGGAGTACGAGCCAGTGAGGTTCGTGCACGTCTGCGCACAAGTCCCGGGCGTTCGGCACTCGTCCACGTCGATGCAGCGACCGCCCAGCGGGTGGAAGCCGGCCGGGCAGTAGCAGAGCGAGTAGTTCGTGTACATCGCCCGGCACTTGCAGTTGGGATCCGTGTCGAAGCAGAAACGAACGTCCTTGTGGCACTCGGAGATCAGGCAGTCGTCCGCGGCGTGCTCGGTTGCGCAGAGCCGATCGAACGGAATGCACGAGCGCGGCACGTCGCAGCGAAAGTGGGCCGGCGGGCACGTGGCGGCGCGGTCGTTGTGCAGCGGCGGGCAGTTCGACTCGTCCGAGCCTGCAGCGAAAATGAAAGGAAGATGAAGCTGATGGACAAACCGTCAGAGCAATCGTACTCCCCGTTGCAAACTAAAGAGTTGAAAGAGAAGGGTGAAGAGCGTTAAAGGCAGAAATCACAGTAGCGTTCGGGCAAGCAGATCCCGTTGGCGCAAATCTTGTCGCCGGCCTTGCAGCGTCGTTTCTGCTCGCAAATCGCGCCCTGCTCGTCGCTTCCGTCCGCACAGTCTGCACTCAATGAGGGATTCAAGGGAAAGAACACAAGAACCCACCGCTCTCGCCGTCACAAACAAAGTGCCTGCTCACGCACTCCACACCCGAACGGCACGGGAAAGACTGAAGGAAGGGTTAGAGCAAGCAAGGTGGATAAAAGGAAGTACCTTCGGCGGACAAGAGACTCGCTTCATCTTGCGGAAGACGGGACAGTTCAGCTCGTCGGAGCGGTCTGCAACGAGGCGGGTAGGCGGCGAGGAGAAGCCGGCCGAAATACCCGGACAGTCGACCACGCCGTCGCACTTCCGCTTCAACGAGACGCAGAACTCGCCGCCGGGGCACTAAAGAAAGCACATGGGGATGAGTGGACGGAGGGGAACGAACCATGAACTCCGTTTGGGGATCGCAGGCCCGCACGAGCTCGCAGAACTCCTCGTCCGAGTGGTCCGAGCAATCTGCAAGCCGATTAAAGGAAGGAAGGGCGAACGGACCTCTGCTCCCATCGCAATGAAACTCCCGGTCCACGCACATCTTCCGGTGGGCACACCTGCAAGCGATGCTCGACGATCACCCCGAGGTCGGTGGACCGACCGGAACTCGTCGGCCGCACACTCGGCCGCTCGCCGCGTGCAGTTCCGCTCGTCCTCCAGCAGCAGGCAGTCTTGCTGCAAAGGGGCGGTCAAAAGAACGAGAAGCCGAGTGGACGAACCTTTCCGTCGCATCGCCACGCGTTCGGCACACACGCGGCGACGCCCATGAAGTTGACGCACGCGAACTCGTCCGGCGCGCATTTCGGGGCTGCAATCCGCGCGGTCAGTGGGCGGCGGCGTGGCCGCGCGAACCTTTGGGCAGCGTCGAAACGGCCGCCGGGAACGCAAAGAAGACGAGCAGCAGCGGGAGCCCCATTGCGCGACGAGTGATCAAACGGTTTTTGTTGACGAACCGTTCGAGAACATGGAGAGGACGTCTGAAAAGTGGGGCGACTGTTCGCGACCTCCACGCACGTCCGCTCGCCGGCGATCGAACGGTGAACAAAAACGAAGTGGAAGCTTGCGGAAACAAGTCGTTCGTGTTCCTCTCGGCTTTTGGCTACCCAAAAACGGCCCAAAAATGGCCAAAAATGTAGCCGCACGCAAACGAAAGCACAAATCGCTTTGCACGGGAAAGTTCACGCACGCAACGCAAACGGAACGCGGAGAGAAGTCACGAATTCACACGATTTTCGCCTGTTTGCTGGCGGCACACGAACCGCGCGAGCGAACGCGATCGCCATCTCCGTTTCTTCCACGCTTCTTCCGGAGGCTCTGTGTTCACTTCAATTACGCGCCTTTCCGCGATGCCCCCGGCCGCCGATGCTCACGGTCTTCCCCTCTCGCCCGCCGAACCGCTCGCTCGCCGCCGGCAACGCCGATCGGCGGAGTGCGCGGGTGGCTTCTGCTTGACAGCGCGATTTTCGTTCTTTGGCGTCTCAAAAAGTTCGATCGCAGAACAGAAGAAACGGACGCTAACAATAAACATCAGCAAACGCGCAACAAACGCAAAGCCCTTTCTGGCATGTTTTTGATCAAAAAGCCGACATCCAGGTGGTCGTCGACAAAAAGCAAATCGCGTCATCGCGAGTGCCTGTGATCACAAATGGAAAAACCTCCAGCGTTCGCCCAAAAAGCGGGACGGTCGCAGAACGAAAAATATTTGTTTTCCGCGCGAACTCCCGCGTTCCGCAAACAAAAAGGCGGAAATTCACGAACGTGAGCGCCGAGCGGACGGCCGCCGGCGAGCGTGCGCGTGTTGATCGGCGGGAAGCGAACGCAAATCGACGGGCGACGCTCCGGGCGCAAAACATCGCGATTTTGATCTCCGTTCGTCGCTTCTTTCGGTCAGCCGGCCGCCGAACGCTCGATTGCGAGCGGCAGGGGTTGACCGTTGGGTTCTTTGTGAAGTTTTCGGTCAATTCGATTCACCTTCTACTTGGATGGAATTTCTAATGAGTTCTAATTTCTAATCTCTTGCCGTATTATTTATTCTGATTAATAAACGAAAGAAACAACCGAGGTGTTCACGGCTGGTCGACGAGAAGACCGCACAACGCGAACACCCGCCGCTGGTGGTCGAGGAGGGCGGGGAAGCGGGTGAGGAGGGGGCGCGTGGCGGTGTTCGTGGACGAGGGCGGCGGCGAGGAAGTCGGGCAGCGAGGGGCCGGAGGGCAGCAGGAAGGCGGCGCGGAGGGCGGCGTGGACGAGCGGGCAGAAGAGCCGCAGCGTGGGCTCGGCGTTCGTCTTCTGCAAGCCGGAGGGGAATCGCCGCCGATCGCCGCTCACCTTCGCGCTCGCCGCGCACTCGTCGAGGAATTCGGCCAACTCGCGCACGCGCGCCGCCTCCCACGCGTTGGCGCCCGCGAGGCCGAGCGCCTCGGCCAGCGGCACGAGCGGGAGCGCCGGCGACGTCCCGGCGGCTGAAAACGAGCAGGAAACAAATGGAAGAAAGAAAGAAGTTACCTGCAGGCGGCCGGCCCGTTCGGTACGCGAGCATCAACTGGAGGGCGTCCACCATTCGAAGGGAGTTGTTTTGACAGCGAGGGGGCAAGAAATCGATACGTCACGGGCGGCGAGTCACGTGCGCGTCGCCGCGGACCACCCAGATCGTCCGCCTGATTTACATGAGCCCCCGCGTTCTGTTCGGCGGTCGGGCGGCTCGCTCATTGCGAGAGGAGCAGGGAGTCGGGAGAACACGAGGGAGCAGACGGCTGCAAGGAGATGGCCCCGTCGTCCATGTCCGCAAAACGACGTCCGGCCGCTTTTTCGATCGATCGAATGCCCGTCCTTTGCAGCCGGCCGCCGCTTGAGCGCATTTTGTTCGTTCTTTCGATTTCCCACCGCAATCAACCGCCCACATACTACACAATCAAACGTTTATTGAACAAATAAATGCATGATGAGGGATGGACTCAAGCGCGCTCTTCCAAATGGCGCAAGAAGAAGCTGAAATGAACGCAAGGGATTAGAAGATGGCGGGTGGACTTGCCTGAGGAAGGGCGAGAGGAAGAGGCGGTACATGGGATCGTAGGCCGGACCGGAAGTGACCGGCGGGAGGTCGTGGCGGATGGGCTTCGAGTCGCCGCCCGCCTCCACGTGCACGTGCGTGAGCTCAGCGTCCCGCTTTTCGATCGCCCGCCTGAAAGCTCGGGGTTGCCGGACGGGAAGAGGGGGCACTCACGCGGCCGTTCCGTCCAGCAGGACGAGCAGGAGCACGAGCGAGAGAAGAACTTTCATGCTGGCAGATCACGAGCGAGTGACGAATGAGAACGGAGGACGCGCGGCGGAGCTCAACGCGGAGGACGGGCCGAGCGGAAGATAGCGGCGATTTGCGCGTTTTATCGCGTGTTCGCGGGGCATCCGCACAATCAAGGGACGAAAAAAACAAGCGGAAGATCGGAGAGAACTTTGATGCGGCCGGCCGGATTGTGCGTGTTCTCTTGCACCCGGGCACTGAACGTCGTATGTTTTCGCAGATGAACGTTCATTTCCGGCGAATCACACGAACAAAGCGGGGATTCTCAGCCACCATTGTACAAGCGAATAAACAGAGCGACAGGGCGTCAAGGTGGACGAGCTCGACCCGCTCCTTGCACATCGACGAGCTGGTAATCGGCCTGTTTCAAACGGTCGATCCACCCTCTTTGCTCGCAGGCAATGATCACTTTTAACTGCACGCGGAAGTGGCAGTTGAACTGCGAGCACCGAATCGACTCCTCCCGTCGGTTTCTGTGGTCTCCCAAGCAAGGAAGAAGCCGGCGAGCTCGTTTATTTTGGACCGAAATGGAGACGAGCGTTCAGTCGAATGTCCACGCCGGAGCCCCGCGGAGTGCCCGACGACTTGCGGGCGGCCCGTTGCGGCGTCTTCGGCTTCTTCGGGAAGACGCGCACGAACTCGGTGGGCGCGTCGTCCGGATTGCCGCTCGGGGCGGCCGCTTCTCCGCAGTGCAAGCTGAAGCGAGGGGAAGTGGGCGGAGGGCGGGACCCACCGGTAGATTCTCGTACGCCACAAGGCCGAAGATGAGCAGTTGGATCACGGCCATCGGTCGAGTGGGCAGAAGAACGTAGGAGAGGCGACCGGCTGCTCGTGGAGTGAAGAACGAGAGTGGTCGGCGGCTTGGCCTCGGCTGCTCTCAAAAGAGTAAATTTCAAGCATTTCGAGGTCGGACAAAGCTTTCACTCCTTTCGGCCCACTCATTCCGCACACTCTCCGTTCAACCAGACGGTCAGCTGCTCGAAATGCGCGCTCTTTTCTTCTTCGCCGTCTTCTTTGCGGCGATGCGCGGCCTCGACGCCCACGCCGCGTGCGTCAACCCCGCGAAGGTGGACGGACGGGACCGATTGTGAGTTCCTTTCTCCTCTGCTGTCCACTCAGCGCCGTCATTGCAGCGACCTGGGGCAGTGCAAACAGACGAACATCTCGGTCGTTTGGTCCGGCAAGTCGCTGTTCCTCACCGTGTCGGGCGTTCGCGAAGGATTGCCGTGAGTTGCTTCTGACCCTTCTTTTGTCCACTTTGTTCGTAGGATCACGGCGACGATCGGAGAGGACTGCTCGTTGGAAATCAACTCGAGAGATGGCTTTGCCGCCAAGTCGTGGACAATCTGTGGGTTCCGCCTCTACCGCCTTCGACTTCTCCGTTGCAGCGCACAAGAACGAGACGGCCAAGGGCATCGGGCAAAAACTCGTTTTGGACGTGCGAACGGATGCGGTGAAGACGGGCCACCCAAAGACAACGCTCTGCAAAGGTCAGCAGCTCGCGAAGAAGACCGGAAAGGGCGAACGGCGGACGACCGTCGGCCTGAAGCAGTCGCAGATTTTTGGCGACCTTCGTTTCATCATCAGCGTGAGTTCTCTCTTCCACTTACATCCGCTCGTCTGTTCAGAGCAAGAAATCGGATGTGCACGAGATTGTGGCGACGGGCGGCTCTTCTCAACCACTGGTCGTCCCGGTGGGCGGCCGGCCGCCGCCGATGGGCCAGCAGCCGGGCGGATTGGGGCAGGGCATCGGCGGTCAACAGGAACTCCCGCCGATTGCCGGCGGCCTTTCGCAGGGGCACACCGCCGCGCCGACTGCCCGCCCGATCCACGTCATCACGAACGGAACGATCGTGCGAACCCTCCATTTAGGTGAGTCCTTCCGCCGCCCTTCTTCCTACTGTTCGCTTCAGACTTCGACCTGAAGGACGACATGGCGGCCGCCAGCTCTCGTGTCGCCGTGTGGACCGCCTTGCTCGTTGGACTCGCCGTCCACCTCCTCTGAACGGAGATCAAAGGCGAAGGATCGTCCTCGTTTGTGATCTCCCGCCGTTTGCCCAGTAAACCTCTGTGTGATGTGGTCATCGGGCGGAGAGCGTAGAAAGGATCGGATTGCGGAAAGAAGTCGATAAAATTGCTACACACCGACGTCCTCCGAGCCGCCGGACGAGCCCATCGCTCGCTCGTATTCTCGGCGAGAACACCCGAGAGAAGGCGTGGCGTTTCGCCGCAGTCGGCCGGCCGCTCGTCGGTTCTTCGGTTCGCGTCTTGTTTCGGTCGCGGATTGTCGTGAATCGAGGTGAGTTTCGTGCTTCCGCCCATTCCTCGCATTTTGTCCAGTTTCTGTGAAAATTCGCCCGGTTCCTCAAAATTCTTCAAAAAAACACGTGGTTATTGCGAAATTCCACTGATTTCATCCGCATTTAAGGCGGAATGACTTCCGCTCCCAAGAAGCCGCGTACGGGAGAGGCGCCCCGGGAGGTGGAGATGCCGGTGGTCGGCGGAGGGCCGTCCGTTGGCGAGATGCCCGTCCGTCCGCCGCCCCGCCTGCCGGCCGAAGCGCGTCGTCAGTTCCACTTTTTCATGGGCCGTCCCCACCAAGAAGCTCTCAACGATCGCAACGTCGCGCCGCCCGGGCAGTCGCTGACTCGCGTCCTGCTCATCAGCCGCCGCTTCTTGGCTTCCTTCTTCGAACATCACGACTTCGGCCCTGCGAAGATCACGGTCGAACAGGGCGAGTGGAACGGAAGTCGACTGGTGGTCGAATTGCGGATGTTCACTCTCCTGACCGTCCCGTTCGTGCAGACCTTCGACGGAGTCGCGGCCGTCTTCGCGCTCTACGGGAATGTGGCCGCCATCGAGATCCACTGGGACGTCCATTGGACTCGTCTGAACTTCGCGCTGCTCCTCGCTTGGATGCAAGTCGCCTCGAAGCTCCAAAGTGAGTGCTTCCTAGTGCCTTCCTTCCAATTCACTCCTCCTGCAGCTCTGCCCGCCTTGACGTCGATCAAACTGACCGCCCGCGACTTCAAGTACGAGTACTCGTTCGCTGACATGTTCGTCGACTCGATGCCGCAGAAGGTGACCCGCCTGAACGTCCACGGCCAGCGCATGGCCACGTTGTTCCGCAAGCGAAAGGACCCGCTCAAACCGGTCGAGTTGTGGCTGACCGACGACGGCGACGAGCATCCGTGTAAGCAGAACGTTTAAAAGCGCTCCACCTTCTTTTTGATTTCAGATCTTGCGGACGTCTTTCGCCTCCCGACTCCCCGTTTCGAACTTGACGTGACGCCGGCGGAAGACGAGCCGCATCCCGTCCACGACTGCGGACCGTTCGACCGAAACGAACAGCTGCGGGAGCTCCACATTTTGAGTCGGGACTTTGCGGAGTACGGCACTCGACAGCTTCTCCGCCACATGCGCGCCCTCAACGACCACTTCAAGCTCGTCCACCGCGAGGACTGCTGGCATTGTTTCGGTGTGAGTGAATCACTCGGTTGAGTGTTCAGCTCGTGTGACTGTTTGCTTTTCAGGCGTACCCCGAAGATTTCGAGGAATTCGACGCGGTCAAAGCGGAAGTCCCGAGCTTCGTCGAGACGATTCGAGAAACGGGATTCGACTCGACGGACGCCGAGTTGCGAATCTTCGTTTATCACTTCGTCCGTTGCTCCTCGTGATTTTGCTGCTCTTATTCGTTTGTTTAGTCTCTTTGGCGAGGAGTGGGCCAGGAGGCACTCATCGAGCATCTCGACTGGAAGGACGAGGGGAAGATTTCGTGGCTCTACCAGAAACGACCCGTGCGCGCCTGTTCTTCCGTCCACGAGGGCATCCCCATTCTGATGGGCTTCTCAAAGTGACAGTCACTTTTGCTCGTTAACACATTGTCTTGGTCCATGGAGAGCATAAACATGAGTACGCACCACTCAATCGGCGTGGAATCCGACGAGAAGAAGTCAACAGACAACAACGCCGCCTGCCTTCATCCAAGTATTCTCCGTCCGACTCGCCACTTGGCCGCATGAACGCGAGAAGGTCGTGAACTTCCCGCGAATGGAAGTGCCGATCGGAAGTCTTTCCAGCGGTGGCCTGAACGCACAAGGAACAAAAGCAGTAGAGTTCGGACTTCTTATTGCCGCTGGGCCATCCAACAGCCGAACCAATCGAAGCTGTCTGTTGAAATGATCCGTTCTGCTCCAGACATTGCGGAAGTAATCGGGCGCCTCGAGTGGATGGAGGCCGCTCGGAATGAGAAGGCGAGGGCGGTTGCATTGTTGCTCGCGATCACCTGATCACTGCAAGCTGTTTTTAATCACACGAGCCAAGCGGCGGATTTCGTTTCCTCCCGCTCACCGCCAGCAGGATTCCATCGACCAACGAAATAAACGTTTCGTCATGTCCACAGTGTTCAACAGAAAGTGGCCGGCTGCTTTGCATTCCCGACGAACAAGCGGACGAACGACGGGGAATTCATTTCCATTTGGAGCGAAGAGCCCGCTATTCGATTCAATTTTATGCTGAAGACCCTCGTCGGCTTGTGCTTTCTGTTTAGCGAACACGCCTTTAGCGGCGGCTCGCTTTTTTCGGTTCGGGCGGGTCAAAGGCGAGACGCTGCGGCTAGCACAACGCTTTTAGCGGCCGCCGCGAACACGTGGTCAGAGCAAAGGTCCCGCCTTCCTCTTGCTTGGTGGGTCGCTCTGCTTTGTCTCGCACCCGCACCGGCCCGCTGTCGGCGATCCTGTCGTCTGCGGGGCGGGTTCGAAGCCACGAGTCTTCTGTTGTTGTACTCTCTGGTGCTAAACGGCTGAATCTCTTGCTCGTTCACGTGCGACCGTCGATGGCCGCCCATCTCCGTCGACTGGCGGGCGTCCTGTGGAAGCCGAAAGCGCTGTTCGTTTTGCTGCTCGCGGTCAGCGGCCTCCTGTTCGTTGGATTTCGTTTGAACTTTGACGACGAACACGTGAGTGGGCTCCGGTCATTCCACTCACTTGATTGAAGGTCTCTTCGCGCAACGAGACGCCGCTCGTGTTGTTCTGGAAGGCGGGCGACCGCGAGCAGCTCCTGCGCTCGTTCGCGCGGTCGGCCGACTGCCCGCACGCGTGCGTCTTCACGGCCGATCCGGCGGACGCCGAGCGGGCGGCGGTCCACGTGCTGCACGCGTGCGCGTACGACGTCCCCTCGCCGCCGCCCACCCACCCGCTGCGCGTCCACCTGATGGGCGAGTCGCCGCACAACTCGGACGGTTCGTCCAACCGCTGGATTGACGACCGCCTTTTGCAGAGTGGACGGGAGATCCTGCGTACTTCAACGCGACCGTCTCCTACCGCTCCACGGCCACCATCTTCCGCCCGTACGGCCGCTTCGTGGCGCGCGACGGCGGCGAGCGGCCGGCGGACGTGTGGAGCGAGCGGGAGGTGCGGGCGGCGGTCGAGCGGAAGAAGTCGGCGGTGCTGCTCGCGATCTCCAACTGCTCGCCGCACTTCGCGCCGTCCGGCCGGCTCGCGTACGCGGCGGCCCTCGAGCGGCACGTCGCCGTCATGCGCGTGGGCGGCTGCTTCGGTCGGCGCGTGAGCGACGAGGAGTTGGCGGCGCTCGTCGGTTCGTCCCACTCGTTAGACGACCTTCCCTCCCGCTCGTCCGCTTGCAGCCGACCACCACTTCTTTCTCGCGTTCGAGAACTCCGTCTGTCCCGAGTGAGCGCCCTTCATGCTTGCATTTAACGTTCTCTCCGCGCGCAGGTACACGACCGAGAAGTTCTGGCGCCTGAAGGACCTCATCGTGCCGGTGGTCCTCAGCCGCGGCGCCGTGAACCCGCACGAGGTGCCCAACGCGACGTTCGTCGCCGCCTCGGACTTCCGGACGCCGCGCGAGTTGGCCGCCCACTTGCACTTTCTGATCCAAAACAAGCGCGAGTACGAGAAGTACGCGCAGAAGTCTAAAGAATGACTGGCCGCCTGTCTGCAGGTTCTTCGAGTGGACGAAACGCTTCCGGAAGACGCGCGAGGACGCGTCCGCCTGCCGCCTGTGCGCCCTGGCGACCACCAAGCAGTCGGGACTGCGCGTGCCCGACGTGAACGCTTGCTGGAACCGCGCGGAGTGCATCGCCGACTACGGCCAGAAACTCCTCGGCCGCACGCCCGAATTCGAGCGCGAGGAGGCGCGTCTGGGCGAACTCGTGCAGCGGACGGGGCGCCGGCGGGAGGTGTGAAGGGGGGACTGCTCAATGAAGATCTTTGCCTGTTGTCTAGCGATTGAAGGAGTCGCCGCTACGAACACGAGGTCGCGCTGCTCGACGGTGAGGGTCTGCACAAACTCGAAGCAAGACTGTTGCCGCCGCAGTGCGCGGAAGCACGTGGCGGCTGTCTTCTGTCGAGATTCAAGAAGGCGCAAGTGACAGACCGCGTGTTTATCCGTTAGCACCAGCATTTAGAGAGAACAACAAATGAACAGAGAGGAAACTACGGCAACTCCAATGCGAAGAGGCCGTAGAGGATGCGCACGCCGCGGTAGGCGTAGGAGTAGGTGGGCATCGTGTCAGTCCAGAAAGGCCACGGCCGTTCGCCCTCGTCCGTCCAGCCGAATCGGTCGGCCGCGCTCTTCCGCGAGACGATCTTCCACTTTTGCTGCAAGCACAAGGATGAACGAAGAAAAGATCGAAAGCTACAAACCGAATCCTCGATCCCAACCCACAACTCCGCCTCGTTGCCCTCCTCCTCGTCCTTCAGCCCGAAGCCGGCGTCCTGCATTTCTTCCACCATCTTCTCGGCCTCTCGCTCGATCTTCTTCACAGCAGACCAATCGCGAGCCTTCTGTAACAGGAGATCATTCAGAACGTTTGGCCGGAGCCCTCACCTCGAGCTTGACGAAGAAGAACTTGTTGCAGATGAGTTTGAAGTGGCCGTTGACGGGGCGGAGGTGCGGAAGGATCCGGAAGTCGTTCTCTTCGCAGTCGGTCAGGATGTGCACCTGTTTCAAGTGCTCGTTTGGCGACAGCGGTCCCCAATCGAGCAGCTGGCCGGGGAACCTCGCATCGGGAGGCGGTAGGAAGAACGTGAACTTGGAGCACTTCAGCCGGAAGACGTCCGCGTAGTCTGCAACCACCGATCGAGAATCACTTGGTTTCAATCGAACTCACAGTTCTTCCCTCGCTGGAACATCCATTCGACCGACTCCAGGGGGCACTTGCGGTTCACGAGCAGCGTGACGACGCTGAGATCCCAGACGGCATTCATGTGGGTCACCTTGTCGGGCAGCGAGTCGATCAGGAACTCGGTGAGCGGACGGACGATCTCAAAGGCTTCCAGTTTGATGGACGACAGAGAGGGAAGGTCTGAAAAGAACGAAATATTGAATGATGGATCAAAGCGGGGTGAACTTGCCGTGCAACACGTTGGCGATCTGCATCCACGCGGCCATGACATCGACATCCTCTTCGGGCGGCCAGAAGTTCGTCCAGTAGATCTGGACCGTGGCCAGGCAGCGGCCGAGTCGGAGGAGAGCCGCAACGCCTTCGGGCGTCCGCACGAGATGATTGAGCTTGCAAGCGTCACCTTTGCGCTTGGCCAGCCGGATCTCATCCTCGTCTCGGACCCAGATGAACACCGTGCCGAAGTCCTCCGACTCAAAGAAGGCGTCAAGGAACAAGCGGCTGATGAACAACGGGCGCAACTTCGGCGTCGGAGGCTGGCGCGCCTCGATCAGGAACTGCTGGGCACAACGGCGGCCTTTGGCGCGCAGGCGGGGCCGCGGGCGGTCGGCCGACGCCTCGAAACGGGACTTCTTCGGCTCCGAAGCCATCAAAGCTGAAATACGCAAGAAAATTGACGGGAATTTCGAAAACGATGACAAATAATCGAGTTTTGAAACGCCGAACGTGCGGATTGTCTCCGCTTTGAGCAGAAATCATTAAATAAATTATTAACAAAAGAAAACTCACTTATTCACGAGATTCAAAAGGAACCGTGCCCCAAAATCGGCGAGCAGGCGGGTGGCCGGCGGGACGCTCGGCTCCGGCGGCAGCGTGCGGCGAAACGCCAAAAAGTTGCCGCCCGTTTTTCGGACTCGTCGGGACGCAATCGGAGCTGCTTGCCTTTTTGCCCCCTTGTTCCTCTCTTCTGTCGTTCGATGACACAATTAGGGGCTTACCCGGCCGAAACGATCTCTCGTTGTAAAGATTATTGAATGCCGTGAGTGAGAGAGCGGAGAAGAATGGACGGCCTCGAACGGGAAGCACCCGTCCTGCCGCTGCCACCAGAAGAGCGCCGGGAGCCGCTCGACCTTCCCGTTCCGCGTGCTGAACTGCTCGGCCATCTTCTGGCCGGCCGACGCCCGAGAATGCGGGAGATGGCCTCGAAGATGCGCGAGTTTCCCGACTGCATCGACGGGGAGGCGGTCCTCGACCTCTCGCACAACGGCCTTCTCGACTTCGACGTGGAGGAAATCCTCACCCGCGCCCAGCGCTCACTCGTTCGGCAGCTCGACCTGAGCGGCAACCCCATGTACAGAGTGGAGGACCTCATCGATTCGTTTCCTCCGCTCGTGGTCCTCAAGCTCAGCAACAACCGAGTGGGCGCCAACGGCTTCTCGTGGTCGCGGGGCTCTCGTTGAAGGATCTGCAGCTGGACGCCAACGCTCTAACGCAAATGCTGAACAGTGCGTTCGCTGAACTCACCGCTTTGGAAAAACTCGTGCTCAACGAGAATCCCACTCTTGTCAACTCCGCGTACTTTGGAGCACTCGAACTCCCTTCCAGTCTGAAGGAGTTGAGTTTGGAGGGCTGCGGACTGAAAGACTGGGAGCACGTGCCGCGGAACGTCGAGTGAGCGCAACCTTCGAGCTGACTTGAAGCTCCCTTCTTGCAGAAACGTGGAATCGCTGTCGCTGGTGCGTGTCTAAAAGAATGGAACTCCGAAATGCCTTTTTAGGCCCGCAATCTACTGCCCAACTTCCCGTTGAACCTCGAGAAATTTGGCCGACTGCGCCGACTGGACGTGAGCGGCAGTCCGTTGACGCGGTTCGAGTTCGAGCTGCCGCAGCTCGTCGAGTTGAAAATGCGGCAGATGTCCCGCCTGTCTTCCCTTCGATCGTGCGCCTTCTGCTCAGCCGCCCACCTTCAAGCACGTCCATCAATCGCTGATTTGATCAACACTCTTTCAGGTGCTTGACCTCGCGGGCAGCAGCGAGCTCTCGACGATCCACTCGAACGCCTTCGGATTCGGCGGGGTACTCCGCGTTGAGATCGCTGAACACCCGCACGTTCCTCCGACTTGAGTTGGAGGAGGTGCACTTGAACGGGAATCCCTGGAATTGCGACGACTCGATGCGGTGGCTGTTCCTCGACACCTCGTTCACTCGTCGCTGGACGCCCGGCACGAACTTCACGTGGGGCACGCGACAAAGCGCGTGAGCGACCGCTCGTTTCAGTTGTGCCTCTCCGCCGTCTCGGCGGGGATTGCAGCCGAGTTTTGCCTACGACACGCCGATGGCTTCGACCACTTCCGGCTACTGGCAGCGGAATCCCCGCACAACCGACTGGTGGAATCGCCGGGCGACTACGCGGCCGCCCTACACGGACGAGTTGGGCGGAGAGGTGGACGAGTGGTGGGCGCGCGACGTGATGCCCGCTCTCCGCTCGGCGCCCCACCACCCGGCCGTCTTCTTCGCGGCCGGGGCGGTCGCGTCGGCCGTCGTCCTGCTAGCCGGTTGGTGTTGCTGCCGGGCGGTCGGCTGCTGCTTTCTGGCGGTGCTGCATCGCGAAGCCCCGCAGCTCGTGGGGCGGCCGGAACGAGGCGGTGGACGACCGGCGCCTGATCTCCGACGACGAGACAAAGACGGAGGTCGAGACGATCAGCAACATTTGACTGCGATGAGATCACTCGGTGTAATAAACGGAACAGACGATTCGTGCGGGAAACTTTTGCAAAGCAAGCAAGAGCTCGGTAGAAACGCGGTTTTGAGCTTGCAGACTACTTTTCGACTCGCTCGCCGACTCCTGCGTGTCCACGCCTATTTGCATGACCGGCAGCATCGCTGTTCGTCGATTGGTCGGCTCATTCCTTTCGAATGCCCAACGGACTCGACGGCCCGCTGCAGCCGCCGCCGCTGCTCGAGCGGCCGGACCGCCGTCGTCTTCCGGAGGCCGTGGCGGCGCCCCCGCCCGTCGCGATCGTCCGCCGGCCGCAGGAAATGCGCGCGATCCTCCAGGCCGTTGACCGCCGCCACCCGCCGCCAATGGACCGCGAGGAGCTGCGCGCGCTGATCGCCGGCGGGAAGGTGAGTGGGCGGAAGCCGTTGGATTGATTCGAAGAGCGCAGTACGACCGCCTTTCGTTCCACTCGCCGGCCGCCCACTCGGCGCGCGCGAATCGCCTCCGTCGCCTTCAGCTGCTCGTGCGGACGGGCGAGAAGACGGCCGAATTCGCGGAACTCCGCCGCTCCGTCCGGCTGCTCGACGCCGCCGCCCTTGCGGTTCGTTCCTCCCCGCCCTCTTCCACTCACTTCTCCCCTCCTGCAGGCCCTCATCCGCGCGTCCTTCCGCCCGCCGACCGCCGCCGATCGGGAGCTCCAAGGCCGCGTGGCCGCCCGCCTGCAGCCGCCCGGCCCGCCGCCCACCACTCGCGTCCCGTCCGGCCGCTTCGAGTGGGAGGCCTTCGACTCGACCGTCTTCGGGGACTTCGATCGAAAGTGAAGAAAGCGGGAATAAACACGAGCATTCTCATCGTCTTCTGAATTGTTTCGAATGAAAATGGGGACTGTTCCGACAAAGGCGCGGTCACGAATCATCAGACGACCCAAATGAAATCAACGATCATTAGCGAGAGAAGGGGAAGAAAGAGCGGGAGGCTTCACTGGCTGTTTGGCTGAGGAACGCGGACGTCAAAGTCACGGAAGAATAAACAATTGTTTGGAGTCTTCCTCGTAGCCCTTTTGTGTTCACGACCTCTAAAGGCGGCATTACACACTTGTTGATCAAAGAAGCGACTTGGAGCTCCCGTTCTCGCTGCGGAGTGTAAAGTGCGCACTTGCTCGCCGAATTGCCGAACGAAACAAAGTGGACGTTTTGCTAAACACGTGGGCTAGTTCACGCCCACAAATTGTGTGTGGTTTTGCAAGTAGCCCGTCGACGGCCGTCCGCTCGCTCGAAGACAAAAAGCGGCCGTGTTTGTCGTCGGGTCCCTCTGCTCGATTCATTTCTCGTTCGTTCTGTTAAAAATAAATCTCACCATTTAGAAAACGGCACTCTCTGCAGATTGTCCGACATAACAATGACGTTGGGAATCGTCGCTGTGTTCCTCGTGCTCCCCTCCGTTCAATGTGCTCCGATCCTCTTCTCCAGATCCCTGCTCGAGCGTACGTTTTTCTTCTGATGCTCATTAACCAACCGATTTCCAGGAATGATGCCCCGACGGTTGCAAGTGGCGTCGCGGGACTGTCCAAAGAACAGCAGGCCACGTACCACGAGCTTCGCGCCAAGTACGAGAAGCAAGCGAACGGCGAGCTGAACCGCGACGAAGAGACCGCCATGTACGAGGAACTCCGGCAGAAGGACCCCAAAGTGTACGAGGTTTTGTGGCCGCTGGCAGTCGGTAACGTGCACAAACTCTCTCGCATGGACGACCCGTCGCACATCTTCTTCGATCGAGTGAGCGCTTCCTCCAACCAATCAATTCTTTTCGTTAGTACATGATGAGAATGAGCTCGCTGGCCTCGTTGTTGGCACACGATCGGGATGAGTTCATTCGTCAGGTGCTGAAGTTCGCGGACGCTGAGTGGTCGAAGCTGCCCGAAGAGTCGCGGGCGCACTTCCGGCGCGAGTACCCCCAAATAGTCACCGTTTTCGAGGAAGAGCGAGGAGAGAGCGTCGTGTTGAACGGCTTGTTCTTGCAGACACCCAGCTGCTGAAACTTGCGGGAGTTCGGCCTTGATGAACCAACTTTAGGACTTAAAACGCCGAATATTCTCTGCTCTACCGCTTCCCTCGAATGACTGGCTTGATTCTCTAGCGACAACAATAAACGCTTGTAATTTTAAACGCCGACAAGATCGCCGAGTGCACCGTCCAGTGCGGCGTCGGAATGGCCGAACGTTCCGCATCGCCGTCCGTGAGCCCGCCTGAACGTACCTCGCTTCCGCTCTCATGAAGGCGAGTGGTGGACAGTTCTCCACCTATTCTTTCGAAGGGCCCGATTCGTGGCACGGCTCGAAAGGAATTTGGCGGATCTCTCAGCAGACGCTCAACGGCTCCTCACAGTCGGAGGTCACCTTCCAGTTATGCAGCAGTAGCGAGAAATCCGTTTCTTTCGTTGAGTAGGCGGGAATTCCTCCACATAGTCAGCCGATTCGATTGTAAACAGTCCACTTTATTCTCCTAGTGAGTCGAGCGAGACGGCGATGGCCATCGGAGCGGTCAGGTCGAAGTCCTCGGGCTCCTCGCGCGTGTTGCCGTGCAGGAAGTCCAGCAGCATTTGCCTGAACGGTGGAATGCACACGCGAACGGAAGGAAGGAGAAACGAACCGCTGGAGGACGGTGACCGCTTGGATTCCTCGGCAACAGACATCGCGCACGTAGTTCGCGTGCGGCTCCTGGCGGTGTTTCCAGAACTCTACGATCGACTCCAGTGTGTAGAAGTCGCCGGTCAGCTACTTCCGGCACGTGGGCGTCGAGGCGGCGAAAGCGGAATCGCCGAACGCGTAGTAGTGGACGCCCTCCTTCAATGACACGGAGTGGACAGTTGGAAGCAGCGAGGGGAACTCACCACCGTGATCTCGTTCATCCCGATCCTCCGCTGGACGTGGTCGCGGAACACACGAAGCGGTTCGACCATTTGGTTGCTTCGAACTCAACGAAAACCGAGTTCTCACGTCGCTCCGCAAAGCGGCGATGACGGCGAGGGAAAGCGAGTGACCGCTCACGTGAACTCACTTTCGCGCTATCAATTTTGATCCCACTCGACCCGTAATAGGTAGTTGCAGGGGTCGCGGCGTTACCTGGAGCTCCACGCGAACTCGAGCGTCTGCCGCTTCCTGTCGCCGTGGACGGACGGGAGCAAGCGAGTGAGCGGCGAAGTGGTCAACACGACCTAACCGCTCTCGGCCGCTCCCTCGCTTCCGTTCAGCGAGTGTTGCCCCAAATCCTCGGTCTCAACTGGACGTGGGCGCGCGGCACCACCGGCAAGCGGCAGGAAGCGTTGATCCAAGTGCGCGCCCGACGAGTCGCCCGCACGCCCGCCCGCGGCCAACGAAAGAGGCTGGATTTCGTGAACACGCGATTCTGCCGGCCGGTCTTTCAACCGCACCGCTTCGACGTCCTCCTCCAGCTGGGCGTCAACGTCGCCTGCTTCGTCGCCTTCAGCTCGCTGACCGCCGCCCGTCGAGCACTTCGAGGTTTACGCCAACTCGACGCCCGGTTCGCCTCTCCTTCGTTCACTCAAGTGCCTCGTTGCAGCGTGGACGAGCACTCCGAAGATGCTCTCGGCCACCTCCAGCAGCCGCAATCCGCCGTCTCTCGTCCAGCGCAAGTCGACCGCCGTGGACGCGCCGACCGCTTCGAGCGCCACTTGAATCCATTTGTTCGATTGCCAATAAACACGAATGTCGTGCGCTGCGAGGGTTTATTCATGTGCACAAATAAGAAGCGGAATCACGACGTGCGCGGGGTTCTCTTGCGCGGTGTCCCCGGGCGTTTGCAAGCGGCCGGCCGCGGCGTCTTCGGTTTTCGCGGAAAGACGCGAACGAATCGAGTCGGCGCGTCGTCCGAGTTGTCGGTCGGAGCGGTCGCAGCCGGTTTTCCGTAGAACAAGCTGAAGGGAAGGAGGGAGTAAGGAGGAAGCGGGTGGGGAGCGGAGCTTACCGGTAGATAACGAAAGCCACAAGGCCGACGATGAGCAGCTGGATCACCGCCATCGATCGAGTGCGCGGAAGAACGAAAAGAAGCGACCGGCTGCTCGTCGTGTGGTAACGAAAGTGAGTGATCGTCGGCTTTCTCTTGCAGCTTGGATTCGTGTTGGAGTGGTGTCGCCGCTTACGGGAGTTTTGTTTTGTCAAACGCCTAGGTATTTGATCGCGCAGTTGTTGAAAGCCGAATACCTCGACTGGTCCCAAGCTTCGAAACGACAGACGGCCAGTGGAACTCTCGGACGGCCACTTCGATCACCTCCAACTGGCCGGTCGGCTGCAGCGCGGCCGCCGAGACAAAACGAGCAGGCAGGCGGAGAAAGTGAAAAAAGCGCTCATCTCTCGCCGCCCGCCCGCTTGCCCCATCAATCAGGCGGCCGGGCGACGAAGGGAACGCGCCGAACGCCCACGGCTTCCTCCAGATCATACTTCACAGGATCATTTCTGTAGTATGCATCTTCGCACCAAAACTCTCGGTCCAACCGCCGGAGTCCGCGATGATCGAGGCGTGGCGGCCGTTGCGGAGCGTGAAGGTCGCCGTCCGCCCTCCCGGGGCGGGCGGCTTGAAGATCGCGGGCGGCGACCTTCGGGCAGCCGCCGGAGCAACGCGCCGTTTGCTGAGCGGAACACAAATTTTGGGCCTCCTTGCTTCCCTTGCGGGCAAGGAGTCATCAAATGTTGCCTTTTGTAAGAAACGATGAAGCTCTCTTTTTTACAGTCCAGCTTGGTTGACCGCTTTGCACGAACGAGCGTAGGAAGAATAGACGGCGGAGGGCAATGGAATGCGCTAGATCGTCTCCAACCGAATGACCCGTTCGAAGACCATCAACACTTTAGGGTTATTCGAGCCCCAATGAACGAAGAACAGAGGGAAGAATACTTGGAAAACGAATCCAGCGCGCACCTCAACGGCCTCCACCGAGGACCGCACCGATCGCACGGGCCGGCAGGCTGAGGAGACCGACGGCGATTTCTCCACGGTGCTCCAGAATCCGCTGCAAGCACAAGCGATCACGCAGACGAGTGGAAAGAACTGACCGCTTCTTGGCCTCCTCCAGCCGGATTTTCAGACGTTCGGTCTCGTTGCGGAGTTCTCCGATCTTCTGCTCGTGCTCCCGCTGGGCGGCTTGGCGCTCGGCCTCCGTCGCCCTCATCTTCTGCTCGTAGGGGTGTTGCTGGGCTTGCAGGCGCGCCTTCTCTTTGGGATCCTTGGCCTTGGCGATCTTTTTGGTTCACGCGCTGAGCGTCGGCCACCTGCTCGTTCGTGTACTCGAGACGCTCCTGCGCCGAGCGGGCCTCCGACTGCGCGTGCTCGCGGCTGAGCATCGCGCCGTTCAGCGCGTTCAGCTGCTCGGAGGTCGCCGAGGGCCGCCCGCTGGTGCTCCTCTTCGCCCCACGCACTGCTGGAAGTGGGCGTTGGAGCGCTCGGAGAAGTCCGGCCGGCCGCTGCACTCGGCCTGCAGCTGGCGGCGGAACCTCCTCGTGCGTGTTCTCCACGAGAAGCTTCAATTGGCCTTTGACGTTCGCCTGAAAGAGAAGGAACTTGCGATGAGCAAGCAAAAGGAGGTCACCTGGAGCACATCGTCGCAGTCGGGCAGTTCGTCCTTCTTGAAGGTCGCGGCCAGCGCCTCGATCATCGAAGCGAGCTCGCCGCCACGAGTATTGAAGTCAACAAACGCCGTCACACCGTCCAACCACCCACCACTGCCGACGATGAAGAGAAGACGCGAACGCTCCTCCCCAAACGCAAAAATTGAGCGACAGGCCAACCCCAACTCGGAGCTGCCTCACCGGTCAACCTGAAGCCAGAAGTGCAATGGCCAAGTCTCACGATGCGCTTAGCACTTTTGGTGATCGTGCTAGAACGTTCGCCAGGTAAGTTTATGAGCCGGCCGGCGGGCGTCTCTCGTCCCCTGCGGGCGGCCGGCGGGCGATGGGCGGCTCGCGCGAGCGGACGGCGCGCTCTCGGCGACCCCCTTTTCCACTGGGCGAGCGAGAGAGCGCGGGATCTTCGTGTGACCCGCAAGGGACGGCGAGCTTTAACGTTCTCATTCCACTGGACGCCTTTACCGACGTGGAGCTGCGCTCGGGACGAGTCGCATCGAAGCTCCTTGCTGCGGACGAAACGAAAGACAGAGATCTTCACGTGACACTTCAGCATGTTTATTCCCAAGACCGAAACAGAAGGAGGAATGAGTAGAGCATTCAGTAGATGCTTTCTTGGAGCCCGACCACGATACGGACGCCGCAGTAGACGGTGGAAACCGTGGGGAAGTGGCGCTCCTTTTCGGGCCAAAGCTCGTCCGCCGACCGTCCCCACTGGAGTCGTTTGAGTACGCGGCTGTGGTAGCCTCGTTTGTTCAACTCCTGCAAGCCAAATGAATGAGGAGAGAAGGCGAGGACGAACCCCGTCGTAGATCAAAATGCGGACCTCGGCGTCGTTCGTGTGCTCGTCGCCCTTCTGCGCGTACTCGAGCCCGAAGCCGGCCGCTCGCATCAGGGCCACGGTCTGCTTCGCCTTCGCCTTGAAGCGATCCAGCGGGTCGGGATCGTCCAGCTCCTTCCAATCCTCCAGCCGCTGCAAGAAGAGCCGTCAAGCGAGCAGCCCGCTGGACTCGCCTTCAAGTCGACCCAATCGACGTAGCAGATGAGCTTGAAGTGATCGTTGAGGGGCCGAATGTGCTTGAGAGCCTGGAGAAGGCCGTCCTCGTCCATCCGCGTCATTCGAATTTCGAGCTCCCGCACGTGCTCGTTCCGAGCGAACGGTGCGCAGTCACGCAGCAGGCGGAGTTGGGTCGTGCGCCACGTCTCGAACAGCAGCGCGATCCGGCGCACCTTCAAGCGGAAGACGTCGGCGAGGTCTGCAAGCACGAGAATCAAGAGTTGACTGCTTTCTCGGCTTCTCACACGGCTGTTGAGCGGTCTCGATGTCGACTTGAAAGGACTCGAGCGGACACTCCCGATTGCGCAGCAGCGTGGCGATGCGCACGTCGCCCTCCGTCTTCACGTGCGTCACGCGGTCGGGCAGCGAGTCGAGCAGGAAACGGGGGTAGAAGCGCTCCAGAAAGTCGTAAATCGGTAGTCGAATCGACGACAAGGCGGGAAGAGCTGAAAGAAACAAGCGATCAGTGGACGAGCGAAGAAGTGAGCTCACCGTGCAACTCCGCGGCCACTCGCAACCAAGCGGCCATCAGGCGGACGTCCAGCCAGTAGTCGTCGGCCAGCCAGACGACCTCGATCGCCGTCAGGTCGCGGGCGAGGTGGAGGAGCGCGAGCGTGCCCTCGAAGGTCGTTGCGAAGAACGTCTCGAAGTCGGAAGAGCGCACGTACATCGATCCATCGTTTCTGACGGTAATGTTCGCCGGCTCGAAGTCCTTCGAGTCGAAGGCGGAGTTCAGGAACCGCAAGCTGATGAACAGAAAGCGCGTGTAGGATTTGCGGAGGTCGCGGCTCCAGCGCGTTTATTTGGCGACGAAGAAGTGGACCCGACGACGTCCTTTTGCGTTCAGACGGGGCGGCGGACGGTCGGTCTCCTCCTCCGAACCAGAGGTCGCAGCGGTCGACCAGACCGACTGGACCGTAAGTGGAAGCGGACCGGTCCGGACCGGACCGAAAATCCCATCCCGGTCTGGTTTTGCGAGGTCTGCTCCGAACTGGAGTTCTGCGGAGTGGAGGCCATTTTGTCTGAAAGCACGAGTTTAGAGCGATTTCGCGAAAGGCGGGGATTTCGGGGTGGATTTCGCTACTGTTTCTCGCAAAGCCTGCCCGAAAATCGCTTCGAGCAAACAGAAGGAAGAAAATAGTAAGTTTACCTCGACTCACAACGATCCGCGACCAAACAAACCGCCAAAAGAAGCGGCGAGCGAGCGGAAGGAACGCGGCGGCGGAGTGAAGCGAAACGCCAAATCCGCTCCTTTCGCGGCACTCCCGTCGAAATCGCCGCAGCAACGACGTCCATTGCCGTGATTCTTTGCAACAGCCCCAACGATCGCGTGTTTTGGCGCGTGTGTCGTAGAAGGGAGCAAAAACCAGCATCGTTTCTACCTTTCACACACCAAACATAAGCGGGACCGTTCAACGAACTGCACTTTCTCGGTTTATTCGCGCACGCGAGGACACACGGACAGAGAGAAGGGCGTGACGAGCTTCAAGTGGCGAACACGGCGGCGTTCGCGCCAGCCTTTGAGCCGGCGGCGGCGGGATCGGCGGAGTCCGTTCCGGCCTCCTGTTGGATCACCGTGGGGCTGGGGCTCTGCAGACTGGGGTGCTGTTCGTAGAGCGGCTTCTCCTCCGGCTTCTCCTTCTTCTTGAGGCAGCAGACGCTGGTGACCACCAGGGCGACGACCACGGCGAGAAAGAACCTGCAAGATGGGATGAGTGAGCAGCAGGGAGCGGAGGATTTACAAGGCGATCACGATGATGAGAGCCAAACGCCAGCCGGTCGACCAGTCGGCGGGCGAGTCCGCGCTTCCCGTGCTCGTCCCGTCGCTCGAAGCGAGCGTCTTGTTGCGCACCTCCGCGTTTTTCTGTAAAACGAGACGTAGATGAGTGGGTAGAAGAGGGCACCTACAAAGCTGAACTCGATGTGATCGGCCGACCCGTTCAAAGAGAGCCCGATGTCGACCGATAGATTGCCGCCGTTGGCGGAGTGCACCTGTCCCGAGCAGTTCATGTCGTAGTTCAGCATGTGGAATTCCGTGGAGGAAACGCGGAAGGGAACGATGATGTTCAACGGAGTCGGGAAATCTGAAAAAGGCTAGTTGTGACTAACAAGTAACGACCTACCCCCCAACATCAGATGGGGTTCTTTTATTATGGGAGTGGGTTCGTAGTTGTACAACTTCACGTCGTAAGAGCAGTTGCCCAGGTGGAAGGTTCCGCTGAAATCAGCCGTGATTGAGAGCCGTAGTCCGCAAAGCCTACCCGACCGGAGCGTCGATCGATCCGTGGAGGGTGGCCGTGAAGTCGAGTTGAGGGCCGTAGAAGAAGAGCGTATTGTGCACAGTTGTGCAGCTGCCGAGAGGTGTGAGGCTCCTGCAAGAAGGAAGGTCGTTAAAGGAAGAGATATGGAGAAAAGAACCTACACATTGGCGCCGTGTTTGTTCCAGCAAGTGCCGGTGACGGCCTCGTTGGTGTTGTTCAGGTCCGCGCCGAGGAGCTGGTGGCTGGAGACGAAGAGCAGGAGCGCGACGAACGAGAGCCCGATCGAACGCCCGCCCATTTCGTCCGCGGAGCCGGTCGAGGAGGGAGGCCGGAAGGAGAGAACGGGAAGGAAGCCGCCGATCGCCGCAGTCGTCGATTCGCCGAGTGCCCAAGAGCTGCGAGCGAGCGTACTCGAGCGGCCGGTTCGTTCGAACGGAATGAATCACGCAAATTCGCGCGGTTTGCGCAAACAAAATGCTTTCCTGTTACCCATCCATTTCTACTCCTCTCGTCCACTTCCACGATGCGCTTTGAATTGCTGGTGGCGGGCCTGTTCGTGTGCTCGACGGTGTTCGTAGTAAGCGCCCCTTCTCCGCGCCCACTCGCTTTACAGGTCGTGGACGAGCACAAAACAAGGACGGCGAGAAGAAGGCGAGTCTTGACGCCTTCTCTTCACTTACTCCTTTCCTTGCAGCTGCTCGGAGAAGGGAAGTGGGGCGTCTGCCGGACCGCGCTTGGGAAATCGCGGCTCCGAAGAAAAGTGCACGTAGCCGAGCGAGTCGAATGTGCACGCGCCAAAGGACGCTTTTGAGCTCTTCAGCGTTCTTCTTTTCTGCCGCCTCTTCATCTTGCTTGTGGGTGGCCGCTGGAGTGTCGGGTTCTGAATGACAATTGAAAAAGCTGCGAACCGACAGGAAATCCAGATCGCTTGTGGGCAACCGGGCCTCAAAGATTGCGATTCTCGAGATGCACACAATAAGGCGATGGGATGCGATCTCGTTGCGCAATTGCCAAGAGACTATGAGATCTTCCCACCCATCCACCGTCGACTCGTGAGGTCAACGGCTGACCGCCTTCCGATTGCGCCAGTCGGTGGGAAAATATGGGGTCAGCAAAGTAAATAAAAGGCGGTGAGCGGGGCTTTCGATCATCGCTTCCTCCCTCGCCTTCCACCGGTCACTCCTGATTGCTCCTGTCCAGAAGATGACCTCCAGCGAACTGGCGTACGCGAGTGTCGAGTCGCCGGTCCATGGCGCTCGCTGGTTCCCGCACGTCTCCAATCCGTTCAACTGCGGCCGCTTCCTGCTGGAGTTCGCAAAAATATATTTAGATCGTTCATTCGGGTTGTGGACACGCACACTGGCACTCACAAGTACGTCCTTCCCATCATTTTCTCTCCACTTCAGTTTTGTTTAGATGCTTCTGGCATCACTCCAGGACGGAGCCGCTGGGTGAAGTGGTCGACTGCTTGGTGCTGCGGGAGGATCGGCTGCTCCTCCTCACGCACAAACGAATCTTCCAGCTCGAGCTGAACTGGACGACTGATCACTTTTGCTGCGTCGTCTCCATCGCTTCCGATCGTCCGCAAACACCCTCCGCAAACGCCGCCGCCTCATTTCGACCACCGCCGATCCCGACCGCTTCGTCTTCGCCGTCCCCCGCGACGCGTCCAACGCGGAGCTTCACGAGGTGGACGTGAACACGCGCGCCGTCCGGCCGATCGGCTCGCTGAGGCTGGCGGACGGGCGGATCGGCGGCCTCCACTTCCACGCCGGCCGCCTGTACGTGGTCGGGCGGGAAAACTCGCGGATCACTTCAATCCACACCATCGATCCGCAAGAAGGGCGCGTGCTGCGAGTGGTGGAAGTGAAGGACCGCGAAGAAGTGAGTCCATCATCTCACGTTCCATCTCTTCATCCTCGCGTTGCAGGCCCGCTTGTGCCGCCTGGACCTCCGCAGCGGCGAGTGGACGACCGTGGACTCTCCGCTGGTTGCCGAGATCGCCGCCTCGTGCTGGTATCCCGACTGGAAGAAGGGAGTGATCAGCCATGGCGAGCCCACCGACCTGCTGCACGTGGACGGCAGCGGCGGGATCACGCTCCACGTGCGCACTTCCCGCTCCTCAACGAACGGCCACTTCTTCGGCGGAAAGTCCACGTGAACGTGGCGCTTCTATCGTTTGCCCGGGTAAGCGGCACAGAGATGCTTCCTCCAACCGATTCTCTCGTTTCAGCCAACCGAAATCTCTTCTCCGCACGTCTTTCGAGGCGCTCGACCCCGCCGACCCTCGTCCGCGCCCAAAGAACCTCTCTATCGACCGCATTTACCACTGATCTCCCTTCTTTCTCTGTTTCTTCTTGAATAAACCATCAGAAAAGTTTGGCGAATGGTTTGAATTAATGACGAGCAAAGGGGGAACACCCAGTACTCGCTATAAAATCTATTACCAATTTCCGCTTCGCCCACCGCAAAATGAACGCACCTCACTTCTCAGCGCCCGGTTGTTGGGCGGGAGTCACCGGCTTGAGGTCGTCGTCGGACTTCTTCTCGCTCTCCGTTTTAACTGCGGACTGGGTGGATCGAACCGCGTCGTCCAACTCTTCAATTCGGTAGCCACTCGCGTCTGCTCGTCGGCTGCCGCTTTCTTCGCTCCGGCCACCTGTCGCAGGCGCTCATCTTCGACCTTGCGGTTCGCGGCCACCTCTTTGCGCTTCTGCTTTGCGAGTTCGATCTCTGCAGTCGAAAGGATGAGCACCTGTGGGTCTTTTAGTTGCTCTCTTGTCAGCAGCTGTCGACCACAGGAGAGAACGATTCGTGCGGGCATCGATTGGCCGGCCGTGCAACGTGACCACTGCCGCAAATAGAGCGGCGACTCTTCAAGTCCGATTTGATAGTCGGCTGACCGAAAGAGAACACAACTATCTGCCCTTTCAATGGACACGTTGTCCATTCGATTCAACGAGAAGCCGTCCAGCTCGCCCATCCACACGCCCGGGCGGAACGCTTCGAACGGCTTCTCCCTTCGACCTGAACGACAAATGCTGGGGGTCAAACGGAGGGCCATTCACTCCAAGAACACCCCCACTCGCTCCAAGGTGGATGCCGGTCTGTTCAAAGCCTACCGACCTCCCGAACGACATTCGATTGATCACAAGGAAACCGATCGAGAACACACCGCCGCTCACCAGTTCGCTCTCGCCGCAGTCCCGCAGTCCACTTCCAATAGTTGGAGAAAGAAGTGGGAAGACGGCAAAGCCTCTCCTCACGCCGAGTTGGTGGGACGAGCCGTCTGCCGTGGACGTCCACTCGATCCCCCTTGCATTTGAGAGGGGCGAAGAGAGCCGAGTGCGGCGGCTGTCTCCTGCTTCAATTGATTGCCCCCTTCTGATCACGAATCAGAGCGAACCGATGAGATCACCGGATCAATCCCACATTCCTGCTCACCGCCGAGTTTCCTCCAGCCGCAGACCGACCCCTTCTGGTTGAGAAGAGCGCCTCTTGACCGACGATCTTCCGAATAGATCACCGCACTGAACTCGGGTTTGTTCGCCCGCCGCAAGCGACGGGCCTCCAAAAATTGGGCGAACTCATAAGCGAGCCCGATCACGGAAATTTTTAGTAAAAGGCGAAAAATTTCTTCGTTCGTGAATGAGCGGGCTCCAGAGATGTTTTTCCGCTCCTCCCTGCCCGCGCTCCCTTTGGCGGGCGGGCGGCGAGCGGACGGGTCGGGCGGGCGGGCAGGCGGCGAGCGGGGCGCGCTCCCTGGCGGCCGAGAGAGCGCGGCGCACTCGCCTCCTCGCCGGCCGGCCGACCCGTCCGCCCGCCCGCTCTCCGCGGCGGGAAGGCGGCAGCGAGCGGGGCGGCCGGCAATCTTTGCGCTCGGGTAATAACGTGACCAATGAGGCTCTGCCGAGGTGCGTTTATTGCTGGTTGAAAACTTTCTACCAATTACCCGCCAAGACTGTCCTGCAATACGGATGTCTTCGGCAATTTTTGGACGGCCACAACGGCCTAATCAGCGAGGGTTGTTGTGTGTGAGACTTCTGCGGTCGCTTGGTTTCTGTTCTTTCCTGTCACTGCAACGAACATTCGCGAGTGCACCGATCGAGGGCAGAAGTGTTCGGTCAGCGGCGGCGGGCGGCGGTTTCGCCCAACCGTTCGGGATCTTTTGCTTCCGAAAGTGTTTGGAATGCTCGCAGATAGAGCAGCGGAGATCAGTTCGGCCGACTGGAAGACGGGTGTTTGCTGCCAACTGGAACAAGAGAACACCTGAAATTCTACCCCCTTCGGCGATCGATCACGAAGAAGGACGGACGGTGGTCACCCGCGTGTACTTCCTTTTTTGCAACAACGCGCAAAGGACGGGCAGAAGGTCACAAAGAGCGGAGTGGATGGCAGGCGGAAGGTGACGAGAACTGCACGCTTTTCACGGGCTGACCATGAACGATCAATCCGCCCATCCCTTCAGCGCCTCGCCCGCGGGCGGTTTGGTCGACGGGATTTCCGGTTTGCCCGCGAGTGGACGCCCCTTCTGACGTCCACCCCGCGGATTGACGCGCGCTTGTTTCCGCGAATCCTCCGCCAACTGATTGCGAGAAACGTGCTCTGCGGTGGTGATCCCTTGCACTCGTTCTTCCGCTCTTCCGCCCTTCCGCCGGTATTCGGCGAACACGCGGCGAGCACCGCCGGTCAAACCATTCGGTCGGTCGGCCGGTGTTTACAAAAAGCGCGCGAGTGAACGAAAATGCGACGCTTAATTGATGAAATAGTTTGGAGGTTGATCGTTACGCTCTCGTGCTGTTTGGAGCTTCTTGGCTGGATGCTCTGCGTCCAGACATCTGCATCGAACAGCAAACAAGCAGACATCGAGAATAATTAGACTGACCGCTCCGAGGGATCTCCGTGCTCGTGCGGTCATCAGAACGGAGAACAGGGCGGCGAGTGGGCGGCAGTGGGAGGAAGAAAGCGGGAGACGGATGGAACGAGTGCCCATCCACTCGCATCGATGATCAGTCGTCTGTTCTCCGCTTTGTGGTCGCAGAAAGCGACGATCTTCTCGACTGCTGCCTAAGCAGCCGGAAGTGCGCGAATTCCGGAGATTCCCGACCGCAAACTTCCGCAATCCGCCGCTCTTCACCGAACGCCCGCCGGTGTCAACGGAGAGCGGAGATCGATCGGGCGCGTCCATCCGCGCGCGGAAGAGCAGTCGGGCGGCGGGTGCGTGTGAACGCGGGTGTCCGCCGAATTCCCGCTGCTTTGTTGACGTTCGAGCGGAAGTGTGCACGAGAACGCGGAAAAGCAACAATCAACGGAGAAAGTTGGTGGTTTATTGACAATAGCAAAGGAGAAGGATAATCCGCCACCAGCCCGTGACGGCGCTTCGCGCCGTCCCCAGCTGGGGGAGTCGTTAGACTGGTGCGTATCGAATCCTTTTGTCGACTTCGTTCGGCAAACCACGTGCTCGTCGCAACGGGTTAACGCCGAGTCGTGTTTCACTAACGTTCAAGTTTAATGAAAGTATGGCGAACGGGCCGCTACTCAGCAGAAACGACTTTGACCGTCCATTACGCTCTGACGGTTCCATGGAAAACCGATCCAAACCGCGAAAGCCGCAGGAGAATGCAGTCTTTAAGTACAACAGCGCGCACAATGCTACCTACCACGCGCAACCAACGTCTAGCAGGCTGTTTTGGATCCTAGCAAGCGTAAAAAGTGAGTGGTGGTTGCAGCGCCCGGAGAAACCGACCGCGAAGCTGGGGGCAGGACCCCACTACAAAACGATGCATTACTCCTCGACGATCAACCGTTTAAGAAATTTGAAACGGTGGTAAGAAGGGCTACTTTATGCTCGACATTTCTGCCACGTTTCAAAAGATTTTGTCCGCTCATTTTCAAACCCGCCCGGTGTTTGTGCGATAACAGCGGTCTCCTTCGCGCGTGTCGCAGTGGCCAAGTGGGCCAAGAACAAACACAACATGCAACACGCTGGAAAGCCCGTGTTTTGCGCTTTCGAATGCGCCCATATTCATGTCATGAAGTCTCGTATGCGAAGAGAACGACGGAATTGAAATTCGCCGAAGTTTTCCAATCGACACACAATTTTTCTCCGATTTATACGTTTTTTTGTTTAGTCGAATCGCCACAAAACCGGCTGCAAAAGATGCGCAAGACCTTTTTCTAGCCTTATTTTGTAGGGTTTGTTGAATAAAATTCGGAGAGCCGAGAACGGCGCCTTTGAGTGCAGACCTCTTCGATTTCCCGCCCCGACCTTTCGACTTTAGTCGACCACAACTTTCTTCAACAACACTTTCTGACGATGCCGTCAACTTATGAAATGTTCCTTGTTTCAAGGCGCATCTTTTCGTCCACAGGGCGGGTGAATTCGGCCGTGCACGAAAAACGGTACGGCGCGGAACGTCGGCACGGAACGTTGAACGTGCCTGCCGACGGTCGAAATGCACATTTTCGGACTTCGCGCATGCGACTTCCTCTAGCCAGAAAAAATTTCAGTTCGATCGGAGCAACGGCTAAAAAGTTGAGGGGGCAAGTGGGACAGACAGACGCACACAGGGTCCCGCCTTACGAAGGGATCACTCGCGTTCGACTACGAGCACAAACAACACCACAAATTGGCCACAACTTGCGACCGCCATCAAATTCAATCTTTCCGATGCACCGAACGCGTCGTGTTAACCGGTCTTTGCTGAGAACACGCCGACTGCTTCAACGATTTTAACGACACGAACGCCCAAACGGAAGCACCCACACGAGTGATTGATCCCCGTTCGGATCGCGCGAATGACACCATTACTCGTTGCGGTGAGTACCGTAAGAGGAGTGAAATGATGACTCTACCGATTGATGCCCGCACGGAGTCCTCTTCACAAATTTTGAGTCGAACGAACGGCCACTCGTTCAAACACAAACCCCGCTTTTCTCCCGGCTTGTTTGCGGAGAAGAAGGCGCTCGGCGGGGAGGAAAATGGAGGCTGACGACCGAACTCGTACGGATTTTGGAACACTTCGAGCAGCAGTGGGCACGTGAAAGTCCATTGAATAGAGCGGTAATAAACGTTGGTGTTAGGCGGAAAGCGGAGCGGTGCGTGATTTGTTTTGGTTGAAAAGTTTGCTGAACGCCCGCCCGGCCGTCGGCGTCGTTAAACCGAACGGCCGCCGCCTGCAGTCGTGCTCCCGATTGTAACGCGGGAGTTCGCCGAGTGGCCGCCGCTCGTCGCTGACCGTCCGCCCGCTCGTTTGGGGGCGCGTGCACCCGCCGAGTGGAAGTGGGCGGGCCGTTCGGAGTTGGCGGGCGATCGGCGAGTGGAATGAACGGCGGTCCGAGTGCGTAATGCCCGGGGGTATAAAACCTTCTTGTTATCGAATAGGGTTGTGTTCTGTTCTGCTGTGAAGTGGGCAACAAAAGAAGGAACAAAGTGTTTGTCAAACGGTCTACCTCTTTTTGTTTTTCCCTGATCACATGCCGCTGTAGATCGAAATGCACATTGAGTGGTTTCTCCGTTGACTTCGCCAATTCTCGCTTCTCCACTGCGCAGCCCCGTCAGCGATCGACACGAAGCAGTCGCTCATTGGTTTGCCGGAAGAAATGTCGACCAGTCGACCTTTCCGCTGAAGGACGAGCAGTCCTTTCCTCTTCTTTACTCCGCTCGTTCCGCTCGAATTCCGCTCCAAATTGCCAAAAGAAACCCATAAATCGCGCATTCGCGCCGTGGCCACTCGAGCGTGTTCTCCACTCGACAAACGGAAGAACGCGGATTGCAGCCATGTACTCGTGGTCGTGCTCGCCGTCGATGTCCTCCGACTCGTCGGCCTGCTCGGAGGTGGCGCCCTCGCCGGCGGACGGCGAGCGGCGGGCGGCCGCGTGCCCAATCTGCGGCGACGAGGCGCTCAATCGCCACTTCGGCGCGTTCGTCTGCAACTCCTGCGCGGCCTTCCTGCGGCGGTTCGTCCCCCCGGCTGTCCAGCGAGTGATCGAGCGGTTGTAGGACGGTGAACAACAAAAAGGCGTACACGTGCACGAAGGGGCGGCAGTGCGCCCTGCACCACTCGCAGGCGCGCCACATGTGCCGCGCGTGTCGCCTGCGGGCGTGCGTGCGGGCGGGCATGAGCGTACGGACGGCGCTGGAGCGGGTGCCCGCCGCGAAGGCCGCCGAGTTCGCCGCGCGGCCCCGCCTGCAGCAACTCGCCGGCCACCAGCGCGACGCGTTCGTCCGCCGCTTCCACGCGGCGGTCGAGCTGCAGGGCGGGCGGGCGGTGAGTTCCCTCCGCTCTCTGCTGACTGCTCGTTCGTTCAGTCCAATCTGCCCTGTGGTCTGCGGGATCCCGGCTTCGCGGACGTGATGAACGCGGCCAAGGGCGAGTTCTTCGTGCTCGCCCACTACTTGAAGGCGGCCGGCTTCCGGCAGTTGGGCCTCGCGGAGGGGCAGCTCGTGAGTCCGCTCGAATCAACGCCCAATCCACCCGGCTGCTTGCAGGACGAGCTCGCGTGTTCGCTCTTCTACCCGTGGCTCTGCTTCCAGTCGATCACCGCGACGGCGCGCAACGGGGGCTTCCGCAAGCGGGCGGTCTTCTTCGTGGACGAGTCGCAGCTTTCGGCCGACTTCGCCGCCGTCCGCTCCTTCTTCCGCTCCTGCCCGCACGCGCTGGACGCGGAGACGTGCGCGAGGTGAGTGGCCGCTCTCTCTTTTCAACCTCCTTGCTGCAGCTCCGCCCTGGAGTTGTTCGACGGCGTGCTGCACGTGGCCGAACTGCTGCACTCGGCGCGGCTGGACGAGGACGAGGTGGCCGCCATGTTCCAGCTGCTCGCCCTCAAAGAAGGCAGGTCTTCCGGCTGCTCTCCGCCCTTTCACTCCCCTCCGTTCAGTCCAACGGGCGGCCGGTGGGGAGCAGCGAGACGGTGCGCGCGGAGGTCGACGGCCTCTTCCGCGCCCTCCGCCGCCACTACGAGCACAACTTCGACGACACGGCCGTCCGGCTGGGCACTTTGATCCTCCTGTCAGAGAAGGTCGAGGTCCGTCCATTTGATCAAGGGGTTTCATTTTCCTGCTCGCTTCCAGTCGGTCACCCGCCAGTTCGGCGAATTCGTGATCGTCCTCTCGCTCAACGGGCACCGGCCGCTGTTGGAAGAGCTGCGGCACGACTCGAACTCGTGGTCCCGCCCCTACACGCTGTGATCTCGAAGTTCGATCGGATGATTACTCGCTGTACACTTTGGATAAAGCAACTTGATAGACGGAAGGTGGTCGAAGAAGGCGGAAAGGGTGACGAAATGTTCGCGGAATGATGGTGGCCTTGACTGTCGGCTGCTTCGCACAACTCCATAGTCGCTTTCATTGGGAAGTTTCCGCCAACCGGGACGAATAGAAATCCCTGATTGACTCGGTGCCAAGCAGGCGGCGCGGGCTGCGCGGCCGGCGCGGTTTGCGGTCGACGGGGGCGAATGAGGGTACGCGCCGGCGAGCAGCATTTCGACGCCGATCAATTCTCTGACTTTCTTATCACACCCTGTCCTCCTTCTACGGAGGATGTCGAGTGACGCTTCGGCAGCTACGAACGGGCAATCAGATGCCAATGGAGCGGAAGCGTCCGAAAATTCGGCCAGCGTTCAGAACAAAAAAGTAGGCTCTCGCTTATTTGATCCTGTCTTTCCCGCTTTCAGCATCTCTGCGCGCACTGCGGAATCGTCGTGTTCGCCACGAAAAGGGCGCACGAAGAGGGCCACAAGAAGGGCGAAGGCTACTCGTGCGCCGTCTGCGGAGTCTTCTGCTGCAACCGCGTCGGTCGCAATGCCCACGAACAGAAGATCCACCATTTCAAACGAGACCCAGCCGATGAGCACGTGTGCGGCGCTGTGAAGATCTCGAAGGTGAGTGGGCGGAGCAGGAAGCGATCACCTGGACTCTTCAGAGTCAACTGCAGACGCTCGTGAACGTCGGCTTCAAGCTGGGCGAAGTGCAGGCAACGGCCGGCGCCTCTGCCGCTCTCCGAACCGAAGACGACGCGAGCCACGAGGAACTCCAGGCAACGGTGGAGCAGGCGCCGCAGAACAAATGGGTGAGTGACACGTCGTTCTTTTGTATAACCACCGCTTGTGTTTGCAGCTCGTGTGTTCCACCTGCGGAGTGCAAAGCGCCGAACGACATCTCGCCGCTCACCGCTCGGCCGACCGCTGCGTGTGTTCGTTGTGCGGAGTGCGCATAGCGGACTCGGCCCCTCGAAACACGCACGAGCGACGAGTGCACGATTTCCGCCGCCATCCGAACGACGAACGCCGACAGGAAGCCATTCGAATCGCTCCGGTAGGACCTTCCTTTCACTTCAATTGGTCGTTCTTCTTGCAGAACCAATGGCCGCTCTACTCTCAAGTCGGGACGAACGTTGCGGAGGTTCAAGCGGACGCCGTCGAGCCGTCAGAGCGATTGGAGTCGCTGAGTGGGCACGAGCGATACGCAAAGGTGGGTATGTTCCGTGCAACCTTCCTGCAAGTGCTTTGTTTGCAGGTCGCTTGCCGCATCTGCGGCTACAAGCTGTGGGGCCAACATTTCATCGAGAAACACGAGGCCGACCATTCGATCGCCGGGTTCGAGTGTTCGCCGTGTGGACTGCGGAAAACGAGCTCCGACAATCGCAACCTCCACGAGCGCAATGTCCACGCGTTCTTTCGTGATGACGCCGACAAGAAGCAGAAGGGAGCGATCCAAATTCCGCCGGTAGGTGCATTCTTCAAAGCCTGTTCTTCCATTCGGTGTTCAGAACCAACTCGCGCGCTTGAAGGACGTCGGGACGAACGTGCAGGAGGTCCAACGACGAGCGGTGCCGAGCGGCGCGAAGGCGGAGAACAACGACGAGCTGCGAGAACCGCATCGACGGCACACGATCGGTGATCCCCTCCAGCCCGACGTTGTGAAGGTGATCCAACTGGACGACTCGGACGACGAGCAGCCGCAGACGGCGAAGAAGCCGAACGTCGGCCGGCCGGTCGCCCCGCAGCTCCCGCCGCCACTCGCCGCTCCCCGCCACTGCGCACCGCTCCCGCGCCCCCCGCTCGTCGCCCAACGACCGCTCGTTCCGCGCGTCCCGCCGCCAGCCGCCGCTCCTGCTGTCAATCCGGACGACACGTGGGGCGAGGAACGAACGGCCGCCCGGCTGATGGCCGCGCTGACCGCAAAGCCGCGCTTCGTCTACTACGACCACAAAGAGGTGAGCTTTGTGGGCGAGCCCTCCTCGCTACTTCCTGCCTTCAGCTCTCTACCGCCTTCGAGTCGTTGCCGGTCAGTTGGTGGGCGCACACTCGGGACTCCTCTCTGCTGCTACTTTGCTCGGCGACTCCCGACTGGACGGGCAACGCCCCGCTGCCGCCAGCCGTCTTCCGCTTCTCGCTGAGCGACTCCTCGGCGACGTCCTCTGCTTCGCGAAGCCGACGGGTGAGGCGGTCGCCAATCGCCTCCGCCAACTGGTCGCCTTGGAGCTCACTTTCGCCCAACTCATGGCCGCCGTCCAAGAACTGGACTTCCCGTCGGCTTTGATCGTTGCGGGCGATGCGGATCGTGAGTTCTCGACTTCCGATGGTCCTCTCCAACGTTCCCGTTTCAGGCGCCTCCATTCGCGACATGAACTCGCCGCAGTTTGTCGTTCTCTAATTTGGACCGAACTCAACGATCAATCCTCCGTTTCTGCAGTTGGCGTTAGCATTAAACATCTTTCGAGCATCACCCTGCACGAGAACGATCAAGCAACCGAATGAGCAGACGGGCGATCGCACAATCGGCATCCTCCAGTCTCTTATTGTTAGTCGTTTGTCGACTCTTGCGTTCGTTCGATGCGGGGATACCGTTCTTCAACGGCCGCACTCACAAACTCGCGGAGCTGCTCTGAACGGTACGGTCAGCAGCTGAGCGCATCCGTTTTCTTACCGCTTCCCCCACTTCCCAATTCAACCAGTTGATTGAAGGAAGCGCGTTTATTCCCGCTCACACCGCACGAACAACGACGAAGCAGCCGACTGCGCGGCGATCACGAGGCGACGTCCGGGCCGGGCGCCGGGGCAGCCGCAGGGATCTTCGGGGCGGGAGCGGCCGGCGGGGCGGCGGTCTCGGGAGCAGCGGGCGGCGGCGCGGCGACTTCGGCCGGCGGCGCGAGCGGTTGGGCGGCGGAGCGCTGGGATTTCTCGGCGACGACGCGCGGCGCCTCGGCCGGAGCGGCGGCCCCGTCGGCGGATCCTCCGTAGTGCAGACTGCAAGCAGGGAGGAGTGAGTAGGCGGGCGGGCGCACTCACCGGTAGATCTCGTAAGCGACGGCCCCGAAGACGATGGCTTGGATCATGGCGAGCGGTCGAGTGAGCGGGAGAGCGGAGAGGGCGGCCGGCTGCACGTGCGGGGCGCAGGAGAAGCGAGTGATCGGGCTGCACTTTGCTCGCTCGAATTTCTGCTCGAATTTGCATCAGAGCAAGAGCCAGCAGGAAAAGGCTTGTGACTGCCTGCAGTTTGTCAACCGACGGCTCAACTAGGGAGGGTGGGACGAGGCCGGCTGATGGCCGTTCCGCTCTCTTTTGAATGTTTGTTCGTTTGACGGTTGCATCTAATGTCGATGTGACAGTGTTTTTGCGCACGTACCTCTAGCGAGCACGTCACAGCAGCGAATTCAAAAGCCGAGAGAAACGAGCGGAGTGGGCGGCGAAGCGTACGGCCGTGGTCGCGTCCCGGCGAGTTTGCAAGCCGGGCGCCAACTCTTTGGCGTCCCGCCGAGCGGCCGCCGCTTGCGGCCTTGCGCAAGCGCTTATTCTCTCTTGTCTCTTCTGAATCGAAGTGAGTTTCAATTGCTCAACGGTTTTGTCAACTGTCAAAGGAAATCCACGAGTTTATCTCAGTGACTCAAACCTCGGTTTCTTCTCACACCTTCCCAAGTTCTCGTAAATTCTCGTGTATTTCAGGTCCGATGGCTTCGGCGGCAAAGAAGCTCCGTCTCGAGGAGCCAAACGACCGTCCGCGGTCCCGCCTGCGCGCCAAAGGCCGTCGTTGTGTCCAGCAGTTCCTGATCGAGGCGCCCCTTTCGCCGCTGCGTTGCCGTTCATCAGCCGCGCGTTCCTCGACGCCTTCTCCGAGCCGGAGGACTTCGGAAGTGTGTGGATCGTCGTTTACAACGAGAACAGCCTCGTGCTGTCCAAGAGCAATCCCCATACTCGACAGAGCTTCCCGTTAGTGCGGACCGCCCAGCAGATCGCCGCTCTTCTCCGCATCACCCGCAGCCTGACCGCCATCGAGATCCGCTGGCTGGTCTACCGGCACAACATGAACGGCCGCCTGATGAACGCGTGGATGCGAATCGCCAACGCGCTGCACCGTACGCTCTTTCTTCTGTCTGCTCCTCCATCTTCTCTTGCTTTCAGTCCAGCCTTCGCTCTCGTCGATCACCCTGGCCGCCTTCGGCATCGAAGGCGCCTCTACTCAGTTCCTGGTCGACTCGCTGCCGGACAAGGTGACGCGCCTCGAGGCCGAGGGGGATCTCCGCATCGCCACGCTCTTTCTCAAGCGCAAGTCGCCGCTCGAAGAGGTGGAGTTTCGCTTCCGTCGCGGCAACAACTGTGAGTGCGGGCGGGAACCGGTTGATCGCTCTTCGTCTCTTGCAGACTACGCCGATGTCTTCCGCCTGAAGAGCCCGAAACTCGTCTTGCTGCAGGGCCGTCACGCGGATTTCTTCGGTCAACTGCGCGACTCGGGCCCGTTGCCCTCGAACGAGCACCTGCAGGAGCTGCACGTCAAGATGGATCCCACGACAGTCGTCCTCAAAGACGCTCTCGCGCTCCTCCGCTCCATCAACGGCCACTTCAAGCTCACCTGCGAGAAGTTCCTCTTTGTCGAGCTTTCTGTGAGTGGGAATGAGCCCGTTGTCGACTGTTCGTTTCTTGCAGGACCGCGAGCACTGGTCCAAGGTGGAGGAGATCAAGAACGACGCCGAGCGGATGGCGGTGGAGCTCCAGCGGGCGGGATTCGGCTTCAAGTCCCCAAAGAAAGGCGGCAACGACGCGGGGAGTTGTGGCTGGTGATCAACGAAGTGGTCCGTCCCGCGTTCCTTCTTCGCGCAGCTTCTTTCTTGCAGCACCGCTGGGAGGTCGTCTCGCGGGAGAGCGCGGCCGAGCGCTTCGGCTGGACGGACGCGGGCGAACTCCCGTGGCTCGACTGGGGCGCTGCGCTGCGCACGTACAGGGTGTCCCAAAATGGAAAATAACGGGTCAAACGCGCGGGCGGTGTCGGGCGCGACTCGCGCCTGGTTGGCGGAATCAGCGAGCTGATTTTGGTCATTCCTGTCCGTTTAGACGCTTGTCAGACACCCAAATGGCACAAATCTTGACGAACAACAAGCTGCATCAAATCCGCAATTTTTGATTGACCGACTCGGTTAAATTCCGATCAATTCGACAAGTTTTAACGGGTTTACGCGTGAATTTCCGTTTTTCAGCGGAAAGCCGCGCTTCACGATCGGTTCTGCAGCTGCGCGACTGTTCCAGTTGTTGCTTGCGGATGGCTGGTCCACGACTGGTCCGAGGAGCACGGAATCCCTCGATTTCAACCAGTTTTGACCAAGAACCAGCCGAAACCCGAGCAAATCAGCTCGCTGATTCCGCCAACCAGGCGCGAGTCGCGCCCGACACCGCCCGCGCGTTTGACCCGTTATTTTCCATTTTGGGACACCCTGTACTCCTCCGTTCACTGCGGCGTTCGCATTCTCTACCGTCTCTACCCCTAACCTCCTCAAATTTTTGTCTTTCCTTTCTCGAATGCTGGTGCTAATGGATAAACACGCAGGTGCTCCTTTCTGCTTCGTTCTCGAAAGAAGCTGGAGCAGCGAGAGCGCACGTGGTCCGCGTTGCTGGCGACCGTCTTCGGGTCACCGCTCGCCGCCATCCAATGCGCAAAGGACAAGGTGAGCAGCCGAAAGGGGAGAAGACCGTCGTGTTGACGTTGCGCGACACCAAGGAGCTGCAGTTGGCGGAGGACCTCGACGAGGGGCTCCGCAACGACAGGCCGACCACCAAAAGACGCTGTCCGGGGGAATAAACAGGGACGACACGTCTACCAATCGAGTGATCTCTTGCACTCATGGAAACGATCCTTCGCTCGCTGTGTACGAAAGAGTACGGCTGGAGCCGCCCGCGAGGGACGGGGGAAGGCCGCGCATCCTTTGTTTTCGCCGTTTGTTTTGAGCAAGCAACAAACAAAATGAGCACGCAGGACACTCGTCAACCCAGTCTTTATTTTCATTCCTACCGCAGCCGGTCGTCTACTCCGCCGCCCTCGTCCGTTCGCGATGTCCGCTCCGTTGGCTCTCGTCTGCCTTGTACTCAGCGCGGTGTTCGTCTAAGTGGACGCGTTCAGCAAAACGTTCGTTCTTTACGTCCCGTTCGCCCGTTGATCGCTTCTTTGCAGCGGCGGGCTCGTCCTCTGGATCCTGAGTCCGATCTGCATGATTTGCCTCGTCTTGTGCCTCCTTTTGTGCTTCGTCGGCGTCGTCGTCGGGGTGTGCATGAGGCGAGCGGCCCGCCTGTTCCGCTCTTTCTTTCGTCCACTCGTTGCAGGAACCGCCGCGAGGGCGGCTTGGACGCGGAGGAGGCGACGATCGGGCTGACGACCGAGAGCGTCGCCTTGGCCGTTTGAGGAGATCGTTTGGAAGGCGCTTTTTCTTGTGGTAAACACTCCGTCTTCATGGCCTCTCTTTTGATGCAAGTTAGTGCAATCACGTGTGCGCGGATCCAGTCGATCGGCTGGCTGCTGCTCGTCGGCGGTCACCAGGCGAGTCTCTTGCGGCATCCTCCCCTTGCCGTTCATCCCATCCGCTTGTAGACTCGTGCAGGTCAGGAACTACGATCTCCACTCGATTCTACTCTTTCTAGTGTCTACTTTGTTCGCTCGAAACAGCTGTGTGCTCCATTCCGTCCACTAATCCCATCTCTGCTTGGACCGGTAGAATAGAAACTAGCGAGTGAGTGCAGAGCAGAAAGCGGAAGATCTGCTGACAGCGAGTCGTAGAAAGTAGAACGCACACTGATTATTCAAATCTCTCATGCGGAAGGAAGGAAGCAAACCGAGCTCGAATAAAAGAGGAGCCCTCCATGTCGCCGTCCATCCGCCAGCACGATGTCCGCAGTCAACCCGAAGGATCCCAACGCGGAGGAGTGCACGCGCGCCCGCTTTCTCGTCTGCTTCGTGACGACCGTCTTCCTGACGGTGATCGTGGGCAACTCGCTGGCGCTCAACTTCACGGTCATCTGCATGCACGAGGGGGGCGCCCCGCTGTTCTCCGAGCGGCAGATCTCGTAGTTGTTCTCGGCGGTGGCGGTCGGGACACTCGGCGGCTCGCTGCCGTTCGCGCAGCTGCAGCGACGCGCGGGGATGCGGTGAGTGGCCGCCGCCCGCCCGCTCACTCCGCCGTTCAGCTGGGCGCTCGTGCTCCACGGGGCGCTCTCGTCGGCCGCCTCCTTCGGCCTTCCGCTTGCTGTGCGGGTCGGCTTCTGGGCGGTGGTCGCCTGCCGCTTCCTCCACGTCCGTCCAATTCTTCGTGCTGCTGCTCACTGGCCGGTTGCAGGGCTGGGCGCTGGCGTGCGTGTACCCGGCGATCGGCGGCGTGACGAGCGAGTGGGCGGCGTGGGAGCAGAGCGGCACGTTCACCGCCCTCCTGTCCACGAGCCTCCAGCTGGGCGCCGTCCTCACGATGCCGCTGGCGGGCGTCGTGTGCGGGAGTCGCTGGGGATGGCCGCTGCTGTACGTGCTGCAGGGCGCGGCGACGCTGCTCGCGACCGCCGCCTTCTTTTGGGCTTTCCGCGACTCGCCGGCCGCCCACCCGCTGGTCAACGGGCGCGAGGCGGCCCTCCTGCGGCGGCACAAGGCGGACGGGCGGGCGGGGCGGCGGGTGCCCGTGCGGGCGATCGCCGCCGACCCCGCGGCGTGGGGCGTCTTCGCGGGCTTCTTCGGCGCCTCCTTCGCCTTCCAGCTCTTCAACCAGTACACGCCCGTCTACCTCAGCCGCGTGCTGGGATTGCGCGTGGAGTCCACCGGCTGGGCGGCCGCCCTCCCGCCGCTCGCCGGCCTCGTCGTGAAGCTGCTCGTGGGGCCGCTCTCCGACCACCTGCCGCTTCTCTCCGCCCGCTGCCGCCTCGTCCTGTTCGCGTCGGCGGCCGCCCTCGCCCAAGCCGCCTGCTTCGTGGCGCTCGCCGCGCTGCCCGCCGACCGGCCGCTCTGGGCGCAGGCGGCCTTCACGGCGGCCGTCGGCTGCAGCGGGCTGAACGCGGTGGGCGTGATGAAGGCGACCCAACTGGTGAGTTCCCCCGCCTCCCGCCGAGCAGCCTCCCGTTCAGGTCGCGGGCCCGTTCGCCGCCGTCCTCATGGCCGTCAACCAGCTGCTCGCGTCGTTCGGCCTCTTGGTCCTCCCGCCGATCGTCGCCGCCGTCGCCCCGCACAACACGCGGGAAGAAGTGAGTTCTTGCCGGGGAGGAGTGAGCAGCCGCTGCTTCCAGTGGGCGCTCCTGCTCGTCGGGACCGCCCTCTTCGTCCTCGCCACCACCGCCTTCTTCGACCTCACCGCCACGGCCACTCCCCGTCCGTGGGCGACCGGCAACGAGGAAAAGAGGCAGGCCGTCTCCCGCATCAGCGATGGAAAAATCGCGCGTTAACTCCTGCTTCTTCATGAATAAAGGCTGACAATCAGAAGTTTCGAAACCGAGTTTACTGGACTTGAAACGAGCCGCAAAGGACAGAGATGAAGGGGATCCGAGCGGCCGTTCACGAAAGCAAGGCAGCGGCGCCGACGAAGACGGCGATCCAAGCGAGAACGAGCGAGTTGGCCGAAGCACCTAAGAGAAGAGAAGTAAAGGAATACGATGGTGGGGCTGCTCACTCAACGGCGGATCGGTGATCCAGTCGGACGATTCGGTAGAGGCGGTGGACGAATTGGCGATCGCAGCGAACTCCAATTGAGGGGCGTTCTTCTTGGGCAGTCGGTACTCGCCGAAGTCACTGATCTCCGTCACGTTGTGGATCTGCAAGTTGCCTCGCCTGAATCGGAAATGCGCGCGACTCACGGAAACGGTGAGGTACTTCACAAAGGTCTGCCGTTCGAAATGGAGGCGCGTCCAGAGGTGTTGGGCATCGGCCGTCTGCACCAGCTGCGAGTCGTTGCAGAGAAGCGTCGAGGTCTTTGCGAGGGTGACCGTGCCATTTGCGTGAAGGAACACGTTTCCGTAGCCGTCTTTCATGATCGCGGAGCCTTAAAATAAACGAGAAAGATGAGAGAGAGCTGAAGAAAGCAAGTGACGTGCCCAGCTTCAAGAAGAGGTCCTTGCCGTCCCGGAAACCGTAGCCGTCCAGTCGGCAGCGGTCGTTGAACGAGAGCGAGAAACTGCCCAAAAGCGGATGAGTAAAAGAGAGAACGAACTTTGAGAGGGCGTAAGCCGAGACGTAGATGCTGAGACCACTCTCCCTGCTCCACTGCACGGCGACGGTGGTCGAGAGACACTCCTCAAGTTGGCTGAAAGGACGAGAGTGGGGGAATTAACACAAGCAGTCGGACAAGAAACTCACAAAATTTCGTCGCCCTCAACGGGCATGCGGAAGACGCAGTCGTCGAAATCCGTGTGCTTCGGATCGTAGAGGAATTCGGGGCAGACGGGCGGCACCAGGAAGAGCAGGGCGAAGAGGAACGAGCTGCGCATTTCGACGAGCGGCGGCAGTCAGTCGGCAGACGGAAGGACCGATCAGAAAGGCGAGCGGCGAGACGGCGACTTTTTCGTTCCGTTTGCGCAGAAATTTGCACGAGTATTTGCATGCAACAGGCCTCAAAAACTGACCTTCCTACTCGTTGAGCAACAGACATTTGAATAGCGTGTTTGGTTTTTCGGAAGCGAGCAGTCGACCGAGCGGAAGAGACGGAAGCAAAATGGCTCTCGATGGGTGAGTGGCGGAGGACGAAGCAAGATGCCGAATGGGCAAACCGCTCCCGTCTTCTGTTTCTGTCGCTCACTCTGTCCAATAAGACAACAACCGCGACTAACGAACAAAAACGGTTCACTACACTCACGTGTTACAGCAAGCTTTTATTTCCGTTAATTAAAGGCGTAGCGCACAACCATTTCTTCTCGCACAAGTATGCGTTTTACCCCGCCTTGTTTATTCATGACTTGCTGAAGAGGCTCGCGTTGACCTTCGTTCCACAATGTTCTTCTTCTGAAATGCAGGTCAATGGTTCGTCTTTGATGTGGAGCGTACCCAATACAAACTGCTTAACGTGGGGCACCTTAAAGGGGCCGAACGGAGCAAAATCGTCGATATTATGAGGCGTTGCGCCTGGTGTTCCGAGACCGTTCACGCGCCAGTACTTAACGGCAGGCAAGTTAGAAGAGTTAATTCAAGATAAGCACCCACCCACAAGGGCACCACTTCTTCGAAGGGCTTCGCATTGCCCATGATCAACGACCAGTCGTACCAGTTCGTGTAGTAGCCGAGGGTGATGTTCTTGGCCTGCAAACGAGCACAATGACCGCTTAGACGAGCTTAATGCTTGCTTACAGCGGCGGCGTTGCGGAAATCGTTGAAAAATTCGAGGTTCTTCGTTGTGTTCGCTCCCCATGAGTAGGGATTAGTGACTTGCAGCCACACACGCATTAGAGGGAAGCCCTAAAAAATCTACTAGAAGTTTGCTTTGCTCGACACGTGCCTGTGAAGCCGGGTAGGCGATGGCAACGCTGAATTGCTTTGCACCACTCACAGAACTGTGCGGTGCGGGCGTCACGTATGCTTCTAAACGGTTAGTTATGTCTACCTATTTTTGCCTGGTAACCGACCATAATTGAGTCCCGCATTGGTTGCAGCACGAAGATTGGTGACTCCCGTTTTGTCCGCCTCTCCGCCGTTCGCTGGGCTCCAAATGCGCGCGAAGTAGAGCGAGACGTTCAGTTTGGCCAAACAACGGAACGCCGACTCGGAGACCTCCTGAACGGCGTCGATCGCGTACGACATCTGATATTGCGGTTGTTCCGCTTGCAACAACCGCAGCTTTGCGTTGCTCCGAACGAGAGCTGAGACGACGGCCAAACAGGACAGCAAGGAGATAAGAGAGCGCATTCTTTGTCGTTGGTGGTCGCTAGCCGACTCAATCGTTTGCGATTGCCTTGCGGTTTAAGAGCAATAAAAGAAATGCTAATGCGAGCGTCAAAAAGTGGATCGTTAAGAATTTTCGCAAGGAAGAAAATCCAATGGCCGGCTAAAGAGGACTTACGAATTCCAAAAGCCGTTTAAATGCAGATAGTCGACGATAAACGAGTTATTACTTGATTATTGACTTACAGAAACTGCGATCGCATTACGAAGAGGGCTGAGATGCAACCGAAAAGCTCAGACTCTTCCCAAAGCGTCGATTCCTTGTATTTTTTGTGTATAAAGCAGTGAGTAAAGCTCAGAGCAATGCACCTTTTCCTCATGCTTTCTGTGTTGTCACTAACCGTAAGTCTTTCTTATTCGCGTTTTCTGCAAGCGGCTATCCAAGCTCGACAAGTTCTAGTGTCCGCTTTCCACAGGACCCCAGCAAAGGGGAACACGGCAAGGACGAACGCACGCTTGCTAAACACTTGAGACGGACAAAGACGCACGGCCGAAAGATGCAATACAGATTCCCTTCGTTGTGACTGACCACAGAAAAGTGCTTGAAGACCGCGTCAGACCACGTTCATTCCCCCGCTCGCAGCTCATTCGATCGGGTTCGCCCTGCGAGATGGCGGCTGCTCGCGCTCTCTTTGGCCTGCTGCTCGTGGCGGCGACGGTGGACGCCAAAACCGGTTTCTACCACCTCACGCAGCAGGTGCTTTGCGATGCCCGTCCGTACGAATCGGCGGCAAGTTCTGGACAGTAGAGGAATCCACCGAACACTCTTTCGTTTCAGCTCGTGGCGATCTACGAGCGGGACTGGGGTGAGCGCTTCCTTCTTACACCCTCTCTCATTTCACTCGGTTTTTAGGCTTGGACGATCGTGAGTGCCTTTCGCTTCTCCCTCCTCCTTACCGTCTTGCAGTTTTTGACTCGGATGACCTCTGCGACGTGACCACGACGAAATTCAACGAAACTAGCCCCGGCTGGTGGTTTGCGAAGGGATCGGAGGACGACGGCTGGAGCTTCTGGCCGGGCGACGTCTTCATCGTCATGTTCGTTCCTCTCGCTCACTCTTCTTCATCCTTCCGTCCAGCAAACACCGCTGCGGGACGGGCGGCAAGTGGATGTGCCTGCAGCAAGTGCGCGACGCGGCCAAGAGCTGGAATCCCGACCCGAACGGCCCGCTGCAAGTGCTCGAGCCGGTGGACTTGAAGACGGCGGACAGCGCGGAGTGCCTCGACCGCTGGAACACGGACTTGGGCTACAACATAGGCGCCAGGGATCTCGCTGCGTGTCTGTAGATTTCAGTTATGTGCAGTTTGTTCGTGAAGGAATAAATCCGTATTGTTCGACTCTGCGGCTTCCTGACTCGCGGCTGCCGGCTGTTGCCTTCCGACGAAAGAAGGCGTGAAACCGCACTCATCTATCTGCTCCATCGCTGCAAGAAGAGAGTGCCGCATTTCCGTTCCGCTCGGTTCATGTCGCCCGCATCGAGCGGAACACTCACGGTCAACCGTCGAACGAATGCAAGCGGGCAGTCGGCGAAGGACGACCGGCGAAGAGGAGCGGTCGCGAATTTGCATTCCTCCTCCGCATGCATTGCGTTGGCTGCCGCAGAATAACAGCTGGCCTTTTCATTCACTCATGCAAACTCCGGCCGAAAGCGGCGGGTATAAAAGCCGAGCGGACGGGCGCGAGGCCGCAGTTCTGTCTTCCAACGCTCTCGCGGACGGCAGCACTTCTCTCCTCCTCTCCTCCCTTCTGCTCCGATGGGTCGCTCGTGGCTGGCGATCGGCGTGCTGCTCGCCGTCGTGCTCGACGGGGCACGTGCCGACTTTCCGTCGTGCGTGGTCCAGGAGACGAAGGACAACGGCTTGCGCGTCTTGTGAGTCCTTTCTCTTCCTCCCCTCATTACCCCTCGCTGCAGGAAGCTGGCCGGCTGCAGCGGCGTGCCGGTGGAGCTCGAGTACAAGGACGGGTCGATCCGCATGTTCGTCGAGTCGAAGCCGGTGCAAAGCAAGTCGTGAGTCTCCCCTTCGTCCGCCAGCCACTCGTCTCATCCGCCTGCAGGTTCGACGTGAAGATCGGCGACTGCACGCTGACCTTCGAGTACAAGGGTCATGGGCTGACCCGCGAGCTGGCCGTCAGTAAGCGCCCACCTTCCTCTGTTCCCGACCATCCGCTCCTTGCAGCGGACGGGACGTCGACCGCCGGCTACCCCGACGTGGCGGAGTTCGAGCTCGACAAGGACGGCACGCTCTCGTCCAAGGCGCCCATCTATCCGCCGAGCGACAACGTGTGCCCGCACCACAGCAAGGTCTTCAATGCGGACACCGACGGCCGCCTGGGGCTGAAGATCAGCTTCACGAGCGCCGAGCTGACCGTCCTCACGCTCTATGTCAGTCCATCCAATCAGAGTCCCTCTCTAATGCGAGCGGCTGTTTGCAGGTCAACACCAGCGTGCCGTTCGACTATCTGCACACGACTACAACCACCACTACAACCACAACGACGACGACAACGACCACAACTACTACCGTATGTTTTTTCCCTCCCCCTTCCTGTGACCACCCCGCAATCAGACCACCACGACGACGACGCCCAAACCGACGACCACGACGACCAAAAAGCCGACCACTACCGCAAGTTTCCGCATTTTTGCCCGTCTAATCGCTCCGTCTTCAGACGACGTCCACCACCAGCACGTCGACCGTTCCCTCGACTTCGACGAGCACCGCTGAGCCCACGACCAGCACGCCGGAACCGACCACGAGCACGAGCTCCTCAACGACCACCGTTGAGCCGACGACGCCCAGCACCAGCGAGGAGCCGACCACTCCGAGCACGACCGTTGAGCCGACCACCTCGACCGTCCTTCCGACGACCACCGCTCGGCCCTCAACGAGCTCGCTGCGCACGACGACCGGGAACTCGAACGGGACGGCGGTGCTGGAGAAGAAGCACAAGCAGGGCGGCCTCGGAGCGATGATGATCTTTTTGATCGTGTAGGTCTCCCCACTCCCTTTCCCCGCTCATCTCCTCTCGTTCAGGGCGCTGGCGTTGCTCGCCCTCGTGCTGGTGCTGGGCGTGATCGCGCTGATCGTCGTGCTCGTGAAGCGCAAGCGGAAGGCCGCCAAGAAGCGGGCGGCTGCGACGCGCGGCGGCCAGACCACGCAGACGGAGCAGACCCAAACGATGGCCCGTCCGGCGGCCACGCAGGAGGGATCCGGCCGCGAGGTGAGCGCTCTCCTCCAACCATCCCTTCTAATCGATTTCCCGCTTGCAGAAGACGACCGCCTCGATGATGGTCTCCGCGTCGAAGTCGGCGCTCCCCTCGCAGTCGAACGCGGGCTCCAAGTCGGCCGTCAAGTCCGCCGGCAAATCGGCGCCCACCACCGGCTCCAAGACCCAACCCAAGAAGTCGAAGCTCAAGGACAAGCTGAAGCCCAAGCCGAAGAGCGGCGGCGTCAAGAAGCGCTGAGCTCAACACGCCCCCTCTCCTCCTCCTTTCTGTTCTCTGTGTGTGTTCCCCAGTGTGCGGGGATTCTTCGAAAATAAAATCGATTCGTCGAGCCACCGGGAGGAAGTCGGGACGGAGCGAACAAAACCGAGTGCCTGCCTCTCCCACGAACACAACCGTTTATTCTTTGTGCAGCCGATTAGGGGAGCGGCTGGGGCATGACGTGGGCGGCGCACAGGTCGAAGCTGCAGAAATAGTTGAGTGTGCCGGCGGCGGTGCGGGCCTGGAAGCCGTCGGGCGTGGGCGGCCACAGCCAACAGCCGGCCTGCACGAGTTGGTTCTCTGCAATCAATTGCACTCCTCCCTTCGCCGTGTTCACTCACTGCCGTCCCACGTCTTGTAGCACTGCGAGTGGTTGGAGCAGGGCTGAAGTGGGCGAGCAGTCAGTGAGTGCCTCCTAATCTTCTCTCCGCCCTCACCTTTCAATCAACCGGCGTGCAGTTGTCGTCCCAACTGCAAGAAGGCGGCATTCAGCTGAGATCCCCCGTTCTGCTCACCAGTAGCACATTTCGGCCGCCGCCCAGGCAGTCGGCAGAGCGATGAGCAGGAGGACGAGCGGAAAACACGAAGCGGACATTTCGACTGGTGATTTCCGCTCGCTTCCTCTCGATAAATCCGAGAGACGCGGACCGAAACGAGCTCATTCGTTTGCATTCGGTTGTTTGCCACGAACGAGAAGCGAAGAGGATTGACGGTCGTCCGTGAATTCGATGAAGGACCGCCGGAATGCTCGTTCTTTCAACCGGTTTATCGGAACGGCGTCTCGCGTTTCGAGAGGACACAAGAGTTAATAGATTCTTCTATGAGGAAACGATAGATCCCTGCTTTCGTTGCTTCAAAGCGAGTAAGGGACTGCTCTGCTCCCAAATCTACTCGAATCTAATCGAAGCCAGCGATCGACGGCAAACAAACAGAAGTTCGGTTTATTCGGAGCGAGAATTCAACGAACAAATTTAGAGACACAACAGAAGTGGAACAGAGTTCGAATAGATCGAATCCAGTGCGGATCTCGGCAGTAGCGCTGCGTTTAGCTGAAAATGCTTTTGATGCCCTTGCCGATGCCGCGCACGGGAGCCGAGATCACCGCGTCGATTCCTTCGCCGACGTCCTTGAGGAAGCGGCCGGTCTTCTTCCAGAATCCGCTGCAAGCCGCACGATTAGATCAAAGGCGCTCGGAAAGAACTTGCCCCTTTTTGGCTTTCTCCAACTTAATCTCCAGCTGCACCCGCTCGTTCCGCAAGTTCTCGATGTCCTTCTCGTGAGCCTGCTTCGCGGCCTGGGCTTCGATTTTGAGCTTCAGCATCTTTTCCTCGTGGGCTTGTTGCTCGGCTTGGAGGCGGGCCTTCTCTTCCGGATCCTCTGTCGCGTTGATCTTCTTCAGGAGCTTCTCGTTGGTTTCGTGGGCGTCGTTCACTTTCTTCTGAATCTCCTTGACAAGGGCCTCCGAATCGACAGCGCGCTTCTTGGCGTCTTCGGTGCTGAGCATCGAACGGTTCAGCGAGTTGAGGGTGGCGGAGGTCGCGTTCATGCGTTGGAGCAAGTCGTTGCGGGCCGCCTGCTGGTGGACGGCCTCGCCCCACGTGGCGGCGCGCGTGAACTCCGCTTCGGCCTGCTGGAAGTGGGCGTGGGCGCGCTTGCCGAAGTCCTTACGGCCGGTGCACTCGGCCTCGAGTTTCGCACGGAATTCTTCGTGCACGCGCTCCACGAGAGCCTTCAGCTGGGAGTTGATGTTGCCCTGCAAAAAGAAGTTGTGATGAGCCGACTGGATCGGTGGACTGACTTGGAGAACGTCCTCACTGCGGGGCAAACGACCGCTGAGGAACGTTTGCTCCAATCCCTCCACCTGAGCGGCGAGTTGGCCGCAGGTGATCGCCCGGCCGCCGGCCTTCTTCGGCTCCAGGCTCTCGACCGTGCGGCGGATCAACTGGCAGAAGTGCTGCTCGAATTCCGCGCCCATCTCTGCAAGCGGAAAGAATGAAGTGGAGGGCGTGGGAGGGGCGACTTACCGCTCAGAACTCCGCTGCGGCGGCCGCGACGGTCGGGCGACGGCAGACAGCAGGCGGATTTCGTCGCATACGAGCGGTTCAGGACGTTCCAGACGGTGCGCGTCTCGTTCTGCACCGCCTGTTGCTCCAGTCCGGTCACGTAGTTCGCACCCGCCTCGAAGCCGAAAGTGTCGACCAGCGTGCAGTCCCGCACCAGGAACATCAGCTCCTGCGCAAACCATATTGCATGCGTTGCGGAGGAGGCAAAAGGAACTCACTTGCAACGGCTTCTCGTTCGCCTGTTCTCCGCTGAGAGCGCGGCAGGACCACTCGACGAACTGCGCGAGGCCCGTCAGGTCGTTGCTTCCCAGCGGCTCCTTGACGTTGAACACCTGCAAGAGACAAGAAGCCTTCGGTTGAAGCAGAAAGGGGAACGAACCAGCACACTGGCCAGGATGGTGGCGATGCCGAAGATCGAGTTGCATTCCTGTTGTTGCGTCTGGTTGTCGAAGAGGCCTTGGGTGTCGCACAGCAGGACGAGCATTTCCTCGCCGCTCGCTTTCTGCAAGGAGGGCGTGAGAGAAGAGGGCAGAAATGAACCGGCCTGCAGCGGAATCAGTTCGCTCCACACGTCGATGCCCTTGGTCTCCGGAGTGGTTCCGCTGCGGTGCACGAAGCCGCCGCCCGGCACTTGCATTTGAGTCCAGTCGACGCCCGCCGCGCTGCCCGCCTGCTTCCACTTGAAGTAGCGCAGGAAGAAGTTGAGCGTGAACGACTTGCCGCCGCGGAACTTGCCCACAATGTTCACCACGGCAGTCTGCAAGGAAGGAGTTGATTAGGCGATGGATCAAAAAGACTCACCTTCTTGTTCACGTGCTCCGGCTTGCGCAGTTCGTCGAGCAGCCGCTGGGCGGTGAACACGCAGCGATTGTCCGCCTCGCGGATCTCGACCAGCTTCCAGATGCTCGCGGACATTTCGGACTGCAAGAACGAAGATGAGGTCAAGCGGTCACAGAGAGGAACACGGATTGGAAGAGTGGAACAGCGGCAAGTGGCCGCTTTTCCGCTTTGCGCACGAACCGCAAGCGGCGAGCAAGACGACACGAACTGAGTGGAAACGAAGCCGCCGCTCGCTCTGCCGCCCTCTTCGATTTTCGCAGAGATGCGGTGGGAACTGCGAGCGGCTGGGAGGCGGAGGACATCGAGAAGATTCTTCGGCTGCCATTTCGCACGCCGACCGGCCGGTTGGGAATGTGAACGATGTGGGAGAAGCCCAAACCCCGTTCCCATGCGAAACGATGAGACGACTGGCCGACCGCTGGGAACGTCGACAGGTGCGAGTTTCGAAGGCGACGGCAACGCAATCAACAGCCGCCCGCTCCGCGCGGCGGCCAGGATTTCAAAAGACACAAAGAGCGGGCGAAGTGGTGTGAATCAGCCGTGAGTGTCGTTCGTAATCGTTGACGCGGACATTAACGAGAATTCCGCAAAGCCAGTCGGAACATCTGCGCGACCTCTGAAAACAAGCGGCCGTTTAGTGGAAAGCAAAGGATGATTCATGCGGCAAAATGACTGTCGCTTTGCCGTTTTTAACGCATTTGATCCTTCTGCTCGCCTTTGGAACAAAGAGGACACTCGCGAAACGAGATGCCAACTGGACCGCAGTCAATGAGAAGCGACCGCAACCGCTTGTGCATTGACTGTGTGGAGATCTTCACTAATCGCGGAAATCGGAGGGATTACTGAAGCAGAAGAGTCTCCGTGGACTTTTGTCCAAAAGGACAAGAAAGTGGACGGAAGGTCGCGGAATGCAACGGACGGCCGGCCAGCCAGAAACAAGCGGATCGAATGGCGGTTGACCGCAAAAAATCGCCTTTCTTTCGGCCAGTTCTCGTTTGCCGGGCGCTCGACGAACGGGTCACGTTCGCGACGGACGGGCCCGTTCGTGCGCTCTCTGCCGTCGGCCGTAGTCATTTCGCTCGACAAGTCGCCGATCGCGCCCGCCCGAGCGACTTGCCCCGACGGATGGCCGGCCGAAAGCTTTCGCCGCGTCCCGTCTCTTCGCATGGACGTCGAATGCGGGGTCATTGGACGCTCGATTCGAAACAAACGCCGCATTACACCGTTTTCACAACGCGACGGAGCGATGGGCTTTGATTATTCGCTAGTGGAGAGCAAGAAGCGGGGAAATGCTGATGGTCGAGCGTGTTTATGAAGCCGAGTGAGGACGTCATTCGATTGCGTTAAGTAGCCCCTAATCATTCTGGAGGTAAACGAATGTGATCGCGGGTGTGGGCATCGAATCACCGCATGCTTTCGCGCCCACAAATCTTTTTAGAAGTGCGCAAAAAATCACCGTTTGGTGACACGCGTAAGCGTTTGTCGATCGAAAAGTATCAAAAAAGGTCGATTGAAAGCGCGAATGCTCCGACTTGCTTTTCGACTGACCGGGGCCGAAAATGTGAACAAGTGAACGGCCGGTCGTTTTTTTGAGGTTGCCATTCGCTTCTCACAGCGGAAGCGGCAGAAGAGTTCGTTCTCTTGGCTGGACAAATCGAAGAGGTCGCTAAGCTCTCTTCCTTGTTTCCGTTCTGCCGCCGGCGTCTCATTTGTTGAGTGCCGAGCACTCCACTCGCTCTCGAATCGAGCGCTCGCCACTCACCGAAAAACCGTTCTTTCGCGCCGCCCACTTTGATCGCCGCTTTCCCATGGGGCGGCCGGCGTGTTCGCTTTGCGCTGAGAACGGCGTCCAAAAGCCATTTCTCGCCGATTCATCGCCGATGACTTGTGCGAACGGGCACTGCTGGGAGCCGGTCGGCAGCAGAAGATTTCTCAAAGCGCCCCGTGGTTCCAATGACCGCGACCGTGGGCTGAGAATAGGAATCGTTTTGTCGATCACGCTTTCTGTCCATTCATTTCTGTTTGCTGCTCGTTCGTGCCTCGCAGCTGGTGGAAGTGCTGGAAGCCATCTCTTTCCGCTTCTTTCCTTCCCGCGCGTGCGAGTTGGGGCCAAAACCGAGCCAACAGTGCTGCTTTGATCTCGCTCTTTCCGGCTGTTCGCCTGTCTGACCTGACCGCTGTTGATTTCAGGACGAGATGTTCTCTGGCGTCTGGAAGCTGGTCGAGATCCGCGAGGCGGACAACCGATGCGTGTTCACCGCCCAGCGGCTGCTCGACGAACTGCGCAAGCCGGAGCACGTGAACAAGAAGGTGAATTTCTTTGATCCGTCCTCTAATCAACTCCTTCTTTGCAGATCGCCGTGGTGAACATTGTGGGCAAGTTCCGGGGCGGCAAGTCGTTCACGCTCAACTTCTTCCTGCGCTACTTCAAGTGGAAGCAGGCGGGCAGCCCGGCGAACGTCGACTGGACTCAAATGCAAGTGCCGGGCGGCGGCTTCGTGCACCGCAGCGGAACCACTCCGGAGACCAAGGGCATCGACGTGTGGAGCGAACTGATCCCTTTGAAGGCAAGTTCTTCTTATTTGAACCGTTGTCCGCTTATCCCAGCGTTTAGAAGGCGAACGGCGAGGAGCTCCTCGTTCTCTTGTGCGACACGCAGGGCCTCTTCGACAATCAGACGAATCAGAAGGGTTGTGCGGTCATCTTCGCGGTCGCGACCCTATTTTCGAGTCTCTTGGTTTGTGAACTAGTTGCTCTCTTCGCTTCTCATTGGGTTCGTTTAGATCTTCAATCAGCAAGAGCCGGTCGGAAGCGACGACTTGAGCGCGCTGTCCTGCTTTGCCGAGTACGCCTGCAAAGCGATGCCCGCGAACGAGACGGGCGATCGCCGCCTTCAAGTATGTTCTTTTTGCATCCTCCGCAACGCATGCAATATGGTTTGCGCAGGAGCTGATGTTCCTGGTGCGGGACTGCACGCTGGTCGACACTTTCGGCTTCGAGGCGGGCGCCAACTACGTGACCGGACTGGAGCAACAGGCGGTGCAGAACGAGACGCGCACCGTCTGGAACGTCCTGAACCGCTCGTACGCAAAGAAATCCGCCTGCTGCCTGCCGTCGCCCGACCGTCGCGGCCGCCGCAGCGGAGTTCTGAGCGGTGAGTCGCCCCTCCCACGCCCTCCACTTCATTCTTTCCGCTTGCAGAGATGGGCGCGGAATTCGAGCAGCACTTCCGCGAGCTGGTCCGCCGCACGGTCGAGAGCCTGGAGCCGAAGAAGGCCGGCGGCCGCGCGATCACCTGCGGCGAACTCGCGCTGATGATCGAAACGTTGGCTCAGACGTTCAAGAACGGCGACTTGCCCGAATGGGACGACGTTTTCCAGGTGAGAACGGTCGAAAGAGACGCAAACGATAAACACTTGTCCGTTCAGCTTCTGGTCAAAAGTCAACTCGACGCGCTGATCGCGCCGCTCGTGAAGGAGTTCACTTCGAAGCTGCAGCTAAAGTGCACCGGCCGCAAGAACCTCGTCGACTTCTCCCGCGAGTACTCGGCCGACGCCTTCCGCCGCTTCGACCAGGCGCCCAAGTGGGGCGAGGAGTCGCATCGGGCGGCCGCTCGCAAGAAGCTCGAGGAAAAGCTGTACGCCGCCTTCAAGGACCAAAGCCGCCAGAACGAAGAGGTCATCCAGCGACGCGCGGCCGAAGAACGCCGTCGGCAGGCCGAAGCGGAGGCCCGCCGTCGTCAACTCGAGATGGAGCGCCTCGAAGAGGAGCGGCAAGAACGCGAGGAAGAGCTCGAGATGATCCAAGCGTTCCGCGAATTCGCGGAGGCGTGCCAAATGTGGTCGAATTTCGTCGAACAGATTGAGGCGGAGAAGGCGGCCGCCGAAGCAGCGCGCCAACGCGAGCAGGAACGGCAAGCGCAGCTGGCGCACAACGCACAGATCCAGGAGCAAATTGACTGGGAAAACGACGACACTTGCACGATCCTGTGAGGTGAGTGGCCGACGAACAGGTGAAGGAATTCAATTGTTTCTTCAGCCGTTGGATTCGCTCGTCGCCGTACGAGTCGCTTCTCTTCGTTCACGACTTCGTCCAGTGCTTCCTTCTGTTCATCAAGATGTTGTATTCTTTGTGTTCGTTTTCAAATAAACGCTCTTGTAATGGAAGTATTCGAAAAAAACGAACGAGCGAAAGGAAGGTGCTCGTTTCCGTTGATTGAACAGCAAACAAGCCCGCATTCAACTACAACAAAGAAAAGAGCTGTGCTCGTGTTTGTGCACTCAACGGGCTCTTCGCAGTCACGGCGTTCGTTCAGGCGCGAAGGGTCGCCCAGCTGTAGGCGGGGGAGGCAAGCAGGGCGTCCGTTTCGAACTGCAGACTCTCTTGCGGGCCCCACTGCAGCCGGGCGTCGAAGACGGACGGGCTGCAACACGATTCACAGCGAGCGCCCACCGAGCGGACGGGAAAAAAGAACGCAAGCTTTTACGTCAGCAGCAGTCGCGTGATCGACGCCTCTGTCGAGTTATTTTGTGCAGGAGGTTGTCAGCCGTTAGACGAATGAGAGGAGAGAGAAGCTTACTCTCCTACACGTGTTTTCTTGCCGCTCCCGAAGGGCGTCGTTCACGAACAATCTCCTATTCCTCCACTCACCGCCCCGCCCCACATCCAGCAGCCGCACGTGTTAGACGAATCGATTTTATTCGGGAAACAAACGAGAACTCCCCCTCCGCGGGGCACACACAAAGGGGACTAAAGAGGGAAATCTAGAGGGAGACAGCTAGAGGGGGAAGGAGGAGGGAACACGGGAGTTGGGGCAGAGGATGGACGTTCGTTTAGGTGCCCTACTTGGCCGTCGACTTCGGCGTCGCGATCGAGGACTTGACCGCGCCCGACGGGCCCATCTGCACCGATTTGATCACCGAATTGTTGCCGCCCGTCGTCTTCTGCAAACAGGCTAGTGAGTGAACGAGGAGGACTCACGTTGGCGCCCGAACCGCCGCCCATCGCCATCGCGTACGTGTCGACGCGCTTGGGGCGGCCGTCGGCGTCGGCGGTGGCGCCCGGATCGGCCTGCGTCTGCGTGACGTTCGTCTGGTCGGCGCGGGCGGCTTTCTTGGCGGCGGCCTTCGCTTTGCGCTTCTTCAGCGCGAACAGGAGGCCGCCGACCGCCGCCGCCACGAGCAGCAGGAGGAGCGCCAGACCGCTGCAAGAAGCGGTAGTGAGGTGCGGGCGAGACGGCGGGCGACTCACATGATCAGCCACAGCAACCAACCCGACATGCCGCCCTTCTTGTGCTTCACCAAGTCGACCGCACTGCCGTTCGCCGCCGCCGTCGTCGTCTTGAGCGTCGTCGGGAGGCGCGTGGTGGTCGTGGTCGTCGACGTGCTCGTAGTCGTCGAGGTGGTGGTCTGAAGCGAGCATTAGAGGAGGCGAAAGGGATGGAGGACGAACGGTAGTGGTCGTAGAAGTGGTCGTGGTCGTGCTCGTTGACGTGCTGGTCGACGTCGACGTTGAAGTGCTGGTGCTGGTCGTAGTGGGCTTGGGCGGAACGGTGGGCAGGGGCGTCGGCTTCTTGGTGGTTGTGGTCGGTTTGGGCGTTGTGGTGGTCGTTGTAGTCGTGGTTGAGGTGGTGGTCGTCCGCAGAGCGGCGTACGACACACTGTTGTTGACCTGCAAGCAGCGGCATCTGTTGAGAAAGGGGAGGAAAGGGTCACTCACATAGAGCGTGAGGCTCGCCACGGCGTCGCTCGAGAAGCTGAAGGTAGCCACGCGCCAATCCGGGAAGTCCGAATCGAACAGGACGCCGTTCGAACACCAGATGCCGGGGTCGTCCCCCGTGTCCTGCAGCTTTCCGTCCGCCTTCAGTACGAACTCCACCACGTCGGGGAATTCCAACCACCCCCCGCCTTCCTCTGCAAGACGAGCGATCGTTCGGAGGCGAGGAAAGGAGGGAACTTGCTGACGATGAGGTGACGATCGAGCCCAGAGCCCTTGTGTTGGAAGTTCAGCGTGCAGTCGCCGATCTTCAGGTCGAACCTGCAGCGAAAAGAGGTGAGAGGCGGAGGAGAGACCGAGGGTCTTACGGCTTGTCCTCCACGAGCTTCGATTCGACCACGAACGAGATGGCGCCTTCCTCGACGTTCTCAACCTTCTTGAACATGATCTCGAAGGGAATGCCGCTGCAGGCCGCCAGCTTGCTGCAAAGGGGACGAGGTGAGCGGAAGGAGAGAACGGGGGACTCACTAAGCGATCCAGCCGTTCCCATCAACGCGGACCGCGCACGACGGGAAGGCGGCACGCGCCCCGTCGAAGGCGGCCGCCAGCAGCAGGGCCACGGCGACCCACGAACGACCCATCGGAGCGGAGGGAAGGAGGAAGAAGAGCGAGAGGGAAGAGAAGTGCTGCCGTCCGCGAGAGCGTTGGAAGGCAGAACTGCGGCCGCTCGCACTCCCGTCTCGCTTTTATACCCGCCGCTTTCGGTCCGAGTTTGCATGAGAAGACGAAAGTGAGGGCTCTTATTCCGCGGCAACCAACGCAACCCGGCGGGCGCGTCAAGACGTGCAAATTCGTGACCGGCTTCTTCCTTTCGGCTGCAACGAACGGCGCCTTGCCGGCTGCTGTCGAGCGGAAAACCTTCGTACTTGCCAAGAAACCAACAGTGATGGTTGTACGTTGATCGGAATCTCCCGCCTCTGCACTGCAAGGCGATCTTCTGACTCCTGCTTGGAGCAGGCCGAGACCGCAGTCACGAGCGGTAGGGGAGGCGGCCGCAAAGCACTCCGCTCATCCCCGCACTTTGGCGATCGCGTGTTGAGCGGTCGTTCCACCCGTTGGTCTCGCGCCGCGCGGTTGTAGCCGGGAGCAACACTGTTGGCTGGAAAGAGGTGCTCTTTTCAACACGTGCAGTCGTCGGACTGAGTCTTGAGTAGGCCGTTAGAGACAAGGCTGGTGTGAGAGTTTAGCAGGAGAGAACACCCAGCAACGGCCATTCGACGAGATTGCTTTCCTCCATCCGCCCGCTGATTCCACCGACTTCCGTGCACGAGCTCTCGCCCGCGCCTGCTTGTTTGTCCATTGCCACTTCATGAGATTAGCGCGAAAGCGTTATTCTTTTTGCTTCTCCACGCCCCCGGCCATCCCTCCGTCCGACCTGCTGTCCCGTTCCGGCTTGCAAGGAAGACCTGACAATGAGCGGAACCGGCAGAGTGGAAGGCTTCGTCGAGTGGCCAATCTGCTCCCGCTTGCACGACTAAAACGGAGGAGCAGGTCGACCGAAGTTTCTGTCTGTTCTTTGTGTTTTCCCCATAGCAAGTTCTTTCGAGTGATCAAAGCCAAGGAAATCAAACCTATTTTTTATTCCGCAAACCACATCACACGATAGAAGAAAGAAGACGCGCACAATGACTAACACTCGTTATCTTTGTTCGTGCGCGGCTGCAGGTCGTCGCCAATGTCGTCGTTGTAACGCGGCCAGCACGGGTTGCTGTCAGCGGTCGCCAGGTCCAGGGGCTTCAAGATCAACAGGCCCTTGTCCCAGAGGTCGCCCCACGGGATCTTGAAGGAGGTGCACAACCACTGCTCGCCCGTGCGGCAACGGTGCTTGCTGAAACAAGAGGAAGAGGATTGATGAGAGAAGGCGGGCAACTCACATGGCGACGATCATGTCGTCCGCGTGAGATAAAGGCTCCGTAGTCCAGCCCCACGCTTTCCAGATGCCCTCGTACGTGTCGTTGAAGTTGGTCGTGACCGAACGGCAGAAATCGTCGGGGTCACCTGCGCCATCTAAAGCCGGAAATAAGTGGGGCGATAACAAACGCGCGACCAAACCCTCTTCGTAGAGCGCGACCATCTGAAAGAAGCAAGAGAGATGAAAGGACGAAGAGCTCGCATGCACTTACGCCCCAGTTGTACGGGTACTTGCCGCAGAACCTAAAAGTTATGTTTACTCCTTTTTCGATTGATGATCAACCGAAACGTACACCTGCTGCTCGACATCGTACTCATAGGTTTCGACCGGGACCATCGCCGTCGCCACTAGCAGCAAGCCGAGGAGCACAGAACGGGCAGCCACCATTTCGGAGAGGAGAGAACTGGAGCAACCGATTGGGAGAGCGAACACACGAGCGAATGGGCGGCGAGTGGCTGGCTGAACGAAGTCGACTCGTCGCGAAAATCCCGCAACGAAATGCGCGTTTGGCGTTGCGTTCGGCCATTCTCGAGCGATCGCGATTGCTCCTCATTCCCTCTTCTCTGCCTTCAGCGGTCGCAATGCTGAGGCAGCGGTCGTCCTTCCTCCACCTTCCGGTCGCCCGTTCGAGCGAACAAACAAGTCGGAGACACTCGCGGAATTCGGCTTCTTTTCACTTGCACGATGAAGAGATCACTTCTTCGAGGTTTTCGTGAAAGAAACGATGAAATTCGATCGTTGTCCGTACAGCAAAACGAACGGGAAGGGACGAGCGGCTTCTCGCCGGCACAGGGCGGCACCCAAGTGCGGAAGCGGTTCTCCTCATGTCGGCCGCTTCTTTCGTCGGCATTCGCGTGAGCGGACCGCCCACTTTTTGTTCGGCTCAAACGGCGATCGATCGGCGACTGCGTGGGGGCCGTTCTTCCACGATAGGCGCCTTTCTCACGTGTCCGTTCGCCCTTCTCTCGTCGTTTACCTGCTGCCGATCGTGAGTGGAGGCCACAGGGGGAACGATTCGATCTTCTGGACGGATTCTCTCGCTTTGCACGCGTAAAACGAGAAGTTAGCCGGACCTGCAGCAATCGATCTACCCGTTCGGTCGAGAGATCAATCCCGAGTGGGTCCCCCTCCGCTCTGCGACGTAGGCGGAAACTCATTGTCAGAAATGCCCGCGGTAACTTCGATTGCATTCGGCTGGTCGGTGCAGGCGCCTCGCTAAGCGTTGGGCAGCAGTTTCTTTCCATTTTTCGCCCAGTTGGCACCCGCAGTCCACTCGAATCGCTCCGCGCACGACTCTCCTAATGTCCTGTCAACACCCGCTTCTCCTCTGCGTCTACAGCACCGATCTCCGGGATGGCCGCCTCGAGAGTCCGCAGAAGCCGCTGCCGTCTCGTCCGGCCACGAAATGCCGCCTGGAAGTTTGGGGGCTGCAGGCGCCGCTCTTGAACGTGAAGATCGCCGTCGAGGGCCCGGCCGAGCATCTGCGGGCTTGCGTTTGGATCGAGGACCTGGACGGGCACAAAATCAGGCGACGTAAGCCGTCGACCGCATCCTTTGAGTTTTTTTTCGCTTGCAGAAACGGCCGTCTGCGTGGACGCGGACCACGTGGTTCGTGGACCGCAGCGCCCCCACCGCGTCCACTGCGCCGTCTGGAGCGACGAGTGCGCGCTGTGCGACGAGGAGCGGCAAACGAGAGATGCGGCCGCCGAGCAGACGGCAACTAGTCGTTTGTTCCATTCGTCTCTCTCTCGCTTCCACTATTGTTTGTTTCAAGGGGAGCAGCACCGGCCGTCAGGTGAACGAGCATCACGAGAACTCTACTCTCGCATTCGGCAGCTGGAAGGCAAAGTGGCCGACGAGAAGCGTCAAGCGGCGGCGTTCAAGCTAGAAGTGAGTGCTTCGATCCGCTGTGATCCCCACGCAACACCGTTCGTTGCAGGTCGAAGAGTTAAAGTCGGAACTGGAGAACGAAAAAGCACACTTTGCTTTGCTCCAACGCGAACTCCAGCAGCACATCCGTAAGGGGCAAAAGAAGGACGCTGAGTTGGCCAATGCAAAGAAGAAACTGGAGGAAGTGGAGAAGCGGGTGAGTTCGACAAACAATCATCAATCGGTCGCTTTAGAACGAGAATCTGCTCCGAAAGCTGTCCGATTTCGAGCACAAAGGCGAGCAACAGGAGGAGTGGCTTTCACCCGCCGATCGGGCGGACCTGTGGGAGATGCGGCTGGAGGGCTGTCGGCCGGACTTTCGGCTGCTGGTTGGCGGTCAGGAGATCAAGGTGAGCAGCGGAAGGAGCTCAAAGACCCCACTCGTTCTTCTTGCAGGTCCACAAGAACATCCTCGCCCTGAAGAGCGCCTTCTTCTTCGAGGAGTTCCGCTCTAACCCGCACGCAACGGAGCACATTGTCGAAGGCATCCTCCCACGAATCGTCCACAGAATGGTCGTCTTCATGTACCGCGGGCATCTCCGCGGACTGGAGCGAGACGCCCGCGAGTTGTACGCGGCGGCTCGTCGCTTCCAAGTCGCCTCGTTGATCGTGAGTTCTCCGCAGTGTTGCCCTCTCTTCTCATTTATTCAATTCGTTCAGGACAAGTGCACAAAAGCGATCATTCAAGAGACCTTGACCGAGAACGTCGACGATCTGCTCGTGCTGGCCGCCCGTCACGACGACGAGCGGTTGGCGAAATTCGCGGTCGACTTTGCCGAAGCGAATGGCGGGAAAAAGCGTCTGCTTTCGTCCGCGGCGACCCAGCAGCTTGAACAGAACGAGAAGGGCACGCACGAGAAGATCGTGGATTTGATGCGATGAGTCGAGTGCCGGTTGTTTGTTATTCAATAAAAAGAGTAATTTGTTTGTCGTGTGAAGAACCTAGCGGTTGGGATGTGCGGTGGTTGGAATGCTGGACAACGAGTTCGAATTGGTTAATACGATTGGAGGCACCTGGGTTAGTGACCTCCACTCGGTTGTCGTGGGTTGTGTGCGGACCGCTCCGAAAAAAGGAAGAGCAAAACAACCGCCTTCGTTCACATGGACGGCAGCTTGAAAGTGCCCGCGGTCAGACGCCGATTGCGCTCTGCCGACCGACGGACCGCCCACAACCGACCCACGCGGCGTTGTTTTCGCGCATTTAAGCGGGCAGCCGACCGGCTTCCTCCACCATTCCACTCGGACCATCCACCAAACAACCCCCGCTCCCTTTTCTCCTGCTTCGCTCGTGATGTACTCGATGTGTGGACACCCGAAGCCTCTCGCCCTGCACTCGGTGCTGTTCAACGGCTTCGATGCGAAGAGTCCGGCCTGCCCGCTGCCCTTCCGTCCGGAGACCACGTGCAGCCTCCAAATCATGTGCGGAGTGACTCCCCAGTCGTGGACGGTGCGGGTCGTTGCGGAGGGTGACGCGGAGAATCTCTACCACTCGCTCGTGTTCGAGAACCCCGCCGGGCAGAAGATCGTGGAGAGTACGTTTCATCCACCAACCTTCTTCTACGTTCTTTTCTCCTTTGCAGCTCAGTACGCGTACACGCCAGTCAACGAGAACCACGTGTTCACGTACACGAACGGCGGCGCCTTCCGCATTTGGGCGAACGTGTTCAACGGAAAGTGCGCGCATTGCGAAGAGTGGAAGAAGGCGAATGCCGGCAAAACGCAGACGATGGGAACTGTCGCGCTTCGTTCGAAGGTTCGCTCTCCTTTGCTTGCCATTGAATTGACAGTCTGCTTAGATCGAGCAGCTGGAGAGCCGCCTGTCCGAGCAGCAATCGCGCGCGGAGAAGATCGAAGGAGAGCTCCAGGCGCGCATCGAAAAGCTGGAGACTAAGGGACCTGAAAAAGTAAGTTCAATTGATCTCTCAATTGCTAATCGGTCGTTAGAAGAATGACGGAAAGTGCAAGGTCGACGAAGTCCGCAAAGCGCTGCCATCGGCGGACGATAAAGCGGACTTTCGGCTGTTGGTCGACGGACAGGAGATCAAGGTGAGCAGCAACCGATGCTCCATCATTCAATTCATTTGCTTGCAGGTGAACAAGAACCTGCTCGTCGCGAAGAGCGGCTTCTTTGCCGCCGAACTCCTCAAAAATGCGGGCAAGACGGAGCACACGATCGAGGGCATCGGAGCGGAGGTCGTGAAGCGCGTGGCCGCGTTCGTGAACGACGAGCAGCTGGACGGCCTAAAGGCGGATGCTCGCGAGTTGTACGTGGCCGGTCGTCGCTTCGAGATGCTCGAACTGATCGTGAGTTCCCTGAATGTCCGACCATTCACTCACTTCTTCTTTCAGGCGGAGTGCACGCGCGTGTTGAAGGCCGGCCTGTCGACCGAGAACGCGGCCGATCTGCTCGTGCTGGCCGCCCGCTATGACGACCGCGAACTCGCCGCCCACGTGCTGGAGTTCGCCGAGGCGAACGGCGGAAAGCTGCGTCTTCTCACGGCCCAGCCGATCCTCGATCTGGTGTCGAACGAGCTGGACACGTACAAGAAGGTGCTGGCCTTGATGCAGTGAATGATCCCCACTTGTTGCCCATTGTTGTGAATAAACCATGTTGGCGAGTCGCCCTCTTGCCGCCGAGAATAAACAGTGGAGTGCTGCGGCAAAAAAGATGCGAATTTGTACGATCGAGCTGGAAATGCTTGTTGAAGAACACAAGTGCGCGATTCGTCTGCTGCTCGTCGTGTGCTTTCGAATGCACACGAGCGAGTGGGTCTTCGAACAACAAACGAGTGGACGCGGACTGCTCTCGAGATTGCAGGCGGGGGTCGCAAGTTACTCTCCAGTTTTCATCGTTCGAGATTCACGGCGTCAATACGGCCGATTTCTTTCTGCCCGTCCACAAGCGGTCATTTCGGCGAGACCCGGCGTCCTGTTCGCCGTCCACCCTGCCGCCCGCCCGTCATGCGGGGCGTCGATTGGCGAGCGAACGCGAACGGGCGGCGGACGGAGCAGACGGGCGGCGAGAGCGTGCAGGCGGGCGTTGTTTACGCTTTTTGCGCCCCGCTTCCCCATCCGCTCGGCCGCCGCCCGCTCGTTTCAATGTTTCCGCATCGTTCGCGCGCGTCGCTCTTCTCCCATTCATTTCTTCCGCTTTTCAGCTGGCCGCCGATCCGCGATCGAGAATGGCGGCGGCCTGCAAACATTCCCGTTTACTCTCCTCCGTCTACAGCGTCAAGTACGAAGGAGTGGACGTGCAGAGCCCGAAATGCGAGCTTCCCTTCCGCCCGGGGACGAAATTCAGCCTCGTGCTGAAGACGTCGCCTTCCGTTGAGCAGTCCGTGCGGATCGCGGTCGAGGGCTCCGCCGAGGGGCTGATGGGAGCCATTTGGATTCTGGACGAGCACGGAGGCTACTTCGCTTTCCGTACGTTTCCTCTTCTTCGATTCGCTCATTTGTCGGCTCTCGGTTGCAGCTTTGAACGTTCAACTCAACACGAACTACTGGTTTACCGCTCCGCTCAATTCCCGCGTCTTCTGCAAGGTGTGGGCCAGCAAGTGCCCGTTCTGCAGCGATCAGGCGAAGCAGAAGGCCGCCCACCAAAAAGAGCTGCAATGTCTCCTTTCTCAGGTTTGCCGCCCGCCCTCGCCCTCTCCTCAACAACTCTCTTCTTTCCGTTGAATCAACTGGAGGCCCGCGTGTCTGAGCTGCAACCGCCGACGGAGGACGCGTTCCACTCCCGTCTTCACCAGCTGGAGCGAGAAGCTGCGGCCGACGAGCGGAAGCTGGCGGCGGCGCTCAAAGAGGTCAGTTTCTTCCATCAACCACCTTATTAGAATTCTTTGTTGCAGAGCGACGCTCGGATGGCGAAGAACGCCGAGCTCGCTTCGACGATCCAAAGCCTAGAGGCAAAACTCGGCGAGCGGAAGAAAGCGGCAAAGGAGGCGGCAGATCGCGAAACGGCGCTCGTCGAGCAACGCGCCGTCCTCGAGCACGAGGTTCGTCTTCCTTCCTTTCTTTGATCACTCCGTTCGTTCAGCTCAACGTGCTGAAGTCCTCTCTCTCAAACGAACAGACCCGCTCCGCTTCGCTCCGACGCCAACTGGACGAACACGAGAAGAAGGCCCGCGAGTCGAAGAAAGAAGCGATCGAGCGGGAGCGCATGCTGGCGGCCGTTCAACAAGAGGTGAGCAGCCGACTCTCTCCGCTTTCTTGATTGCTATTTGGCGTTCAGAACGCGGCCGCCAAGCAGAAGGAGGAGAATCTGTCCGACGAAATCTTCGGGCTGAAGCTCGCTCTCGAGGACCAAACGGCTGCAAGAGAGGCGGCCGTTGCGGAGACGTCGGCCGCTGCAAACGAGGCGAGTTCTGGACACGCACTCTACCACTCACCGCTTGGGCTACAGATCGCGACGCTGCTCTCGAAGGTCGCCCACTTGGAGTCGGAACTCAAAAAGCGGGAGGACCAAGCGATTGCGGCGACTGACCGCGAGAAGGCGCTCGTCGAGCAGCACTCCGTGCTCGAGCGACAGGTCCGTTCTCTGCTGCTCTCCTCCATTCACCCGCATCGTTCAGATCAGCGGTCTCAAGTCGACGTTCTTCAACGAGCAATCTCGCGCCTTTTCGCTCCAGCGAGGACTCCAGCGCCAACTCGACGAGCTGAAGAAGAGCGTCCGCGTAGTGGAGGAAGCGGCGATCGAGCGGGAGTCGAAGCTGGCGGCCGTTCGCCGAGAGGTGAGCGTCCATTCACTTCTTTCGTTTGATCATCCCGCCTGTTGCAGAACGAGGCCTTCGCGGGGGAGACGGCGCAGCTGGTCGAGGGGATTTCCGTGCTGGCCGCCGCCCTGAAGCAGCAGAAGAAGGCGAGAGAGACGGCCGCTGCGGAGAAGGCGGTTTTGGCGAAAGAGGTGGGCTTGGGATCTTTGATTCCACAGGTCATTTGTTCATTTCAGAACGAAGAGTTGAAAAGGCAGAAGGAGAGGGTGATCTCGAAACTGCCGTCCGCTCTCCTATCGGCAGACGACTGCAACGACTCCAGTTCGTTCAGTGAGCAACCGGTCAAGTTCAAATGAACACTCTTCCACTCTTCTCTTCCAAATGATGGCCTCTTCCCGACCGTTCTTTGTTCTTGTTTGCTCCTTCCGCGGGCATCCATTCTTGTCACGAATAAACGGGACTTCAACGGGCATCTGGCGGTTTCTGATCGAAGCGAACACTCACTCCAACATCCGTTCTGCGTTCTTGTTGTTCAAACGGTACCGAGGGGTCGCCCGATCCGTTCGCTCATACGCGACAGCGCCGCAATGCCTCGCGGTTAACGGTCGCCCTGGATTGCGGGGGGGACGCGCCGACCCAAGCGGGAGAAAGCGGCCTCCGCCCTCACTCGACGCGCTGGTCGGCCAGTCGGTTTAAATCGCCGGTCCAGTCCACTTTCTTCCCTTTCCGCTCCAATCCAGACGGAAAATGGCGCTCTGCCCGCATTCCGTCCTCTTCTGCGTGCCCACCAGCGAACTTCGAGGCGGTCGAGGCGAGAGTCCGAAATCCTCGCTGCCGTTTAGCCCGGGAACGAAGTGCTGGCTGGAGCTTCGCGGGGCTGGGCAGACGTTCGTGACAGCAAAGCTCGCGGTCGACGATCGTCCGGCCAAACTGGTGGCTTCGCTGTGGAGCGAAACGATGGACGGACACTTGATTGGCCAAGGTGAGCGCTCGTTTCTCGTGATCGGCCTTGTGCAAAATATTTTACCGCTACAATCTCGTTAGTCGAGCGGCGAACACGTCTGACATGCTTTATCCGCTGAATTACCAGGGTTAAACACAACGAAACTTGTACCTAGTCGGCCAGTTATCATCCTTAATCTTCCTTACGTTTTGTTGCAGAATCCATCGCTCCCGTGAGCAAGCACGGCTTCGTTGGTTTTTGCACGAACCCCGAGCGTCGAATTTTCGGCCGCGTGTGGAGCGCGAAGTGCGCGCTGTGCGAAAAGCAGCGCAAAGAGGAACCGGCGTCCTCCTACGAATGGGAATCGATTCATGACTTTCTCGTTTGTTTCCCGAATACCCGCTTCCAACCGATCGTTGGTTGGTTTCAGGCCGCGGAAGGATGTTTGCTCCCGAACGAACCGCCGCAACCTCCCGCTCAAGAGGAACTCCAGGCACGCATTCGACAGCTGGAAGAGGAAGTGGGCGGCAAGAAGCGTGCGCTGGCGGCGTGCAAAGAAGAAGTGGGTCCTTTGATCCGATGCCTCCTGATTTGTTGTTTAGAACGAATGGCTGAAGTCGCAGAACGCCGAACTGCAGGCGAAAATCTCTGCATTAGAGTCGAAGTGCGAAGAGCACAAAGAAAGGACGAAGGAAGGACCGGGAACCCGGAAAGAGCTCGTCGCCCAGTACGCCCCGCTCCAGAAGGAGGTCGGCTTCCTCCCACCTCTTCCTTCAACCTGCCGCCTGATCGTTTCAGTTTGAACTCAACTTAAAGCTGCAAAAAGCGTGCCGCTCTTCGTCGACGTGCGAACAGCTCGAGTCCCGAATCAACGAGCAGAAGAACGCGATCGACCGTTTGATTGCCGAGAAAAAGAAGTCGGACGAAGTGGTGAGTCCTCCCGCATTCTGCTCCCGCCGATCACTTGCACGCGTCCAGAACGAAGCGCTGAAATCCCAGTCGGCGGAGCAGGAACGAGCTGAAGAGCGCGGTGGTGGCGCAGGACGCATTCAAGGACGAGGTTCGTCCTCTTTCCTCTACTCACTCCTTCATTTCGCCTGTTCGTTCAGATCGAATGCCTGAAGTTGGAGCTCGCGAAAGGAGAGGCGCGCTCCTTGTCGGCCGAGAAAGAGCTCCTTCTCGAGATCGCCGCCGAGCGGAAGAAATTGGATGAATTGAGTCAAAAAATGAGCCATGAGAAGCTGAAACTGGCGGCTGCCGAAGCGAAGGCGAGTCATTCGGTCGTTTGATTCATGCGATGACTATGAGTGGTGTTTCAGATCAAGAAACTGGAGGAGCGGAACGAATCGTTAGCTGCGGAGAACAGCGCGCTGATCGTGAGTTCCAACTGCTCCTCTTGTCCAATCTTCTGCTTGCAGGAGTGGATGAAGGCGGCCATCTGCAAGGAGAACGCCGCCGACCTGCTCGTGATCGCAGCCCGGCACAACAACAAGCAGTTGGCCGCCCACGTGCTGGAGTTCGCGGAAGCCAACGGCGGGAAGTTCTGCCTCTTCGTCGCCGAGCCGATTCAATCGTTGCTGCCCGGCGAGTACAAGACCTACAAGAAGGTCGTCCAGTTCATGAAAACTCTGTAAACGTGTTGCTATTGCTGATAAACGAGTGCTTACTGCTCATGAATCAGGTAGGAAAGAATTCGGGTGTGGCCAACGTACCCGAAAGTAAGCAGCAAGGCCATTAAGAACGGCCAGGAGGTTGTGTTTCACAACCCGCCGCGATTGTTTCCGCGTTGGCGAGCGGGGCAAAACGAGACGGCGGTTCGGGCGGGCGGCCGCCGCTCGCTTTCTTCCGTCTTTTTGCTGCTTGATGGCGCCCATTTCGTGCGCGTCGGCGTGAACTTCGGACTTCCGACTGCTCCGTTTGCTTCCAGGATCGCCGTTCGCTCGTCGCGTCGAGGAATGGCGGCGGAGGACGTGAAGATCGAAGCGGGCGGGCAGCGAGAAGGCGAGAATCCCGCTCGCCCCACGTCCACGGGCATTCCGCTTGATGTGAGTTCTCGTTCGTTTCCTCCGCACCCGTGTCGCTTGCAGCATCTCTGCGGCGTGTGCGGCATCGACTTGGGGAGCCCCAAGAACCGAGAGCGCCACGAGAAGCGCAACCAAGGGCCGCACTCGTGGACGTGCTCCGTGTGCTCCGCGGGCTACAAGACGCGTCCCGAACGGACGAAACACGAAGGGAGGACGCACGGATATGAGCGGCACGCGCTGGACGCGGACAACCCGAACGCCGTCAAGATCCTCAAGGTTTGTTTGAATTCCCTTCACTTCTGGTCGATTCGCGCGTTCAGAGTCAACTGCACGCCGTCTTCAACGTTATGACGAAACTGGTGGACACGCAAACCACGGCCGACCGCTCGGCCGCCGTCTCCGAGAACTCGCTGGAAGAGGAGGCGACGACCGTCGAGTTGCAGGAGTTGATGCGCGAAAGACCGCACCGGCCGCCTCTCGTCGTTCGTTCACCCCCTCTTTCTTTCAATTGATTCTCTCGTTGTTCAGCCGCCGTGCGAGATCTGCGGGGCGAAGTCGTCGAAGAGCGAACGCCTCCGCCAGAAACACCTCGACGCGCACCAGCGCATGGACGGCTTCCGTTGCTCCTTGTGCGGAATCGGCTGCGTGAACGCCCAAGAGCGGAACGACCACGAGCACACGGTGCATCGACTCGAGCGAAACGAGTGCGATCGGGAGCGCCCGGAGGGGATTCTTGTGCTGTCCGTGAGTGCCCCTTGTGACTCTAATCCTCCTGCTTTCTCTCCTTCTATTCAGGAAGACCACAAGCTCTTCCGTCAAGTGGGCACGAACATCCGACTGCTCCAGCGGACGGCCGTTATGGGCAACAACCTAACCGGCCCGTGGGTTTACGTCTGGACGGGGCCGGACAAGACGGCGGCCAAAAGAAAGAAGCGCGCCCGTTCGTCCGGTTCTTCTCGCCGGAAACGCGGCCATCGATCCCCGCCGTCCTCCGAGTCCAGCGAGTGGGCGGAGGAGACCGACCGGGAGACGATCGCGTCGAGTCGCTTCGGAGACGTCGGGGAGGAGGCGGAAGAGGACGGCGAGGAGGAGGAGATCGAAGATGGACGGCCGGCTCTCGCTGCTCCTGGCGCCCGCGACCTGCAGTCCATCTCCGAGCGCCACACGCCGTCCTTCCAGCCGATCGATCTGTCGGCCATCAATCCTCCTGAGGTTTGTTTTCCGCTCTCTCGTCAACTCTCTTTTTTTCATCTCATGGAGTTGCAGGACCGCGTGCTTGAGCAACGAGCCCAGTCCGAAGCCGTCCAAACGGAGCTCCACGCGCGCATTCGGAAGTTGGAGAAGGAACTCGCCGCGAAAAAGGCAAAGTTGGTCTTGGAGGCGCAGGGGGTGGGTTTGCGGTCATCGGACAGGCCTTTGATGTCCGTACTTTCAGCTCGACCTCCTGAAAGCGCAGAACGCCGAGTTCAAGTCGTTGAACGAGGCTTTGGAGGCAAAATGCGAGGAGCAGCGGCAGGAACGCGCTCTCCTCAACACGGAGGTTTGTCTCCTTCCGTCGAACGAATCACTCGCTGTCTTTCCAGAACGGACAGCTGAAGACGAAGCTGGAAGAGCAGGAACGCCGCTCCTCTTTGGCACTCGCCGAACTCCGCTCGAAGATCGACGAGCTGCAGCGGAAGGCGGACGGGGCGGCCGCATCGAGTCTGTTGGAGAAGCAGGTGAGGGCCCAGCAATCGCTTCTTTCCATTCCGTTGCCCGTTTCAGCTCGAGGAGTTGCAAGCGGAGAAGGCAGCTCTCACTTTCAAGTGTTCCTCCTTGATGGTGGGTTCTCTCCACTCCATCCACTCATCCGTTTGTTGTTCAGGCCGAGTGCAGCAAGTGGATGAAGGCGGGCGTGTCCGGAGAGAATGCCGCCGACGTCCTCGTCTTTGCCGCCCGCCACCACGTCTCCGATCTCGCCACCCACGTGCTCGAGTGGGCGGAAGCGAACGGCGGAAGATTCGCGCTGCTCGCCGCCGCCCCGATCAAGGCGCTCGTCCGCAACGAGCCCGATCTTTACGACAAGCTGGTCGAAATGATGCAATGAGATCTCTTTTCTGTCATTCTTTTGTTTTTTTGTTGATACTCGCCGTTTTTTAATAAACGAATTCTACGCGCGTCTCTTGCAGTTTTGGAGGATCTTCGGATTGATTTCTCACTCGTCTACGAGACAGTCGGCAACTGAAGTGGCCGCAATCCTCGCTGCTGGTTAATTCGTTTCGGCTCTCGTGTCGTTCGCTTGGCTCCACAGCTGCCTTGCTTGTTCCGCTTTCTGCTCCCCTATGAGTTCAAGCCGAATGGAACAGAAACAGATTTTTATTCCCCGTACACTCAAAACGAAGGCACAAACACACAGGCAGCAAGAGACGACGTTCACTGGCGCAGACACGCCTTGTAGTCCTTGACGGTGAAGGGCTCGCCGAAGGCCTCGTTCTCCCAGCGCTCCGTGCACTCCTCATTCTTCGTGTCCGAGCTCCCGAGGTCGATCGGCTGCAGCGTTTGGAGGGGGCCGTTCGGGTCCGGATTCCACGTGCGGTCCCAGTCGCGCGTCTGCTGCGTGCACTTCCACTCGCCGTTCGTTCCGCAGCGGTGCTTGCTGAACGAGGGGGATCAAGAGAACAGGAAGAAGGCGGGACTCACATCACGATGTAGACGTCCTCCGGCCAGCCGGCCTCCCATTCCGATCCTTCGGCGTACCACACGCCCTCCTGCGAACCGTTGAAATTGGTGGTGGTCACGTCGCACAAATCGTGGGCGTCGACGACTGAAAGCGAGGAGGGAATGGGAGGAACAGGGGGAAATGCGGAAGAGGAGACTCCAGCAACTGCTTACGGTCATCCCAGTCTGCAAAAGGCGGTGTAGAAGAGCGAGAAGAAACGGATGCACTTACCGCGGTCCTTCTCGTAGATCGCGACCATCTGAAATGAACGAGCGGGAGTTCACGGCACACACGTTTCCGGCAAACCGCTTCATTGTACGGCACACCTCCGCAAAGCACCTGCTGCGTGAGGTGGTAGTAGCCGGTGCGCGCCTCGACCGCGGCCACGAGCAGAACGCCGAGGAGCAGAGAGCCAGCAGCCACCATCTCGGAGAGCGAACACACGAGCGAATGAAAAGCGAGCGGCCGGCCGAACGAAGTGGACTCGTTGCGGAACTCCCGCAACGAAATGCGCCCGTTTGGCGTTGCATTCGGCACTCGTTTCTGTGGACGGAATCTTTGCTCTCATTCATTCTCGTCTGCATTCAGCAGTCGCAATGGCGAGTTGGACGGACTATTGGCTGCTTCCCGTTCGCCTTTAAGTTCGATGGACAGAACGGTCGGGACACCGCCATTCCATTACAACAAGTAGCAATAAGAAGACGGCAGTCAGCCAAACATGAAAAGAACGCGCTCAAGCTGGAGCCTTGTTTGAGGTGGTGGACTGGAAGCGGGCGAACTTCTTTTGATTCTCTTGCATGAACTTTCGGAACGCGTCGTCATTTTCCGCTTCTACATTTTCCTTTGACTACGGGCGTTGTATTCGGATTTGTAGTTGAAAAGTGTCTTCTTCAAAGCTATTCCTCGACTACGAAACGTTTGTTCTCAATCCGAACGAGTTGATCCCAACAAGTCAAAATGAACACGTGAATCAGAACGGAAGATCAAAAAGAAGAGGAACTCCGTGAACGGCGGCAACTGACTACAAATCGGAGTGGACGTTGGTCTCTGGTCGGCTACTTTGTGGCCCGCTCCGTTCGAGCAAGCGAGCGCGTCCACAAACACCTGCCCTTGCTTCTCCGCACTCTTTACACTTCTCGCTCCGACTTCGGTCGTCGGGCAAGAAGTCCCAGGCGTTCATTCGATTTGTTCGACCGGGAAGAAGTGTGCTTTCCGCCTTGTTCCTATTTGCTCGGCAAGAATGAACGCTTCTGCGGAGGAAATCGACCCAAATTTCCCCAAGTGGATGCTGGGGATCGTCGTGCTCCAAACGCTGAACATCCTCGTCGGCCTCAAGTGCTGCTGCTTGTTCGTTGCGATCTTCCGGCAACGGGAGATCTTCCACCGGAATCTCAACTGCTTGATGTTCAATTGGATCGCGTCTTGGACACTCACGATGGTCTGCCGGGGGATCATCTGCCTTGCGGCTCTCGTCGACTGGCGGCTCATTGGTAAGCAGCGAGGAAGAGCGGCATAAACAGGCGACCTTATGTTCTTCTTCAATTAATTAACCCCTTGCAGCAACGCCCACCTACCGGGTGATAAGCTGGCCACTCGTTTACGTCGACTGCCTCAAAGTAGTCGGCCTGTACACGAACGCGGGTGTGATGGGCGCGATCCTGTTCGAGCGGACGGTGGCCACGATCTTCCTCCAAATCTACGAGAAGGTGGAGCACTTCCGCCCGTTCCTGCTGCTCAACGTTGCGTGTTGGGTCTACGGGATGGTCGCCGGCTGGTCGGCTTTTGATCGTGAGCTCGAAGCGGTGGACAGTGGGATAAACCGGGTTTTAGGCGCCAGTATGACGAGTTTCGGTTCTTTGAGTCTCGTGTTCATCAGCGTCTTTATTGCTGTGGTGAGCAAAAAGGATGGAGTGAAAGAGTACTCGCGGGTTTGCAGAGCTACGCCTTCACGTTCTATGCCAACAAGAAGCGATTGCGCGAGTCGAAGCGGACGTGTCTTGCCACTCACTACTCGCTTTCGGAGCAATTTCAACTTCATGAAAACCTGCACATGCTTCGGGTAATCGGGAACTGCACACGGGTCTTCTTGGCGATGATCGCGTTCAACGTCGCATCTTGGGCAGCGATCGTCTACTTGGTGCCCGACCAAGTGGCTGTGAGTTCTTTTCGGCTTGCTCTTGCATTCCCTCCTTTCGTCCTTGCAGTCCAAATTCTACATCCTTCGTGAAGTGCGCGTGCTGGCGGGAACGTTTACGTCAAACGCTATGCTTTACGCAATCATCACCGGCAAGCGGATCTCTGCTTCTTTCCTCCGTTCACGGTCAGAATTCTTTTAGGCACTGGCGTGTGGCGCAAGGGTTTGTGGGCGCTCCTAAAGCAACTGGGCGGCACCTTGTGGCTGAACGAAGGCGACACGCGGGTGGTGCCGCGCACGAACGAGCCCACGACAATCGAATTCGACCCCAATTTGCGCTCCGCTCTCTACTTCTCCCAACTCCACAAGGCGTGGTCGTGAACCGGCGAGCGGAGCAGTCGGTGGCGTAGGGAACAGTCGGGAGATCGCCGCAGCAATTCGATTAGCGAGTAGATTGAATAAACATTCTTTCGGCTCCGAGCGATCCACACGTACGAAAACAAGAAATGAAGGCTAATGGTGCCTTATTTTCCATCAATCATTGGAGTTTGTGGTTCGAATTCGGCCGGTTGGAGTTTCGAAGCGGCCATTTGAAATTAATGCCGCCATTAATATCCGAGCGAGCGCGCCGCTTAACTGCAGCCGTCGCCGCCGTCTAACGAGTTTCTTCATCCGCGTTCGTCACTCCGTCTGCATTTGCGAGCGGGCGCACGTGTTCCACAAGCTACCGTTAGTTTTCTTTTTTGCAGCAAAGGAAGAGACGGTACAAGTGTACTCCCGAACATCAATAAAATAAACACAAGAGATAAGAAGAGGAGTTTTGTAGGTATGAACGAAAGGGACCAGAAGGAATGAATGCGTGTGATATCTTTGAGTAAATAAAATTAACCAAAAGAATCAGAGCTTCGTATCCTGTTGTCGTTGTAGAGCCTCGTAGTAGCCGTTCCGCATGTGAGTGATCATGTGTAGAGAAAGGTGCCGCCACGCCTGAACGGTTTGCTGCCGCTTCTCCTCGTCGTCCTTGATCGTTTGAGCCAGTCGGTCGGTGAGTGCGTACTCCATTGCGTCCTGCAATAAATCAATTGAGCACTCATTCAAATCAAAGAAACTTACGAGAAAAATGGACCAAAACTCGGGACGGAAACCTCGCGCGTAGAACTGAATGTGCCGTTCGCCCACTTGCTGCAGGTGAGCGTTCAGTTCGGCCATGTGGAAGAGATTCTTGACGGCAAAGGAGATCGTCTGCAAAAAGATTCAAAGAGTAATCAAGGGAGTCAAGCGACTGCTTACCGTGACGAATTTTAAGGCCAATGAGCGGAATTCTCGGCTCTCTCGATACGCGTCGCCGTGCGCGTGGACGGCGGGGAAGAGCGTTCGGCACTCGGGCATTTTGGAGAAAATGTAGACGTAGATTGCACTCCCTACAAGAAAGGGAATAGTTGAAAGAAGGTGTGAAACAGGAGAGAACCCAAATCGAAGAGGAAGTTGAAGTCGTCGCTCCAACTCTGCAGAATCAACTCCTTTTCGAAAGACCGCAGTTCGGGCAGCTCGTCGATGGTCGGGTGGAGGACGGCGCCCATGGGGATCGAAACGGAGCTCTCCTGCAGCTTGAGCGTGCTCGCCGTCGAGTCGGCGGTCGTCTTGCGGCTGGACTGCGAGCCGCTCGGGTGGGCGCGCGGCGTCTTCGGCGTTCCATGGGCCGACGAGGATTTCTTCGCGTGCGGCGAGATCCTGCACAATCGGCGAGTAATTAGCGCGCGGTGAGAGAACACTCACCCAACTTTGGACGGAGTGGCGATCACGCGGAAGAAGTGAGCGACAAACGAGCTCATCAAACTGCAGGGATTCCTGAAAGCGGGGAGCGTCAGACGGCGGTCGACCGTCAAAAGAAGCCCGTCAGTTGCATAAACCCCGTGGTCGATGGACGTTCCGCCGCTTGAATAAACAAGAAATGCCCGCTTTTAGTCGTGAATTCGAAGGTCAAAGGACGCCGCCGGTTAGGAACCGCCCGGCCGCACTCATCGCCGCTTCCCGCACGTCGCCCAAATCAGCTGTTCGTCCCGTTCGTGGCGACAAACATCACGGCGAACCGCCCAGACGGCCTCCGGGCAGACGAGCCGAAAGGAAGCAGAAGACACGCGCGAGAGAGCCGAGTGGCCGGCCGCTCTTCTGAACGACCAAAAAGCGGCCACTTGTTCGTTGCGGACGAGCGGCCGGCGGGACGCGCGAACATTTCGTGTCCCCGATGCGTGAATAAATAATCCCGCTTTCTTTGCAGCCGACCGGCCGGGAGTTCATCAGAAATTTGCCGAGATCGCACGCGCGATCCGCAGCGGCCGGAAATGAAACGCCGGCCGGGCGTGGGCGGAATCCCAGCGTTCTCCTCCGACGGGTAATTGGCCGAACAATGGGGCCATTCCAACTAGTCGCATAAAACAAGTGGATGTCTGCCGTACGGACGCAAATCCCCGCACTTTAATCCCCTCGCCGAACACCGCCGCTTTCCGCCGTCACTCACTCACCGGCAAGCCATTTCGCTTCCGCCTCTTCCGCTCGGCCGACTGCTCGCTCGCTTCCGGGCGGATTTAGGCGGCGGGGATTCGCGGCGGCCTAAACGTGGACGGATTAGGCGCCAACGGCTTCCCGTGAGCAATCGGCTCGCGGAACGGGCAACACGGAGCTCGTAAACACGCGACGGTCACTCGTTTCTTCTGCTCGGAATCCATTCGAACAATTGGACGGCGGAACAAAGTGGATTGCGCGACGGAGTAATCCAATCAAACAAACAAGCGGACAAGAAAGAGGAAGAGCAGGGATGCGTGACGAAACGAACAAGAAACACTCGAAATCCAACTCGTGACCACTCGTCCGCTTCTGCTCTCGATTCAGGCGGTTGATGGATGAGTAAAGCGGCCTTTTATATCGCTCGCCCTGCTCCACGAACGATGAGGAAATTCGGTCAGTGAAGGAGGTCATTAAAGGGAAACGAAGATGCACGGATGGCACTCGGACCCGCGATCGGCGTCATGAATCGCGGCAATCGGACGCGAACGGATGAATCGGCCGTTAATGAGAGCAAACTCTCCACTCGAGGGGAAGACGACAAGCGGTCACGGAGCGCCTGCTACGACCAACCGATCGGTACGCATTTCACAAGTTTACGAAAGGACGGAGCGGACGGAAGTAATTTCTTTTGAATTCAACGACCGGTGCAAAGACAACCCCCGCATTGTGGTGTTTGACTTCCGCCTCTCGAATTGGACCACGGAAAGATCACTCGCAAGTGCAAAGAAGTTTATTCACGGGAAAAAAGCGTTCAAACACTCGTGGTCGCCGCCTGCCGATCGGCGGCGGCGTCTGAACCGAAGATGGGCGCCGCCCGAGGCAGAAATACTCGAAGCCTTTGGGTCGGTCGTCGTAGCGCAGTTGGCGCAGGCAGAAAAGAAACTCGAGCGCCGCTCCCGACTTAATGACTGTAATCATCTCCGCATAAGTGCACTGCCCTTTAGCCACAACTCACGCGGGACTACCAGGTACACGGAATACTCGTGACGACGGGCGCCGGCCGGCCGACCGCTGGACGGCGGGAGGAACAGCGGAGCGAAGATGATGAAAATGACGGGGACGGCTGGAATGTCAAGATGAGTGAGCGCTTTCGGGGGATGCGTAGATGCCTTGCAGGAAGAGAGTGACGAGCAATTTGGCCTCCGCCCAGCGTTCCTCCGGCGAGAGACGCGAGCCCTGCTTCTTGAGTTGCACGATTATGCCGACCGCCAGAGGTAGGACGAGCACAGACGACCACTCGAACGCCCGGACCGCGTAAAATGCAAAGCTGGCCCACAGGTCGATCGACTGCAATGGAAGAGTGAGAAAGGAAGGTAGGTACTTGTATTGCTTACTGGACTGTGCACGTCGGCGTTCCTCACAATCAGTGGAAGAAGCCGATTGCAAGAGGGATCTCCATCCACCAATGCGCTTATTTGATCGTGTGCATTCGAGCCAACGTAGCAGTTAGCCCAAGCGACTACGATTGCCACAAGCACAAAGCCGTAGATCAGCATCGCCGTGTTGTGGCCAGTAAAACTTTGCCTAAAATGAGTTAACAAAAGGTTGATAACATGAACACACCTTTTACTGACGGCCCAGCAGCGGCAAACGAACGTGATCAAAGGCGAAAGAATCAGCATGTATTGGGAGGTGTAGAGCACGAGGAGCAGGTAATGGAGCCATCCGCCTTTGAGGATTCCCTGAAGGATAGTCGGCAGCCACCCGTCCATGCACAACACCCGAATTTCAGTCGCGCCTACGATCTCTACTCGCTGCAACAAAAGGCGGTTAAGGGCAAGCAAAAGGAGCCCTCACCAGTTGGATGGACGACTGGATTGCGATCCACAGCATGTCAATGATCCCGATAGCGTAAAGAACTGGCTTGAAGTTTTGTAGCGACCAAGGAGTGTAGCCACGGACGGACAAGAAGTAGACAGCGTACGTAACGCTTGCTAGAACCGGCAACCATGGGTAGAACATCGTGGCGTCTCGAGACGGACAATTCACGTTCGTTCGAGTTTGATTCAAACCGGCAGACATTTTTACCGGGAAGTAGCAGCAATCGAAAGCGGCAGAAATCAACGCTTGTTAGGTACTTCTGTGCTTTTCCATGCCTTGCTCTCATGAATTCACGATTCGATTACTTACGCGAGCCGCGACCTTCCCGTTCTGGTCCGGAAATAAACGCGGCTGAATCCGTCGTTTGTACTTCAGCCGGCCATGTCACCTGTGGCCAGAACTACGATTGACGTCAATTTTTTCTAAAGTGCGGTTGCCGAATGACGTGCACAAACACTTAACAAACGTCCGCGTTCAGCATTTGGTTGGCCATAAATTCTGTTTGTTCATTAAAACAAACCAGATCAAGCGAGCTCTGTACGTGAGAAAGAGTTTATTTCGAGTACAGAAGAGATCGATTGCACGAGTTTAGGCCTTCACACTTGTCGTCTGCTGGCCGGAAATCTCTGTGACGGCAGAAGAACTCTTGCGGACGAAATAGAGATGATCGAAGAACCACTCGGCGAGTGCTCGTCGGTAGCTGCCGATTTTGAAAATGGCGATGAGCGGGGTAATTGCTAAAACTATGTCTTTCAAGGCTGCTCTTTTGCCCGAAGCTCACTCGGTATCAGCAGATAGCCCGCGTAATCGAACCGTTCGTACCACAACGCTTGAAAGTTGCCCGACCCAACGACCTGGTCCATTTTGTTCAAGCAGTAGGGCGCCCAGTGAATCGCGTACGTGATCGCAGCTGTAACGAAAAGAAAGGATTAAATAAACGCTTGAATGTGGCGTTGCCTTGAATGCAGAGTGTGGAGAAGAGCTGCAGTTCACTGGAGCGTGCTTCGTCCGAGAGCTCTGCCCATTGCTTGCGGAGCCACCAGTGGATTCCGCACGCGTAGTACACAACTAACACCGCCTGCAAGTTGATCCCCACAACCATCCAATACGAAGCATTGAACCAATAGGTGACCGCCTGCAACGAGACGAGTAAAAGACGAATGGAGTTGCCGTTCACCCAGTCGTTCGGGTCACGAAGGTGGGCGGCTTGCGGGAGGAAGCGATTGCACTCGGGATTCCCAGCCGGCACCAGCCGAATGGCCTCCTTGTAGACGTCTCTCACGACGAGGCTGTAGACCCACGAAGCGACGACCGCCACTTCAATCGAAACGCCGACGAAAAGCCCGAGCTTGCAGTTCGTGAGAGCTTCCCTAATCGACAGACGATTAAACAAAAGTGGGCAGAAAACACACCTTCGACGAGCGGCTGTGATCCGGCTAGAGAACGTCGTCAACGGCAACAGGAGGACCACGTAGTGGGCAGAAGAGGCCAACACGACCAGAAAGTAGAGATTTCCGCCCTCGAACAGCCGCCAGTCCTGCACGAGGGCCGGAAGCCACCCGTCCATGCACAACGCCGAAATGCCAATCGCGCCCACGACTTCCGGGCGCTGCAACAAGTGCGAATTGGGGGCAATTAACGGATGACCCACCAGTTGGAAGAGGAATTGAACCAAGACCGAGACAAAGTTCACGATGGCGAATGAGTAGAGGACTCTCTTGAAGTACTGCAGAGATTGGGGAGTTGCCTTGCGGGTGAGCACAAGAAGAGTTGCATTGAAGCAGCAGGCAAGAGAACTGACCACACCGTAAGACAGTTGATAGGGTCGAGACGGGCAGTTCACATCCGTTGCGTTTTGATTAAAGACGGCGGCCATCCCTTTGCTCTGCGGAAAGAATTGAAGTCGACACAGCTCGTTCACGTTCCTTTTAAGTGAGTTTTCTGAGCACTCCCCTACGAATATGAGATTCGGTTACTCGCGTACGCCTGAACTTTCGTGTGTTCCTCCGACCTTTCGTCCGGGCGTTCGAATCACCAGGGTAACGCAAAAACTTAAACTACGAGTTACCAATCTTTAAACTGGTCAAGTTCTTCCGAGAACTACTCCTGTTTAAGGATCTCATTGACGTCAACCTCTTAACGCACGGTCCACCGATTACCCCGCTTCATTATATCGTTTGTTTATTCCAGGTTTGATACAACAGTTCCAGTGTTGAGTGACGAGACCGAGGCGCTTTTACCGCAGAAGAGAGACGCCACGTATCGCTTGTAGGGCTTGATTATGGTCAACGTTGTGAGAGCATTCTGTAATCGGAATAACAGACAGGAGCTTCAAGTTTGTGCTCACCACTGCCGGCAGCCAGGCGACCGGCAGCATCGTGTAGGCGGACAGGAAACGGACGCGGAAGATGATGCTCATAGTGAGGAGAGAAATCGGAGAGACTGCCCACACGAGCGAATTGACGGTCTGCAATCCTCCACTTCTTGATTCAAAGTTCTATCGCTTTGTTTGCCCACCTGAACGATCAGGCTGATCTTGAACTGACGGGCCAACGAGCGCGTCTGGTCGCTGATCGCGTCCTGCTGCTCGTGGACGAACCGCACCGATTTCCACAGGTAGAAGGCGCACAAAATGAGCGCAGCGTTCGACGACATGAATGCGGAGCCGTAATAGAAGCATTTCGTCGAAATGTCTTCCTTAAATTGAGTAGAGTAAAGGAAATATAGGGCAGGACCCACAATATCGAAGCCGTAAAGGTAGAACTCCCGCCCATCGACGTCGTCCGCCTCCAGCAGCCGCTCGTAATGGACGGCCGGCCGTCGCTGCTGCTCCACGACCATCCAGACGGCATTTGCACCACACAGGGCGGCGACTCCCGAAGCAACGCTCACACTCACGATCAGGCTCCTCACCGTTGTGTGCGGACTGCAAAGAAATGAGGGCTAAATGGAAGGGAGCTCACTTCTTTAGAATGTCGTAGCGGTATTTGTACTGGCAGGGCAGGATGAAGATCGAGTTCATCACGAGAAAAATGTGGAAGAAGATGATCACGTAGATGGAGGGCGGAAAGAAGCGCTCCAGCCCGTGCGGCATGATCACCAACACGCCCCGTTCGGCGGTCAGGAGCTAAAAGAAACGAGTGAGTGGACAGAAGAACATAGGGGACTCACGTGTTGAATGGCGAGTTCAAGCAGCGAGTAGGCGAAATCGAAGCAGGCCGTAAAGAGGAACATGAACGAGTAGGCCTGCTTTCGGTGGGAAGAGCGGAGGATCGCCGCGAGCAGTAAGACGTTCAAGAGGGCACCCATCAAAGAGCCCAGAAGGTCCAGCAGCCAGCAGAAAGTGACCACCGCCGACGCCATCGGACTTTCGACTAATGAAGAAGTGAATGAGTGACTAACGAGTTCGGTCTAAGTTCGTCTAACAATTGGATTCTCCGGGGAATTGCAGGCGACGTCTATTTCACCCCGTAATGACCGTGGTGGCACGTGCCGGCAGAAAACAGAAGCGGTACGAAACCTCTGGTTTGTGATTGAGTTACAGGATCTTTGTTGCTAACGAGTATAAGTTGTGTTTGGTTGCAGCCACAGAGAAAGCACGGAGTTGTGTAGGCGAAGACGTCATTGAGCTCTTCGAGCGTCACTGTTGGCAGACTTTCCGCACCATCCACTCATTAGGGTCGAAAGATCGCTTGCAAGTGTTTGTAAAGCCCCTTTTCCTGCTCTCTTCCTTCCTGCACAAAACGAACGTGGAGGAGACGGTCGTGTTGACGCTGCGCGCGCCGTTAAGAGCGCTCCGCAGCAGTCGGTGGAGGATTTCGATGTGGAGTTCGCCAACGAGAAACCGACCCCCAAGAAAACTCAATCTGACGGAAGTAACTGCAGCTTGCTATCTTCTGGCTTAATTGGCAAGAATCCCGGTTGAACTCATCGTCATTGCTCTCAGTTTATTCATTCCAATCCCCTCACTGTTGGGCGTGGTCCCTAAATGAAATCTGCGAGTTGTCCACGTCGAACTTGACGTAACGGGACCACTGGAAGGGAGTTCCCAGCACGAAAGGAACAGTGCTCGAAATGTCGACCGTCACCACGCACCGCCCGTCGCCGAGCAGCAACTGAAAGAAATGAGTGAAAGGGATGGGCGGAGAAGAGACGAACATCCACGACGTAGTCCTCGGACGAGACGCTCAGCTCGATTCCGCCGACCACGAACACAAACGAGCTGAAGCGGCCGGCGTTCGAGCAATCAGTCGTGTACACGCCCAGCGAGTAGTCGAAGTCGGGCTGGATCGTTTGGTGGACCGCCGAGAAGGGCGCGTTCGGGAGTTGGATGACCGGCAGTCTTCATGAACGAGTGGGTGAGAGCAGAGAGGAGTGATCACTTGCCCGCTGTCCACCGCCGCCACGTCCGCGGACCACGAACGAGAGTCGAAACCGAAGGAGTCCAGTCGGAACGCCAACGATTTCCATTGGTCGTCGAAGAAGAGCGAGGCGGAGGCCAACGGTTGGGAGGCACACCATCGGCTTTCTTTTCCGAAGCTCATGTCCCAGTCCATCTCTCGCTTAGCGTCCGCTGTGTTCGTGTGGAGGTACTGGACGTAAAAACGAGGAAGGGTCGGGTGATTCGCGAAGTAGTTGAGGATCGGAGCGGAAAAGGGAGTCGTTGGCTAAACGGAATTGTTGGATAGGAAACACATTCACTGAGTGTTTACCGCGTCTTTGTCCGTTGGATTCCTAATTAAACACGAGCGTTCTTTTTTGACAACATCATTTGCAATACTCACCACGCTAACCCGAACACCCCGTCAAAGCCCACGAGCGGCGTGTCGCCGTTGCAGTCGACCGCCGAGACGAACGTTTGATTCCAGTACGTAAGGAACTGAACGCATTGATCCGTTGCCTTCCTGTCGACCACTCACCTGGTTGAGGGGCCGCGCGTAACCCTGGCCGGAAATGTTCAGTTGGCCTGCCCTGCCCGCGAAATAGCCCGTCGAGACGCCGCCGAACTGCCTGAACGAATAATTCGTTCTTTTGCCGGCTTTATGCTCGTGCTCACTGCGGACTGTACGCCGGTTGTTGGGGCTGGAGAGCCGGGTACGTGGAGTCCAGCACAAAGATGAGGTCGACGTTCGTCTCAACGGACATCAGGAACCACCACTCTTCTGCGAAAGAAAAGGAAGAAGTGGAAGGCGAAAGGAAGCGCCTACCGGATGGTTGGTGTTCGCTGAAAAACATATACGTCGTCATAAGTTCGTCTAAACACCCGGTGGTCAGTTCATTCTTCAATTGAAAAACGAGTACCCGGGTATTCCGGTTGGAAGAGCTCGTGGTTTTCGATCGCTCGCTGTTGCCGCTGGACTGGGAAAGCACGCAGGTCTTCGGCCATGCGACGGTGCAGTTTGCCCGTCAGCGAGTGGCCTCTCGGTTCCGATGGGAAGGCGGCTGCTTCCCTGCAGCATCCAAGCAGAACCAAGAGCGGAAGCAACTTCATTCCGTAAAGAAGATGAAAGAATGACGATTCTGTGGCGCTTTTATGCACTGACGGCACACCCACCGAACACCCGACATTTTGGAGCTACAGGTCCGGAGCACAAAGACACTTTTTGTTTTGCTGACTCGTTCTCCTGTTTTATCATCACTCCCACGAGTTCCTGCCGCTTATCATCGACTGCGGGGTTGAAGAAAGGAAACATCCTAAAGGGCAACGGTCTTCCTCTAAGAAATGGGGCCTTATTAACAAGAGAGTAGAATTCGAGTGGTTTTCGAGGCACCTCCAGACAGCAAAGAAATCGATGGCAGAGTTTTCATCCGTGGCATCTCAAATCAAAACGTAGAAGACGAATTATGGTTTGAGTCTAAACGTGCGCATCACCTACAGTTCGGCATCTCCCGCCGCAATCGGCCTACGAACGGCGATCAACACTTTTTTGCGGCGTGCTTATCGACGACGCCCACGTTGTTCTTTTAGCGCGCTTGTGGTCGGAACACTGAATAAGATTACGTGTTTCCTCCGTTTGGAAGAGATTGAGCAGTCTCCAGGGGCTCGACCGGATTTTACTGCATTTGTCCGCTTGATTGAACGTCTGTTGTTGCGTTCTACAGCGGCCGATCTCCGAACGCCGATAGCGAGATCTCAAAGTAGGGACACACTATGAATAACCGCGAACTTCTTCGCTTCCCGCCGTGAATGTGACTCGCTTCTTTGCGAGTGCTTCATAAGGCAAGCAAAAGAATTCTTTTTCAGAGCTTGTCCATCAAGCGCTCATTCCGCGTCACTCCCGAAGATGAAGAAGAGGCGCAAACGCTCCTCCCCGCACGCAAAAAAGAGCGACGGGCCAACCCCAACTCGGAGCTGCCTCATCGGTCAACCTGAAACCGCAAGTGCAACGGCCGAGTCTCACGATATAAGTTTATTTCCCAGAACGAGCAAAACAAGATCTCAGCCGATATGAACACCGATTACGAAAGCACTTGAAACAGAGAAAACAAAAGGGCCACAACAAAAAAGCAGACAGAGAACGCCAGAACGCCGTCCGTTAAGCAGCGAACGTTCACGCTTTTGCAGAACAAGACGACCAGATTGAACGGACTGCCGCCTTCGTTCACTTGGCGGCACAAGCGGAAGAGTTCGTCTTGTTTTTGCCGAACGGCCTCCGTCCTTTGGGCCAGGCGAGCGGCAAACGAGGAGCGGTGGGCGGTTGAAGGATTCTGGCTGTCCCGCTCACGAATTAACGCTTCCAGTAGCTCCAGTTCAGAATGGAAACCGTTAGAAACGAAGTGGAAAAAGAGGCGACTGCCGTTTGCTGGCAAAAAATGACCAAAGACCAGGCTGCACGCTGAGAAGCGACGAGCGGCCGCCGCGCACTTGACGGCCGTTCGAAAGGCGGCTTCCTTGCGCTGTCCGCAAAAACTCGTTGCCACGGGAGCAGTTTCGAGGAGCTGAAAAGCGCCGGTGATCAGAACCCTGGCCTCTTTGTCGACACTCGCCTGCTCCATCTCCCGCGCCTTCTGCATTCGCTGCGAAAACTCGGCGGTCGGCAGTCGAATTGGCGGACGAGTTTGCAGTTGGATCACGCGTTCCATCCGCTCGGCCTCCTGCTGCACGTGTTCGGGCAGGCAGGAGTGAGTTGTGCGCAGATGGTCGAACCACGGCTGTCCGCAGGTCCAGCAGAACTCGTGGCCGCACGACGGACGGCGGCAGGTCATGTGCAGACAGCCGCCGTCCTTCTCGATGTTCGCCTGCAATCATGCGGGAGCCGTCAGACTCGTGAACTCACTCGGCATTGGGGGCACTTCTTCGTGTTCCCAGCGATCCACTCGGCGTTCGGCTGCTCCTCCGTCCACTCCGTCCACTGCCGCCAGTGCGCACAAGTGGCCGGCTCGTGATTTTCAGCCCCGCACTCAAAACAAAACGAGCGGCCGCAGTTGCAAGTGAGCGAAGTGGACGAGTGGCTGTTCAGAAGGCCCCAGATCTTGTCGCAGCCCACCCCTGTACACCACTTGAGCGACGGCGTGGCCTGAACGGAAAATGCCTAACGGAAGCCGCCGACCTATCTTACCGCAACGAAGCCCTCGAGCAGCAAGCGGCGCCAAACGTCCAGCACGCCGTCGCCCACTCCCACCTCCCGCAAGTGCTCGTCGGTCAGCCGGAAGCACGCGCCGCCCGGGCAGTCGACTGCCCAGCGGCCCTCGTCGAGGATCTGAAGCGAGGAGAAGTGGGTGCGGGCAGGCTTGCACTCACTTGAGTAGTGGCGTGATTCTGCCAACACTCGCGGCAAAAATGATGCCCCGAGCAGCCCAGACCGAAAAGCAGCCCATGCTCGAAACAAATCTGGCAGGTGGACTCTGGAAGAAGCTCCCACGTCCCCGTGGGCGGAAGCTTGGCTTGATGGAAGGCAGCGGACAATCGGGATTCGCTTTAAACAAACAGGTGGTGAGTGGGAAGGTGTGAGCAAAATCTTCGTACCCTCTGTTCAACTCCTTCACGTCCCATTTAAAGTGGGCGAGTAGCAAGCGGCAAAGGAAGTCTGGCAGACGGAGAGCGGCAGCCATGAGCGACGTTTCCGCTTCCAACCAAACAAGCACCTCATCTTCGTTGAGGATCTGTAAGCCTGGAAGATTAAAGCAAAGCGATCCGACCGCCACTCACCTCGAAGCCATTCGTTCGATCGTCGCGAACTTTCACCGCTTTTGCGTTTTCCATTCCGAGGCGACTGGACAGACCGTTTGGGGAGAGGCAAAAAGGCGATGGTTGAGGTCGGTCGGCAGTCGACAGCGGGCCGCTCACCGGTTTGACCCAACGCCCGCCGATCACACGTTGCGCAGCAGAGGGTGGCGGCCACCAGCGGAAACCGACGCAATCGGGTTCGAATGCTCGCAGTGAAAGCAATGGACAAGTCGGCTTTTCGCATTCGAACTCAATTGGTGATCCAATTGTTGTGCCCTACATTTCATGCATTCGACAACCCTCTTCTTTGCTTGCAACAGTGGGTTTACTCGAGAGCAAAATCGATCGTTCGGGAGCTCACGCTCGCGTCTTTCTGCCGTGCCGCCGTTGGTTCCTCCGCGTTCTACGTTTGACGCTCGTCCGTTTCTTCTTCGTTCTTCTCGAGTTGTTCGGCGGAGACGGCTTCCGCGTGTTCACTCCACTCGAACGCCCGCCCGACGGCTTGTTTGGAGGTCTAACAGATTTCGCGCTCGTTCGGCTCTCCAACCGCTCGCGGTCGTCCGAGTCGGGGAGGTCGGAGAAACCCTGGAAGTGCGGGCAGCCGCCGAGAATCCGCAGCTTGTGGATTTCGCCTTTGGAGTGCTTCGAACCGCTTCATTTTGTCCTTACTCATGACTGCAATTCGACCAATCAGTGATTAGATAGAGAAATAGCCGAAGAACGCTCACTGCTGTCCTCGCCAAACAAGTTGGGTCGATGCTCCGGGTTCGCCGCTCGTTGATTGATCTCGTGGATCGAGCGGGCATCGATCGAAGAGACGAGCAGAATAAGGATCGATTGAAGCAGGTGGGAAGCAATCGACGCTGCCATCTCCAACCTGCCTGAAATAAACAGGGGCATTCCACTCGTTCCGTTTTATTTCTCTTGGATCTTCCTTGAACTTCCGCTGGCAACAACGTTTTCAAGTGATCAGATGATTTGTTTGGACACCTGTCGCCCGTTCGCAAGAAACGCAACGCACTCGTTCGTCACCATCTATGACAGGATTTGCGGGATGACCGAATGACGAATGGAAAGTAATCCGCTGGATTTAGGAAGTGTGGCAAGACAGGAATGTCCGCTGACGCAATTCCGCCTTTCGTTCGTCCGCGTGTTTATTGTATGCGCGATTAACGCCAACGTCCAGCGGAATAAAAGTGCGAGAAGAAACTAGAGCGACGACTACTGGGAAATTGAAAAGGCCATCAGAACGGGGACGTCGTCGTGAACGAAAGAGAACGCGTGGACGGGGTTCTTCTGTTTGGGCCACGGAATCTCGCCCTCGTGCTTCCATTGAGTCTGCGCAGACACTTGCTCCCAGACGAAGTCTTCCCACTTGTTCTGAAACGACCGCATGAAATCGGCTAAACAAGGAGAAGCACGAACTTGGACTCGAACAAGAAGCCGCAACTCCGCGTCATCCGACTGGAACCCCGCACTGCTCATCTCTTCGGCGAAGAACTCCATCCAGCCCTCGAGGTTTTTCATTCGGTCCACGTAGTTGGCATCCTGTTGAAAGGGAAGGCTGAGAGCTGTCCACAACTAAAGCCACTTACACGAATTGTGATCCAAGCGTCATCGCTGCAGGTCAGTTTGAAGTGCTCGTTGATGGTGCGCAGGTGGCGAAGAGCGTCGGGAATGCCGTCGTCTGCAATGTAATCGGAGATGATCTGCAGCTCTTGCAGGTGCTCGTTGCGGTCGAGCGGTCCGCAGTCGTGCAGGGGATGGAAGTCGTTCACGCGGGTGTACCAAAGGTCGATCCGCCGGGCCTTCAGACGGAATACGTCCGCGAAATCTGCAAGAAGACGGAGAAATGGATTGGAGCTCACTCTTTCGCTTACACGGATCGTCGTCAACATCGGCGGCCACTTTGAGCAACTCGAGCGGAGTCTTGCGCTTCCGGAGCAGCGTGGCATTCAGCCAGTTGTCGGTCTCGAAGTGGGTCACCCGGTCGGGCAGCGAGTCGATGAAGAAGTTCGCTAAGGAGCACGAAGAAGCAAAGACGCCCACGTGGATCGACGTCAATTGCGGGAGATCTGAAACAATGAGGTAAAGGGAACGAGAAACAAAGGAGCGCTTACCGCGCAACGTCGAGGCGATCTGCATCCAGTCGAGCACCAGGCGGAAGTCGAGTTCTTCCGGATAGCCGCCCCACCACTTCACCGCGATCGTGGTCAGGTTGCGCGAGAGGCGGAGAGCGGCCACAATGCCGGACACAGACTGGACGAATGCGGTATCAAAGGGGGCGTCGGGTTTGCCCAATTGCAAGTAGAGCCCGCCCTGGAACGAGACTTCGATCTTCGCCGGGCCGAAGTCCTCGTGATCGAAGAAGGCGTCCAGCCAGCGCCGGCCGACGAGCAGCAGACGGACGAGCGGTTCCTCGGCGTCCTCCGCATCCTCGGATTTGCGCGCGTGGAATTGGACGAATTTGCGGGCCTTCAGACACAAGCGGGGCGACGGGCGGACAGTCGCTTCGCCGGCCGGCGGATCGGCGGGCAGCTCGTCCTCGGCACGCGGCTCCTCGTCCATGCGGGGCCTCTTGGAAGCGGAAGCCATGCCGTCTGAAAAACGGCAGAATCAGAGAGATTGCGGTAAAATAACGGGTTTGCTGACGAATTTTGAGGAAACAAGCGAGTTTTTCGCAAAAATTAGATGAAAACGCAATGATAACGTGAGGAATGTCGGAAGCACGAAACTCACCTCGATTCCCGGCGATTCCCGACCAAAACAAGAAGCGAACGAGGTTTAGCGAGAAGCTGGCCGCCTTCGAGCGGCAGACAGTGCGGCGGAACGCCAAGCGGTCGTTGGCGTTTTCTTCGCAGGAATTCGATAAGGGATTGGCTGAAGCTGTCGACTCTCGTTGCCGTGATGCTTGGAGCTGATACGAGTAGCCCCTCACTCGTACCGATCGCCGTTTTTGGTTGGAACGACGGCTTCGCGTGACGAACGAATAAAACGGATGACTTTTGCCTAATGGACATGAACGAGCAGATCGAAGAGAGCGATGAGTCACTCGCTGCTAGTCTGCCTTTGGCGGCTTGAAACGATGCGTCGTGCGCAACCCCAACTCGAAGGAACTCGTGTACTCCGTCGATCTGCAGCCAGGGAGTTTCAGTTGACTGGGGAGCTTTCGAAGCGATTACTTGAGCGCCAGTTTGTATCACGTGGACACAAAGGCCGGCCGGATTTTCCACTTGCATTGAGACGAGCGGCTGGAGCGCGTCTTCTCGCTCGTTTCGGTCGACGGCCAGCCGCAAATCGTGCAGCTGCCGCTATCTAAGAAGAGGGTGAGCGCCTGGAGATTAGAGCGGTGCACTCATCTTCTTTCAGGACGAAATCCAGCGCGGAAGGAACCGAGTGAACGCGTATCAGGAATCCTAGCAGTTCATCGTGATGAGACCAGTGAAACGCCCGTCTCCCAACGATCGCTGCCCGCACCTCGTGGTCGTCGATTTGGAGACGGCGGACTCGTTTGAATTTGCGCTGAACATTAGCTTGAGTTGGGTCTTGGGTTGTTCACGCGGGCATTCGTGGACAACGAGGTCGTGCTCACGATCTACGCACACGACCGGCGAGAACGCGACCACTCGGTGCGGTGTTTTGCTACTGGATTGTTTGCTTCCGCTAGTTTTCTGCAGGAAACCCGAACGGTTGGTCCGTTTGGCGCTGTACGCGCGCCCTCCTGCGTCAAGCTTCCCGATCGACGCATCGTAGACGAAGTTTGGATCTTTTCGGATTGCTGCTGGACTATGAGAATCTCAGACAACAGCCTTCCATTCGGTTGCTCGTTGGGAGTTTAAATGGAGAGGCAGAACGGAAAAACGTGTTTATGCTTTAGCCGCAACATTCCGACAGAAGAACAGTGAAAGAGTACAACAGAAGAGTCGGGTGTTTAGATCGGAATGCCCATCACGATGCGGACGCCCTGGTGAACGAAGGAGCACTCCAGCACGGAAAGCTTTCACGCGGGCCACTCCGCTTGTCCTTCGCGCGTCCATTGGAAGTGGTCGATCAGCTGGTCGCGGTCCACATGTTGCCAGTTGTTCTGAAACGAAGCGAATAGGAATGGCAAGTCGAAAAGAAACTTACGCGATCCTTGACGCCGATCCGCAACTCCGACCCGTTTCCGTCGAATCCCGCGACGTGCAGGTCGGCGACCAGCTCCTCCACGTACTCGTTGATGTCCGCCCAATCGCGAAGCTCCTGCAAAGAAAATAAACCGGAACAAACTTCAATCGCTCACTCACGTAAACGAAGGGGGCCAAACAGCGGTGTTGAATGAGCTTGAAGTGCGCGTTGACGGCTCGCAAGTGACCGAGCGTCTGCGAGACGGCGTCCTCCGCGAAGACCTTGCCGAAAAGATGGAGCTCTTGCAGGTGATCGTTGCGGTCGAACGGGCCGCAGGCGGACAGTCCGTACGGCGGCATCACACCCGAAACATCCAGAGAAAGCTCGATGCGGCGGTTCTTCAAGCGGAAGACGTCCGCGAGGTCTGCAACCGGTGGAAGCAGTGGATTGCAGCCCGTATTCCCACTTACACGCGTCCTCGCCGCTGGCGTCACTCAAGCAGGCTTCTTCGAGCAGAGCCGTGCGTTTCCGGAAGCACGTCGCGACGCGAAAGTCGTCGGCCTCAAGGCGCGTGACGCAGTCGGGCAGCGAGTCCACGAACGCGTTCATGAAAGGGTACTTGAGGCGGCGAGTTTCCAGCTGGATCGACGACAACGCGGGAAGCGCTGAAAAAAAGAGGTGTGGGAACAAAACGGGAGCTCACCGTGCAACTTCGACGCAAGTTGTTGCCACTTGAGCAGCCAATGGACGTCCAAGCGAGTCGAATCGGCCGTGCAGAGGACCTTAAGCGTGGTCAGCCCAGAGGCACACTGAAGAAGAGCCGTGGTCCCCTCGAATGTCCATGTGAATGCGCACGTCTCCGGGAAGAATTTGACCAGACGAGCCGAGTGCTTGCACATGCTCCAGATCTCCGCCGGTCCGAACATCTCCGCGTCGAAGAAGACGTTCAAGTACGAGCGGTTAATGAGCAGAGTGCGGACGAGCGGACGGACGGGTTCGTGCGCTTGCGACATCCGGCTGCATTCTTTGGCCGCGAAGAACTGCAGCCACGCGCGTCCCTTCGGCGGCAGGCGCAACTTGCGGACGGGCGGCACGTCGGCCTGCGGATCTCCGTCGACCTCCGGTTTCTCTTCGGCACGGGACTGCTCGTCCGTACGGGGCTTCTTCGGCGCCGACGCCATCTTGTCTAAAATGCAGAAAAAATCGGATAAATTTCGCAATAAACTGGCGAATTTCGAGAATCTTCGTCAATCGAGGGAATTTCCCGTACTTTTTCATCAAAAAATAGTACGAAATTTCGATTGATGCGAAGAAAGGATCGGAAAAAAGAAACTCACCTCAATCGAAGACAAGTCCGAGCAAAAAGGAGCGAACGCGACAAGCGGCAGGCGGAAAGCCGTGGTGGATGCGGCGGCAGCGTCAGACGGAACGCCAGCCGGACTCTCGTGGTTTCCGGCCGAGAATTGGAGCGGAGGTCGTTTACCGCTTTCTCTTCTTGTTCGATCGATTGCAAGAAGGAGCGAGCGGATGGACAGAAAAATTCGTGAAACGAATGCTCGGACGGTCGGTATTCTCCGAACACTTCCGAGTTTGGCGAAACTCCTGTTTTGTTGCAGGCCCACATTGCCGCTTGCAGTTGGCCGACGACCACTTGCTCTACTTCCAGCGAGCGCGAGAGGTGCTGGTGGCAAGTGTGCTGTGCAAGCGCCAAGAAGTCCACTGCCTCGTTTACTGAAAGGAAGGTCGAAAAAAACGAGAAGTTGTGTTCTCGCGTCTTCCACCCACCCATTTCGTTCCCCACTTAACACTTCGGACAACAAAACAAAAGCACTGGTTTCAGATGAGTTTATTTTAGGCAAGCACCCGCTCTAATTCAAGAGAAGAACTCGACATGCTTGTTAAGGCTCCAATCAGTCGAAAAACGAGGAGTAGGGCGGAGGGAACGCCCGTTCGGGAGCTGCCGCACTCTCCGAAAGGACGGCCTGCTGGTACGAGGGCGGCGCCAACTGCGAGCATTCGGCGGGCAGCGGTGTGGTTTGCGTCCCGCAAGTGGCGGTCGGCCGACTTGGACGGGGGAAGATGGTGGTCGTTACTGAAACCAGCACACTTCTTCCATGTCAGCAACCGAAGAACTCACTCGTCGTCGGCCGTGTGTTCCGGCTTTCCAGTCGACTGTTCGCGCGAAACGTGACTGGCGGCGACTGGGCGCGCTTCTTCTTTCGCACCAGGCTGGCCACAATCGCTGCGAAACCCACGATCAGACTGAAACGGGTGTAAACGATCGAACAAATAGCGCGGGAACGAACAAGACAGAAAAGCTGAGCCATTCCAATGGCGGCTTCTTCTCTTCGTTGCGCACTTCTTTGCAGCAGCCTGTTCTGCAGCACCACTCGTTCTCCGGACACTTCCACTCGATGGCCGACGGGCGGGTCCTGTTCGGAAACCGGAGCTAAACGAAAATAATCGAAAGAAGGAGGCCGGAGTGAGTACCTTTTCGAACAGTTGAATTCTTCGCTTCCGCCGACGATCCGCCTCTTCGTTCATTGTCGTGTTCGTCACGTACCACGTGAAGAAGCCGTTTCGTCGCTTCCGGCTTCCCACTCCATCGGGCGGGACGAGGCGAAACCACGAAAGACGGCAATTTCGATGTTCTTTCCGCTTTGGACATCCCCGCTCTTTCTGTTCGAATGTTCCCGCACTGCCGCCAAAGAAGTAGTAGAAATGACCGTCGTAAAGCAGAGGATCACGTGTTTGCTGCAGAATCAATTCGCTGCTGCTGGATTCTCGAAAGAAATGGGCGTTAACGCCGCTCGCCGCCTGGCCGGCCAAAACGACGGCCGCCTTGAATTCGTCAAACGACACGTCGTCGTCGTTCGCTCCCGCGTGTGGGCAGTCGGCAGTCGTTGGTGGAAGAAAGAATGCAAGAAAAACAACGGAGATGGTACAAGACATCGTTTCGAACTGGAAAGCGACGATGTGCAGCGTGGTAAAAGCGGAGCGACGTCACGAATTGCAAAAATCGGTCGAATTTCGCTCGTTTCCGAGCAAAATGCGGCCCGAAATAGCGGCACCGACTGACGTCATTCGGCCGCGTGCGAGCGCCGAGCCGGCGAACGCGACCAGGCGCTTTCTCGGCCGGGCTTTCCGGCAAGCTTTTGCGGGCCTACGAGCGCACACACTGGCTCTTGCGGCCTGCGAACGGGGCGAGTGGAAGACAGGAGTGACCACTTGCTCGTTCCCGTCCAATCGAGTGACGTCATGACCGTGGGGAGTTCTTTTCGATTGCTCGCTCATCAACAAGCGAGCGAAAGCCACTTGTGATCCCGCTCTCACAGCAACAACTCTTCTTTATTCGCCTGTTCAACGGCGAGTCGCAAAGCCCACGCGGGCGTGCGCGTAGTCGAGCAGGAGGCAGTTGCGCGCGATGACGGCGGCGGAGAGGCCGAACTCGCGGTCGCTGATATCCGCGAAGTGGACGTGGAGGCCGCAGGAGCCGTGCGACTGGTTCATGCGGTGCATGTACTCGTCGGCGGTCACTCGCAGCTCCAGCGGGCCGAAGGCGAAGCGGAGGTCGACGCGCGAGTCGCAGGGGACGGCCGTCTCGTCCGTCGCTCCCAGCAAGTGGAGGAAGTCGTCGCGGTAGAGGACGGGCAGCACGAGGCGCTCCTCCTCCACCGAAACGAGCAGCTGGCCGGCCGCTTCGTACGAGAAGTCGCCGAAGGAGAACCTGCAAGCAGGTGAGTGAACCCTCATCATTTCTCCGTTCTCTGCTCACTCGGTCACGTTCAGCGTCCACTGCGGCTGGTTGGGCAGTTCGGGCGACGCGGTGTACGGGATCTCGTGGACAAACTTCCAGTCGGGCGCACAACGAGCGGCCGGCGGAGTCCCGAACGTCACCACACCGGAGATCGGCGGGTCTCCGTTGCGTTTCGGCCTGCAATTCCCGCTCGTTACCCACTCGACCACGCGGCGCTCACCGGTCGAACGAGAAGACGACCACCGGCTCGTCCACTTCGCGCAGGACGGCCGTCACGAACGAATCAGAGCCGTCAGTCGGCCGCCGCCAACCGACCGTCGGACGCCCGCCCGTCCAAAGGGCGGCGTTGATCACGCGGAAGGGCTTCTTTCGGAACGAGACGCCGTCATCACCGACCACAAAGCTCTCCAGGGCCTTCACGCCGAGCTGGAGTGGCGGTTCGTTCGCGTAGAAGATGCCCTCCCACTCGTAGGTGGTCGATCGCCTGCAGAAGAGTAGAGAAAGGCGATAACCGAGACGAACCAGTGGTCATAGGTGGCGTTGCTCACTCGAAGGTCGTCGCCGGTGTTCAGATCGCCGAGAGCCAAGCGGACGAACTGGGCTGAAAGACGGGCAAGTGGGTGGCGAGTGGGTGGCCGACGACTTACGCGGCGTCCCGATGGCCGCCTTCAGCCACTTGCCGCTCGCATCCGCGTGCACCGGCCAGTTGAAGCCGACGGCCTCCGAGAGGGCGGCCGACGAGAGGAGCAAGAGGAAGACGAACAGTGTGGAGTGCGGCCGTTGATGGCCCATTTTCGTTTGCCGGCTTGTGTGCTTGTATTATTCTGTCCAGCGCGTTCTTTTATCCCGCCCGTTCGCGGGCAATCGACGCCGATTAGCGGAGAGAAAGCGTCGGATTGCTCGTCGGCGTGTTCCCACAAGACGTCGCCTCGACGAGACGATTCGATTCGTCCGCTTATCGCGAAAGGTCGTCGAAATTCCAGCCCGACAACTTTGCTCGTTTCGTTGTTTCCGCCCATTTCATCGGACTTCGTACGATTAGAGAGCGCGAACGCTGAGGGACAGCACTAGCAAAAATGCTGGCTTGTTCCAGAAAACGCACGCTCTTTTAAAGCGCGTTTTTTTGATAGTCTCATAAAAGTCAGTCCACTGTCAATGTCTGCATTTAAACATTTATTTCAACAATTATGTGCGGGTTTACTGGAAGCTGTTCAACAGGCGGTCGATCGGAAGGGCGACGTCGCGAGGACGAGCAAAGAGGGCCAAGCGCACCAATCGTTCGGGCTTCCTGCAAACGACTCAAAAGGAGATTGGGGAGAATGAGGTGGACGAATCGAAGGGCAACACGAAGCGCCGAATATTCATCCGCCTTTTGTTTGTGGGCGTAAATGGAGAGCACGTGGTCCTCGTCCACGAACACTCGCGACCACCAGACCTCCTCGCAGCCGAGCGTGGAAGTCGGATTCAACAGCAAATTCGTGGAATCCGCGGTGTCCAAATCGATTGCAGTCAGGCGCATGGAGTCAGACGACGGAGAAGACCCATAAGATTCCAAGCACGTCCATAAGACGAACATCCGAGACGATTGGAAAGCGACGTCCAGCACAGAGGAAAGGCGTGAGAGGGCGAGCCCGGGCTAAACAACGAAACGTAGAGTGAGATTGAATACTAAAATACGACCTTATTCCCCGTGTACACGTGTTGGAGCGGCACTTCCACAACTTGATTCACGCCCTCGACCGAAATCACGTCGAAAATGCGCAAAACGTCGAAAGAAGCGGGAAAGAACTCGTAAATGCGGTCCGTCTTTGTGTTCACGTGCCACTTGCGATGACCGTCGAACGGGAAGCGTCCGCGCATCTCGAAGCTTTTCGTCTCGAGATCGATCGCGTAAACCAAGTTGTAGCCGCGGTGAGTGGCCGGGCCGACGGCGAAAAGAGTCCTCGCATTCTTTCGCGTCCACAAAGCAGCCGAAAGCCGCATTTCCAGTGCATCGCACGCGGTGATCTCTTGGTGCGAGAAAAGCGCTCCTCCGAGTTGAACTGAAGAATAGAGAGCGTCCGCTCGTCGCCCAACAGCCGCTGTTTGACGAGCAGAGTGTTCGCGTCCAGGACTTCCACCAGTTTTCGGTGGCCCTCTCGTCCGTCGACGTGCGTGAACGGGCTGAAAGATGCTCGTTGGAGGCCAATAACCTCTGCTCTTCACTCACTGGTGTTGGCCGGTCTACAGGTCCAGCCAATGGAAGCGGTGGCCCTCGTTGCAGAAAATAAAACGCTGGCTGCAGGTCGTGATTTCGCCCCGCGGAAACTTCGAATCGATCACTACAGGCACCTGCACTCCTTTTGGGAGCGGCAACGAAGAAGCGGACATGTCGGCTGGTTTGAAAGCGGTCGTCGATCGCGAGTGGCAGTCGCTCGGCTGTGATCGACTGGGCAGTCGAAAAGGATGACGCCACTTGATTGGGCTGGAAAATTTGTGGTGAGAACGCGGTCAATCAACTGCACTGCCGCGTACTTCGCCCTTCGTTCGCTCTCAGCGAGCACAAAAAGGCCAAAAAGAGAAAACACGCGTGGTGCTAGCGCTCCTCGAATTGCACTTGTTTATTCCTCCACCAACAACCGCTCGATGCACGATTACTGGTCAAAGACCGCGTGTTGGCCAAACGCCCCGAAAGGGCGGCCTCGCCGATGGCCGCCTCGTTTCTTCGCTTGTTTCGGCTTCCCGGCCGGCTGTTTGGCGCCTGAAAGAAGGATCGATGGAACGAGTGGACCGAAAGAGCGGACTTACAGCAAAAATTCTCCTTTGAGCTTACAGGCGCGCACTCCAATCCGTAGGCCGCACAATCGTCGTGCGAAGTGCACTCTGCAAGGCGGAAGGTGTGATTACGAAGGAAAAAAAGAGGAGGACACACCCACGTAAGCGGCCAACCCGTCGGCACAAGTCGGCGGCGCGTCTTCCGCTCGAATCGCTCCGGCTACGCCGATCAGCAGCATCAGAAAGAAGAAACAACGCATCGCTTACGAGGAACGTGGAGAGGTATGCGGAACAGGGACAGTGGCGGCTTTAAACCGCTCGAAACGAGCGGCAAGGCAGCTGAACAAACACACTCGTTCTCGTAATTGGAAGGACGATTCCCGTTCGAGTCGACCGGCCGGAAGTCGACTAATCGAAAGCTAATTCGAGATCATCAAGCAGCCGTTCGAGCAGTTGTAGGCTTCCAGTCGGTCGCCGATGTCGGATGAGCGAAGTTCGTCTTGTTTGGGGTCGATCGTTGCGTGATAGGATCACATACTCCAGAGAACGTTCCCGTTCTTTGCGCATTCCGGTGCACTTTGACGAACAAACGACATAAAGGAACCAAGGGCGGGCCCGTCTTCGGCCGTTCGTCCACTCTCCCACTTTCAGCCGGTGGAGCTGATCGTCCGGGGAATCGGCAATCAGGAGCTGCTCTTTCGCGCGGCCTTCGAGCAGCCGGTAAGTGAGTTCTTCCTTTCTCCCCTCTTTCTAGCCGTTTATCAGCGTGCGGATGTTCATCGACGGCAGGAGCACGACGCTGTGGGAGAACGTGGACGGGACGGGCGGCAAACTCGGTTTGTTCCCTCTCTCCGCTCTCAATTGAATTGACCGCTCTTCTCGTTTGTCCAGCGCTCCACAAGTACACGCGCTTTTTCTTGAACAGTTATCGACTAGTGTGGGTGACCGTGAAGGCGACCCAGGAAGCGTGTGACCTCCGCTTTCACGTGAGTTTGGGAGCCGCCCGTTCGGTCGACCGTTCGGACTGCCGCTGAAAGTGAGCGAAACGAGCGCCCACCAGCCGCCCACTCCTTCGACCGCCGGCGAAGTCACCAGCAAATCGAAGAGCGAAGACGCCTTGAGAGATGGATGGTCATTTCGATCGTGTGAGTCCCTTCCGTCCATCTTGTCGACCCTTCTCTCGTTCAGCGAGATCGTCCTCTTCGTCTTCCTCTTTCCGGCCGCCGTCGGAGTGACCGTTTGGGTCTGGACGCTCAAGCAGGCGGCCAACCGCGAGGCCACCGAGGAGCCCAACGAGCCGCCCGCCGTCGCCCAGCCGGCGGGCGTGATGCGTCGCGCCAAAGGAGTCACGCAGGGATGATCAACTGGTCGATGCACATGGATCGAGTGCTCTCTTTCTGTTGTGTTTGCGTTCGAATAAAGGGAGGGGTATGAATAGGAGCGAAATCGAAGCAGAAAACTACCACATTTAAGTTTAATCCGTTACAACTTACAACAAACAAACAGCAAACACAACAAACGTAGAAAGAGATGTGCTTGTGGTCTCCATCCCGCCGACTTCCCTACGGCTGTTCCTCCAGGCGCCGCAGATCCCCGTCGATCGACTGCAACGAAAACGAGCCTCAATCGACAAGAAAGGCGGGAACTCACGGTCAGGAGCATCACGAAGCCGGGAGCCGAGCGGGGCACTTGGACGGTCAACTTCGAGTGATACTTGTGGTCGACCAATTCCTGCGCTTGTGCTGTTACGCACGGCTGTGGCTGCGTCTCTGGGATATCGTCCAAAGCAAACAGGAAGGGTTCGCCGAACGTTGTAGCCGTTGAGATGCTGCTTTCACCTGAAAGGCGAACTAATTGTGATGAGCAAGAGAACGTACGGAATTTGAACTGAGTCGCGCCGTCTGCCACGACGGTCAACGTGCAGCCCTTCGCGAATTTGATGACGACGCTGGAAGGAAAATGTTAGAAACAGCAAACAACGAAGAACGACTCACTTCCCGCTGCCGCCCATATCGCTTTTCTGGACGGTCAAACGGACCTGCACCGATCCCTTTCGCTTCCAGCTCAGCCCGAACTCCACCGTCTGGCCGGCACATCCCTCGAGCAGGCTGCAAGAAGAAGAAGGAGTTAGGGGAAGGAGGAGGAAACGTACAAAAAGCGGTTGCCCACGGATGCAACGCCCTCGTGAAGACACGAGTCGGCCGCTTGAGTCAAGCGGAACACAGCGAACAACGAGAGAAGGACGACGGCAGTCGACACGTGCATCTCGTCGATTAAACGAGCGGAAGAGCGATTCGAGTCGACCGACCAAACCGACGGACTGCTGAAAGAAATGAGCGGAAGGAGGAAGCGGGCGACCGAGCGGAAAGCCCGAAGGAATTTCGCGGCGAGAGTGCTTTCCAAGGTGAGCGGAGATTCCGGCGGCAAGCGACTTGCTCTGCTGTTTGAAAGCAATGTTGCTCTCACTGCTCTATTGTCCGTCCTCTGAGCCATTCCAACAGTTTTCTTCTTTATGCGGCGACTTGCAACGGCATTTCGAGTCGTCCGCTCAACAGAACGCTGTCAGAGGTTGGCAGACCGGAAAAGAAGCGGCCGAACGATTGGAGGAGGAACGCGCGGCGACCATCCTTCCTGCTTTCCATCGGCCGTCTGCGACGGGCAAAGAAGGCAACCAAAAGCGGAGAGCTTCCCCAGCCCATTCGGGCGACGTCCCCTAACTGCTCGGCCGCCCCAACCTAACGGCTGCCGCTTACTGCGACCTCCAACGGCTACGGCCGGCATGTTCCAACACTCCTTTCCGATCACAAACGGCGTTTTGGCAGCCGCTGTAAACACTTCCACGTCTCCGTGCAAGCAAATTTTGGATTTGAATGGGCGATTTGTTTAGTCTACGAATCGCAGCTCCATCGCTTGACCTGCGGACGGGCGAGCACAGGTGAGCGGTCGGGCAGGTCCTTCAAATCTGTCGAGTTCCCCCGAATTCTTCACGGCCGTGAGCGGGGCCACGTCCTTTCATCGCAGCGGATATTCCCAAAGACCACATCGTATTCGAACGGAATTTATTTTCAGCTAATCGGACCGTCAAATTGAACAGAAGAGAAAGAACGGACATCACCGAAAACCACGAACGAAAACGCTCAGAAGGCGACAGCTCCGACGAACATCGCGATCCAAACGCCCACGATCGACTTGACCGCAGCACCTGAAACAAGGCAGGAAATTAAGGAAGAAAGAACGGAAGGCGCTCACTCTTCTCCGCCGCCTGCTTCTGGGTGGTCGGTGGAGCGGTGGAGGACGTCGTGGTCGTGCGCACCTCGCCGAAGTATCCCTCCGTGTTCACACTCTGCAGCCGGCGAGATCAATGGAAGTCATTCCAAACTCACGGAGACGTCGAAGATCTCCACCCCCGCTCCCTCGTGCACCTCGATGCCGACGGCCGCGTTCACGAAGCCCGCGGTGTCCGCGTCGTGCACCAACGTGCGGCGCTCGCACGGTTTAAAAAATTTCCTGGCCGCGTTCTCCACGAACAATTCGTTGTCGCCGCGCAGCACAATGACGGTGGAGTTATCGAAGCGGACATCGTCGTTCTCTTTGCCTGCAAACCAGCACTCATGAAGATGAAGGCGAGAAACACTTGCGGTAGGAGAACTTGAGGTCGTTGCCCTCTTTTGTAGCCACGAACGGGAGCTTGCAGTCGCCAATCGTGAGCGTGAAGCAGCAATCAAACGAGTGAGGAGGAGGAGAAAAGACCGGAGAACTCACTTGGTCTCGCCTTTGGGCCACACTCGAATGTGAACCGATTGGTTTTTCGGAAACTCGCCGTGGATCTCCGTGGCGATGCAGTCGGCCAGGTGGCTGAAAGGAAGGAGAGAGGAGTGGGCGGGGAACGGAGACGACTTACAAGTAGCGATCGTCCTGGGATTTTGTTCCGTTCTTCAAGCACGCGGGGACGGCGGCCCCATTGACGAAGGCGAGCAGCACGACGAGGGCGAAGAACGGAGAGCCCATCGCAGCGGCCGATCGCTTGGAGGGAGGAGAGTGGAGAGAACTGAAGCGACCGTCCACGAGACTGCGGAATGACACGGCTGCCGCCCCCTGCCGCTCCTTCTTGGTTTGTTCGGTTGATCGGGATTTGCTTCTCCTGTCGCTTCCCGAACGGTCGCCTTTTTGCTGCCCCCTTCGACTCCAACGAGCAGCCGGCCGGTCGTCTCGACCCACTGCTTTCGATCGACTGACTTCTCGCTTCCGCCGAGATGTCCGCCTTCTTTCGCTCCATTCTGTGGACGGCCTTCCTGCTCGTCCTTCTCCTGCACACGCGGCCGGTCGCTGGCTACGACAAGACGGACAATCGGTGCGTTCTCTTCCTTCTACCCACCTATCATCATTTATTTTTGCAGAAAAGGGTTCGCAGTGGGCATCGTTATGGCCGTGCTGCTCACCTGCCTCGCCTGCTTGCCTCTGAGCAGCCTGTCGGCCGTCGGGATCATCATTCTGGTCAAGTGAGGCCTCCATCCCTTCTTCTTCCGACTACCTCCTTCTTTGCAGACACCGACAGAACCGAGAGGACGGGCCGACCGTTCAGGGTTGTGTGATCTGGGGCGCCGAGGAGCGCGGGAACGCGAGCAGTTAGGAGGCGTGATCACTCGCTTCTTCCTCTCGACCGAATGAACGGATGCATGAACAGGTTGGGGTGCGGCCAAGCAGTGGGACGCTTCCTCTCGATCAGCCGAATGTCCTCGAACGAGCGACCCTCAGTGGACTGTTTCTTTTTGCGACCACCTCGCGGCAGTCGGCGGGCGGGAAAGTGGTGGCGATGTCGACGCAATCCAGGGCGGGCTCCATGATGCGCCGCGTTCGCCGTGAGGGGATTCAGTCGTCGGTCCGTGCAACAACAAGTGAGCAGTCAATGGATCCCCGCCGTTGCCTTTCTCAACACACACCCTCGCGGTAGTCGAGAGCACGCGGGCAGAGAGCAGCCGTTCACTCACCATCGGCCGGCGAGCATTCGAGTGAGCGCGTGGCCGTCGAGTTCAGCAAACAGCAGCTTCTTGCTTCCATACATCATGGCGAACAAAGCACGTCCAGTTCAGATTATGAAGCGAGACGGCCGTCTGTTTCGGGCCTCGTTCGGGCGTCGAAGGGCGGAAATCGATACGCGGTTTCTCCGCCCCACAAGCGAACGGCGCCCTCCGCTCGGCCCCGCTCCCTTGCGGCTTTCGTCATCCTTTTTCCCTTCAATCCGATCGTGGGTTTCCACCTCCAATCGCCCGAATTTCCTCCGTGTTTGCAGCCAGATGGCGTTCCGCGGACAGTGGCGAACCGTCAGCAGCATTCGCAATCAGCCGCCCCCGCGCGCCCCGCCGGCCGGGCCGCACGCCGAGGTGCTCGCCGTCAAGCCGCGATTGGCCCCGCTGCGGGTCGTCAAATCGTGCTTCACGATCGCCGACAACACGCGGCAATTCTTCACGAACGGACGCGCGATCTTCGGCTTCGGCGAGCACCTGACCGCCAAGATCGCCGTCCTGGACACCTTCTTCGCAATGGAGATGTGAGCGTCTTCTTCCTTCCTGCTCTATTCTCTTCTTTTAGGACGCTCAAATGCACGAACTCGAACGCCCTGACGACCGACCGGCTGCTCGAGGTCCTGCAGGTGGAGGAGGACGCGAACCTCCAGCAGGCGACTCTCCTGCTCGTCGTCTCCAACCGCTACAACCAGCCGCGCCTCTGCGTGCTGGACGTCGACTTCGCGGCCAACAGCTTCCGGATTGCGCGCACCTTCGAGCTCTCGCTCGCCCAGCCCGGCGACCACGTCCGGGAGGCACGCGTGCGGCGTTTCGGCGGCTTGTTGAATCTCTCGTTCGCCCCGCTCGTGAACCGCGCGATCCTGCGGACGGCCGAGCCGACGCGCTTCCTCGTGGTCGTCGGCGATTCCATGGGTCCGGCCGCCTTCTTCTTCGACCTCACAACGGGCACCGTCGAGGCGATCCGCCACGGAGAGCCGCTCGCTCGCGGCCGCTTCGTCGGCTTCCAGTTCTTCGAGAACCAGCTTGTGTGCGTCGAACAGATCGTTCGCCTGGACGCGCCGCGACGCCTCGCCGTTCGCGTCGTCCTCGCCGACCTGGAGACGGGCAACACTCGGCTCATTCCGGCGGAGCGGTGGTTCTTCGCCGCGACCGTGAGTTCCTCTACGCTTTCTTTCACTCTCTACCTTTGCTTTAGGACTGGCGGATCGAGAGCATGTGCGTGAAGGACGATTGCCTGTACGTGCTCGCCAAGAAGCCCCACTCCGAGGAGGCGATTCGCGCGTTCGGCGTCCGCCTGCCGGACGGCTTCTGGAAGGCGGTGAAGTGCGGGCAGTTCGCGCCGTTCGCCTTCGAGCACGCGGTCTCCGCCTTCCAAGCGGACTTCTGGACGGTCCACTGCCGCCGCACCGCGATCGTCGGCGGCCACTCGGCTCCCGAATTCCACTCGTTCCGCATCCCGATGGCGTTCGTTTCCCCGTTCACTTCGCTCATCCCCCGTTCCGCTTCAGCCGTCTCGAGAGCCTCCTGTGGCGCTCGTGGTTCTCGCTCTTGAATGGGCCGAGCATCCGGGCAGTCGTGCCGAACGCCTTCGTCAGCCGCCTGCTCTCCCGCACGGGCCTCTACACGGACCGCGTCGCCTTCGAGCCGCCGCGCACGTTCATCATCCGCGAGGACGTGGATCTCGCCGAGGCCGCTCGGCCGGCAGCCGCCGTCGGTCAGAATCGCTTCCAAACTGGCGGAGAAGCGGCGGAGCAAGCGGGTGCCCTCTTCCCAGTCGCTTCTTCCTCCTCATCTCCTTCTTTGTTGCAGACCTCGAGGCCGCCATCCAACAGTCGCCCCTCCCATCCACCGGCGAGACGTCGCAAACGAGTGCGAAGAAGGAAGGTGAGCGGACGACGAGCAATCGGCTCGAATCACCTTCGTTCTTTCAGCCGAGCAAATCAATGCGGATGGCGACCACGCGATGGACTTCTCCGATCCCGGTTTGTTCGTCCAGAGGCGGCTGTAAATCCTGCTTGTTTCTTCAGAGAACGAGGCGATGGACGACGAGATGGCGGACGCGTAGCGCGGGCCAACAGTCGGCCGTTCTCTTCAACTTCCCGCTCATTCCTTCCGTTTTCCAGTAGTCTTTCCTCACCGAGTTTCTTCGATCACACGCAACAACGGGCCTTTGTTCTTTCCACCCTTCTTTCTGTCCTCCTCACAACATTCGGTCTCGCTCTCTGATGGATGAGAGTTCGAAATGGCAATAAAGAGTTTTACTACGCATTCCATTTTCGATTCGATCCATGTGGGTGGACTAGAGGAGAACGGGCGATTGCCATTACCGAGGAAGGCCGGGGGTGGTGGGCAAAATTGGCACCAGCGACTTAAAGTCTTGCAATTCGACGACTACCGTCATGCGGTGGAGCGACGGGCGGCGGCGGGAAAGAATGACTCTTCGCTCTCTGCATCCACCTAATTTGCATCCATTCTTGCCTTCATCCCGCTCTTCTCTCCCACCGTCTTCTTTGCACCAATCGGCAGGCTCCGAACATGTCCACCTGCTGGCTGCCGCTCGCCGTCCTCCTGCTGCTCGTCCGGTCGGGGCGGGCGGGATCGTGAGTTCTCGCCTCTTCCCCGCCACTCCCGCTCGTTCCAGCGACCCTCCGGTCGATTCGGGCGGTTCGTTCGTGCTGTCCGTCGAGTTCGCGTGTTGTGCGGCGCTCTCGTTCGTGGCGGGACTGGCGAGTGGGCTCTTCTTCGCGTCGTGAGCCTCCCAGACTGCAGCGACCTCCACGCACTCCTTTCTTTTGTTGCAGGAAGACGGACGAGTGGCCGCGGGCGGACGGCGGGGCGGACATCGAGCAGCAGGCCGACCGCTGGGAGCTCACCACGTTGTACGCCGAGCACGACCTCTAGCCGTGTGTGTTCGATAAACAGTGAGAACTTGAGTTCGTGGGCGGGCAGTGTCTTCGATTCGCAACGGAAGACGATCCGGCCGCTTTAGTCAAAGTTCACGCCTAGTAGAAGTTCTTTGACCCGCCCGTCTCCGCCGTCTGGCTGAACGACGAAAAGCGCCCGCCGAAGGATTGGAAGTCGGGCGCCTCTTTCTCGTCTTCTCTGCGGAACGCGACCCGCCGTTCGCAGGAGAGGGCGGCTCGCCGCCTCGTTCGCTTCGAATCGGTGGGAAAGTCGGCGATTTCGCGCCCGTCTGCCTGCCGCCCGGCCGGCCGCCTTTTCGTCTCGCTTTTCGCCGCCGCGTTCCGCCCGCTTCCCTCGTCGGGCGCCGATTTTTGGTGATGAAATCGGGGCGGCGGGTTGTTTACGCCGTCTTCACGGGCATTTCGCCGCCCACTCATCGCCCCGATCCCACTTCTTCCGTTTAGGACGACGAAATGCGGCGTTGGATGCTTCCGTTCGTGTCGCTCGTCCTGCTGGTGGGCGTTTCGGGCGGACGGCCGGCGGCCTTCGACTCGTGAGTTCCCGTGCGCCCGTCCGTCCACTCGTCGATTGCAGGAAGCCGGTGCTGCTGACCGCCGAGTTCTTCACGGTCCGCAACTCCCTCATGCTGCAGCTGGACGTGGTCCGCCCGGAGCGGGAGTTCGAGTGAGTGGACGCCTTCTTCCTCTTCACCTTCCGTTAGCTTCTTGCAGGCTGCTCGCGGATTTTGGCGGCTGCCCGTTCCGCCTGCTCGTGGGGCCGTCCGTCAACTCGAAGTGGAATGAGACGACGCGCGTGGAGCAGGCGGGCAACGGCGAGTGGTCGCCGTCTTCCTTCCGCTCACTTCCGTCCGCCTCTTTCAGCCTCCGCCGTGCCGCTCCGTCTGTTCGGTCCGGCGATCATCGTGAACTTCCACGCCAACTCGTTCCGCTTCACGGCCGAGCGGATGGCCGCCGAAAGCTTCCGCTGCGTCCCGACGATCACGAAGACGCCCGACGGCTTCCGCTTGGAAGTGCGCGTGCGCGGCGACGAGCTGCCCGCCGGCTTTGGCGTGTGCGCGGTGAGTGGCCGCCGCCTTCCTCCCGTTCACTTCTTTCCGCCCGCCCGCTTGCAGGTGAACGCGGCCGGCTGTCCCGTGCGCGTCGCTTGGAGCTGGTGGAAGGTCGTCCTGCTGCTCGTCCTGCTCGCCGCGTCCGTTGGGTGAGTTCTCGGTCTAGTGTTCCCCTTTCACTCCTCTCTGCTTGCAGTTCGACCGTCTGGTGTGTGTGGTGGGTGTACCGCCTGTTCAAGGGCCTGCCGATGGTGTGAATTCCAGCCCGACCGACTGCCCATTTCTCTTTACTCCCATCCCCTCTCCGAAAGCTCTCAGATTTCGTCCACTCTCCACGCATTTTCCGCTGCTTTCGTTCGTTCCGGTCGGGTCTTTTTACGTCTTCCTCCCCAATAAACTCGTCTACTGCAAGAAGAGCTGATTGTTGGCGTTGGAGAGGAAGACATGGGTCACATACGAGTCTCCGACCGACACCCGAAACAAACAGACGGCCCACGTGGGGTTCCCCATGCTGCGTCTAGGAGATCGCCTTTCTGCCGTTCAACATTGCCCGTTGCTGAACTATGAGGAGCTCATTTGCTTCTAATTAAGTGATTCGGATTGCGAACAAGAATGAAGAGACCAGTGTCTGTTGCAGTGAATTACTGAAACCGGCGTCAAAAATACAAAGTAATGATTAATCGACCTTTTGAAAGTATCGTCGGGGTCGGGGTTGCAATCAACTGGACGTGGAAAAGCGAATTGGATCTTGCGCCTCTTTCGAGCGTCAACCACAGATCGAGGAACGAACAGTAAGAGCAAGAAGATCAGAAACGCAAACTGCCAGATGTGCGCCCTGAACTTTCTCATGGGCACCAAATTGCGTTAGCTTCTACTGCCGAGTGGTCTCGTTGGGCGGTCGCCCATGCCCGACGCCGCTGCCTGCGCAACGTGTGATCGGTGGGCGTTGGGTCAAACGAGTAGGCGGCTTGGGGTTTGCTGCAGACCCGCCGCACTACCGCTCACTAACCTCTTTCCAAGCGGTCGACTTGAAATGGAAAGCGGGCAGGCGGTGGAAATCCGCGCCGATCCGACCACGGGATTTGAAGTGAGTAGGCGAGACGATCGTTTTCCTTCAATTCACCACGTTTGCAGATCCTCACCGCAGATGAAATGGCAGTACGGATGGAAGCAGAAATCGCGCGAGTGGCCGCCGCTCTCCGCCAACCGGACGCCTTCTGCCGGCTGCTGCTCGCACACTTCGAGTGGGACGTGGAGAACTGGATCGAAAGGTTCGTTCATCGTTTATTCACTTACTTTTAATCTTCGGTTGTTTAGAGACAATGTCTATTTTTATTACGGTAGCCGGCGAGAAGCAAAAATCCCCGTCGCAATAAGGTGGACGACGCTGCCGAAATCCGTCTGTCAGATTTGTTTCGACGACGCGAATCTCCTTCATTTGTGTTGCACGAGACATCGCTTCTGCCGGGATTGCTGGCGGCAGTACGCAACCACACAAGTGAGCACTGTCCATCACACGCTCCCCCTACCTTGTTTTAGATCTTGGACGAGGAGCAGTGGGCGGTGGAGTGCCCGGGCGATGGTTGTGCTCGCTTGACCGAACACCACTTGAAGCAGTTGGGAGTGGGCAAGCGGGTGACGACTGCTTGGCACCGGTTGATGCTCGAGAGCTACGTTGCGGTAGGTGGCAGCCAATGGTAATAGTTTAATACTCCATCGTACAGGCCAAGCCACGGCTGAAGTGGTGTGCGCGAGCAACGTGCGACAAAATTTGGAGCATTGCGAGCAGGCGCACGTCCGTTCTCCTCACTTGCAGCTGCGGGGGTTCGTTCTGTTTCGAGTGCCAGACGGAAGAACACCGGCCGGTCGCTTGTGCGCACTGGAAGCGGTGGATGGAATGCAGGAGCAACACGGGCGAGGACCCGCGGAACACCGCGTGGATCACGAGGAACACGAAGAAGTGCCCTCGGTGCCAAGTAAGCTCTCCCCTTTTGCCATGTTTTCATCTTCTTTTAGACGAACATCGAAAAGAACGGCGGCTGCGACCACATCACGTGCGGCAATCGTCGTTGCCGGCACGAGTTCTGCTGGCAGTGCCTGCAGCTGTGGTTTGATCACAACCGCAACGGTCTCGTGTGCCGTTCGCAAGACCTGCTCCGGGCGGCTGCTCGACCGAACCCACACCCACACGAACGACGTCCGTCAGCTTCGCAATTTGCAAACTTCGACGAGCACATGCGGAAAGCGCGAGAGATCAAAAAAGTGAGTGCTGAAAGAACCGAAGTCGAATTATTTTCTTTTTTCAGTTGCTCGCTGAGATTCACGTTCCAGCGAAACAGCACAAGCGAGCTGCCGTCCAAGTGGCCATCGACTGCGCGGCCGCCGCCCATCGCTTTGCGGCCTTCGGCGTCGTGTTTCACCACTTTCTGATTGGGGCCTTGAATCACGTCGTTTTCCATGTCCTCTCCAACGATTTCCACTCCGCGCTGGAAGACCTGAAAACAGCGATTCACAAGCGACCCGGCCGGAAAGCTTCTGCTGCACTGCGCTCTTCGTTTGCCGATCGCTTGGGACAAAAGACGGCGGCCGTTCGGGCGAAGCAGGACCAACTCCTTCGTTTCTGCCACCACGTGAACAAAAGCGGCAGTTCGCTGACTCTCACCGGCTTGTGTCGCACGAACAAACGGGTGCGCAATGTGATGATCACGTGTTTTATTTGTCTCGTACTCCTTGTTGTTCTCTACTGCTACGCAATTTCTTCCCTGCCGACCTCTGCTTTCTGTTTTGCTAGCGGTGCGGGGATTCTCTTACATGCTCTTTTGTTTTACGTGCTTTTCTTTCTGTAGTCTTCGTCTTTCTTGAATGAACTTGTTGACGTTCACCTATGGGTCAAACGAAACGTTTGATCGACCCCTTCGTTGCAGACAACGAGCATTCCAGGCAGAAGATTTTTCGGTCTGTTCGCCACGCCCCGCTCGATGCTCTCCCCTTGTTCGCAGCGCAGTGCTCGGCTGCCAACGCTTTCAGAGGAAGTCAACGGCGATGGGCACAGCCGAATAGTGCGTACTCGTGTTTATGCACTCCAATTCATTGCAGCTTCCAGCAACAGCCGCAAAACAACAGAGAGTGGAATGGCTGATCGCTCACGGCCAGTGGTGAGCGCCCATCACGATGCGAACGTTGTCGTGGACGAGAGAAGCGGTCTTCACGCGCTGCTTCCAGCGGAACCACTCGGCCGTTCCTTCGGGCGTCCATTTGAGACCCGCGATCACGCTTTTGGGTCCAAAAGATCCCCAGCAGCACTAAACAAAAGGAATGAATGCGGCAGAGCACGAGGAAGAACGAACCACGTCTTCGAGGGAGATCCGCATCTCGTCGTTGGGCGTGCAGAATCCCGCCTCTCGCATCGTCGTCGCCAAGCTCTTCGCCTCGACCACCACTTCGTTGATGTCCTTCCACGCTTGCCGCCATTGCTGTAAAATGTGAGGTGTTAGTGCAAGTCCACCTGTGGACTGCTTACGTTAGAGAAGATGTAGCGGTGCTCAACGCAAGTGAGCCGGAAGTGGTCGTTGATGGGCCGCAAGTGGCGGAGAAGCTGCGGGATGCCGGTTTCCGCCAACGGCTCGCCCATGATTTGGAGCTCCTGCAGCTGCTCGTTCCGCACGAACGGTCCGCACTCGTGCACGGGAGTCTGCGGGTGTTGCTCCTCTTCCAACGGCGTCAAGTCGAGCTCGACCCGGCGGGCGTTCAAGCGGAAAACGTCGGCGAGGTCTGGAAACAAAAGAGGTGATTGATTGCTTCAATGTGCTCCACTCACACGGATCCTCGCCGCCGTTGCCGCTCACTTCGAACACCTCGAGCGGCGTCTTCCGTTTGCGGAGCAGAGTGGCGAAGCGGAAGTTGCCCGCCTTCACGTGGGTCACGCGGTCGGGCAGCGAATCGACGAGCATGTCCGCGAAGGGGTACTTCTTGTCGTAGCCGTACCCCTGGTCGTAATCGGTTGTGCTCAGTTCGATCGAGAGCAGCGAAGGCAGAGCTGCAAGTCGGGAATTGAGTGAGAAACAAAGAAGAAAGAAGCGTACCGTGCAGTTCGGAGGCCACTTGCATCCACTCGAGCATCAGTCGACATTCGCGTAGCCCCGCTCGACCTCCCACTCGACGTCGATCGTGGTCAGGTTGCGCGAAAGACGGAGAAGAGCCACAACGGCTTCGCGTCCGTTCGCGAACTTGATGCGCCAACCGGGCCCCCGACCGAATTTGGCGAAACGGAACCCGCCGCCGTCCCCGATCATGATCTTTGCCGCTCCGAAGTGCTCGTGCTCGAAGAACGCGTCCAAGTAGCGCCGATTGATGAGCAGGACGCGGACCAGCGGCAGGCCGAGCGGGCGGTAGTTGTTGGCCCGCACCATCGCCTGGTGCTGCCGGCCCATGTGGAAGTGGAAGCACGAGCGGCTTTTGGCGGCGAGCAGGCGGGGCGGCGGACGGGCGGGCGCCTCGTCGATGAGCGGCCCGCCCTCCGTCTGCGGCATCTCTTGATCCACGAGCGGCTCCTCTCCAACGCGGGGCTTCTTGGGAGCGGACGCCATTCGGCTGAAATGTGAAGAAATGAGAGGAATTTCGAAACATAACGAATTTTTGGTGAATTTAGAGCAACGCGCGAGTTTCTTGCGTATTTTCGGTCGGCAACAAATTCTAACGTAGAAGGGTGGTCGGAAACACGAAACTCATCTCAATTCTCGTCGACTTGCGACCAAAACAAGGAGCAAACCGAAGAGCGAACGGCGGCCGGCCGCGATGCGGGCCGCAGACAGCAGCGGAACGCCAAACGCTGTAGGTGTGTTCTCCGCGGGATTGCGGGCGGGCGTTCGGCCACCGCCCGTCTTCAGCCGCAAAAGCATCGGAGAGCGAAGAGCGGGTGCTGAGGCAAGCGGAGGTCCGCACGTCCCCTTGCAGACGACGGCCCTCTTCCCGCTCCTTCTCACCGCTCGCATCGATCGAAACAAGAGAGTGCGCGTCAAAAAAGTGACTAGCGGAGTTTATTCTGCCCAGAAAGCGATCAGAAGGGCTTCAACGGGATCGTTCGCTCCTGCACGACGATCGTTCCGTTCTGCTCGTCCAGCACCAGTCGGTTCCACTCGGGCGGGAAGTAGTCGCCTTCGACGAACTCGGTGGCTCGCGACGCCCTCTCGGGCTTGAAGAAGCGGGCGTTGTAGAAGACGTTCCGCTGTTTCTCGTCCGGCATCAGGTACGCCATCCACCAGCCGAACGTGGAACCCGATGAGGAGACGAGGAAGAGGTCGCAGTGCCGGGCCGCGAGGTTCACGTTCTCGATTCGATTGAGGTCCTCCGGAATGAAGACGGTGTCCGCCAACTCCAGTTTCTGCAGCCACCGATTAAACGGATGAACGGAAAGAAGTGCTCACTTTGATCTTCCGCTTGATCTCGCTGGCAAACTCGAAGTCGTCGGAGAAGAGGGCGACGTCCACGCGCGTCTTCCGCTCTTCCATTGCCCGCCGGATGAGGAACTCCGTGGCAAGGAGCACGAACGAGCGATCGGACGGCAGGAGCGGATGGCCGCCGTGGAAGTCGCCCTGCCGCATGTGCACGCACACCCTCGTCGAGTTCTCGTTGCTGAACGGGCGAGCTGTAAGCGGAGAGAAGCGGACGTACCGGAGCAGCTGCTGGGCGGCGCAATCGACCGCTTCGTTCGTTTCGGCCGCGAAGCCGAACATCTCGCGGATCTCCCGCCGGGCGTGGTGGAAGAAGCGGTGGGATTGGAGGTACGAGAAGGTCAGTTCGATGAACGTCTCGTTGTGTTTCTTCAGTCTGAACAGGCGATCAAATGGAAGGAGAGAGTACTCACTTGTTCACGTCTTCGTAACCCCAGTCATGGGGCGCGAATGCGACGGCCGTCGAGTCATTGGGCCAGCAGCGAGTCTGAAAACGGAGAATAAGAGACAACGGAGAGAAGGACATACACGAAGCGGGAACTTCCGCAGGTTCGGGAACACGGACAACTCCTTGCCGTATTCGCGAGCGCAATCTCCTTGCAGACAGGCCGTCCGGTTGATCTCCTTCCCGATGCCGTAGAGCGAGGCCAGCCGGAAGAGCTGAACGGAGGGGGCTGAGGGACGACCGACCGTTGACTGCCGACCATGTTGCCGAGTCCTCCGCAGTAACCGCGGCCCACGTCCGTCATCAGGAACTTCTCGAAATGCGTCCAGTTGGCCAAGAAGGGCGTGTCTCGGACAGGCGGCTGCTGGTCCGAGGAGCCGGGCGTCCAGTGGAAGGAGTCCAGCGAAACTGAAACACGAGGTGGTCAGAGAGGGGGCTAAAGCAAACCTACGAGTATCCCAGGCGACCAACCAGAGGAGGAAGCCGCCGAGCAGGAGGAAAAAGCAAAGAGCCGAGCAGAGATGCAGGCGCCGTGGCCTCTTCTTCAGGCAACGAGAGCGTGAGATCTTCCGTCCGTGCTTCCAGTGCACACCGCTCGGGACGCAGATCGACGGCGCGCACCCGTTCTCGGCCTTCTCGCGCATTTGGACCATTGGGTTCAGCCGGAGATGCGGAAGATGGAGCAGCGGACGCATGGAGGCGGCAGCCAGTCAGCGGGGCGCCGTTGACGGCGAACTCGAACGAAGACCACCGACCTTGGCGAGCAGTCCCGCGCGGATGAAGCGGCCAGCCTCGAGGCACCGTAAAGGGAAAAACGTGATGCAAATCCCGTTGCAATCGCTTTCTTTGCGCAAGGCCCGTCAAAACAAATGTGGGAGATCGCCTCGTCGACCGCTTTTGTCGTGCGAATTTCGACGAACGCAGCGAGGAAAAGCGGTGGGTGGGCAAAAGGCCGCACTTGTGGCTTCAGCAGTCTCGGTGGCGGCCGCTTCATTTCGGCGCCCTCTCGCCGTCTCTAATCAGCTGCCCAATGCGCTCCACGTTCTTCTTTGCCCTCTTCTTGCTGCTGGCCGGCGGGGCGGCGGGGGAGGCGCATTTCATTGACGATGGACTGCCGACCGCCTTCGACCCGTGCGTCCGCAAGCTGATCCTCCTCGACGCGGTCCGCGGCAACGGAAGGGCAACCGGAATGCACGTGAAGCATCCACTTCTTCCACCCTTCCGCCGTTGCAGCGATGTGTCGAATTGCACGCACACAAAGGTCGCCGTGCAGTTCCTTTCGAACGCCTCTCCCGTCCTGCGCGTGCGTGCTGAGCGAGATTTCGAGTATGTTCTGTCCATTCTCCGACCCTCACGCATGTTTGGTCGACTGACACGCAGAGCATAGGCTTCAGCAGCTTGATTCGGCAGCTTTCGTTTGTACCAAAAAGAAAACCATAACACGCGCCCGCCAGCCAGCGGAGCAACACGGCGAATAGTTCCAACCTTTTGGCAATCTCTTTTCAAAGCCTTCCTTTAGGCAAAAATGGTCGATGATTTTCGGCCGCTTGTTTGTTCCAAATTGGCAGTGGATCCTGTTGACGATCGCCGAGTGAAGAAATTTCTGCCGGATGATCAAAACATCACGAGTTCATCCCTCTGCTTTCCTTTAGCTATGAACCGAAGATGGGAGCAGAACGGGGCAAAATATTTGCGCTCGGATTTCGGAAATCCGCGAAGTTTGCAGCGAAGCGGGCGGCCGGCGGAAGGCGGCCGGGCGGAGCGGAAAGGCGGGCAGGTGGGCAAACAGATGAGGGCCGCCTGATCCCTTCCGTTCTCCCCAATTGGTGATCGGATGGGGAGTATAAAAGCGGGCCGGATGATCGAAAGAAGCAACCACCCAACGCTCTTCTCTTCATTTGCTCCCTCCAACCGCCTTCCTCTCCGAAATGTTCGCAACCCGCGCCCTCCCGCTCTTCGTCCTCGCCGCCGCCTTCTGCTTCGGGGCGGCAGAGCAGCGCAAAGACCAAGTGAGCGGCACCACTCTTCTCTCGTTCGTCCCCGACTATCTCAAGGGTGAGTGAGCGAATGGAGGTGCTCGTCGATGAACGGAGGGGTTGCAGCTCAACTGCCGGTCTCCGTCCGCAACGACTTGGCCCAACTGACGGTGAAGGACGCCCTCGCCCTGCGCCAAATCGCCCACCGCCTGCCGCAGTTCACGTCGTTGGAGCAAATCCGCCAGCAGGTGCACGACTACTCGCCCCGCCTGGAGCGCCTCTTCGCCGTCCGCCACGCCCAGGCGCGCGCCGAGGCCAAGAGTCAATTCAACCGCTTGAAGCCGGCCACGCAGAAGTATCTCGAGGACGTGAGTCCACCTGCGATCTCCCCATTCTTCACTCCCCTCCTTTAGACTCACGAGTTGGCGAAGAAGTTCGGCCGTGAGGCCACGATCCTCACCGGCCGCCAGTCGCCGGTTGTGGTCGACGATTTGAAGCAGAACTTCCCGACTTTCGCCCACCTTCTCTACTGTGAGCATTCCCTTGATTGATCGGTTGATGGACTGGATTTCAGCCCCGGCCGGTCGCTCCTTCCTCAACTACCTGCGCACCCAGCATTGAAGCAAAAGGATGACTGTGGAACGTTCCTTTGCGATCGAATAATCCGTGTAATTGATTCCTGTTTCGAGTAATCCGCTGTGAATAAAGTACATACGTTTATTAACTTGAGTACGTGTAATAAGCGGGGAAGGAAAGAAGGGTGCCCTCGTACCCCGACTGCACTTTGCGACACGCAGGAAGTGAGTGACTTGATTCACGGCCGGGTTTCGTTGAAAACCGCCCGACCTCTTCGACCACCGTGCGGGACAAAGCGGGCAAAAGAAGTCGGAAGTGGGAAGAAGTGGGCTGTCGGCGAGGACAAAAACCCGCGAGTTCACGTGTGGTCGAGTACGGGGAACGAAAAAAGTACACTCGCCGCCCATTCAACCGAGGAGTTCAATTAATCGGGGGCTGTCTGTGGACGAACGAGGAATGCGTGATGATTGGACTTCGGGGAGGAACAAATGCACAAACAAGGAGGCATGAAACAAAGGAGATGTGTACACAACGAACTCTCGTGTCGTCTCGTGCGTTCGCTCCCGCTCAGACCATTCCGGCGGTCTGCGCGTCCTCCGTCTTCTCTTGCTTTTCGGTCGACAAGCCCGCCGCGCTCGTGGTGGCGCCCGCGACGTCCACTTTGCCGCGGCAGACGAACGAGAAGATCGTCCGCCGGAAGGCGGGGATCGTGCAGAGGATGACAATCGGATTGCACAGAGGAAGGACTGCAAGCAATCGTTTGATTGCTACCGATTGGAGAGAACTCACCGCTGATCGTGACCTTGATGAAAACGGGCAGGTAGTCGAAAGAAATCCCGACCATCTGAAAGCCGAACGGGTTGAGCGAGAGCAGAGAAAAGAAGGCAAACCGGCAGGAAGTCAGCGAGTCCAACGGGCAACAGAACGGTGGGCATCGGGAGGCACGCTTGAAACATCATGATCTTGCTCAATTGCTTCTGGGCGGCCAGCGTCGACGGTTGGAGGTCCTGGAAGCCGCTTGTTCCTCAGATTCTCTCGTTGCCCTTCACTCACGCCCATGTCCCTCCGCAGTTTCCGCTCGATCATGTACGCTGAGTAGATGATGATCGTGTAGCCCGCGCCGACGATTAACTGGCTGTCCGCCAACTGCAGCATCATCTTCAAGTCGTAGGAATCCCCGAAGATGTAGGCCGGAAGTGTGGTCTCGTTCAGGCCCTCGAAGATCGGATTCTTCAGCAGGGCGGCCGTGTACTCCGGCTCGTCGTAGCGATCGCACACGTTCGCAATGTCGCAGCAGTGCAGGATTCTGAACACAACGAATTAGCCTTTTACTAGCAATAGATGCAATCGTACGTCCACAACTCCAACAAGCCGATCAACCCGAACACTTGCTTCAGCGAGTACCGATTGCCAAGGCAGAAGACGTTCAAGCCTGAACACAACACGTTCTTTGGATTCTTCGAAGTGAACCTACGGTAGAGGAATTGGCAGCAAACGTTTACGATCATCTGCAATCAAAATACCGTTGAATAGGGCACCCAACCCGAGAAACAAACCAAGTAGATCACCATGCAGGCCAGCGTCGTGCCCACGGCCGCCGTCATGTGAGTTTGAGGGAAGAACGGGGTCACAGCTGAACGCAAAGAAGACGTCATTCGCTCGAAGTAGCCACCGCTTACCCATAAACGCCATCGTGCTACCGTAGTCGATGGCCAGCTGCAAGAACGCCCGTCAGTCACGCACTCTTCTCCCCACTCACCATCTGAGTCATAAACGAGACGATCGTGTACGTGATATCAACGAGTGCGCCACCCATGAGCATGTACTTGTAGCTCTTCATCGCACGCCCGAGCTTGTGCTTGCAGAGAAGAATCACGATGAAGTTGAGGGTCAAAGATATCACGCAAATAACGATCTCGTAATAGTAGTGGATCTCCAACCAAGTGGCCATCTTTCTGTCTAAAAAGAGCAATTAGAGTCGGGGATGATCGCGCGCAACGACGGCAAGAATCACTCGTCCTTAAGCTGGACGAGCGGCACGTTCTGGAAGTGCACAACGTGGCGGGGAAAAGCGGCAGTTCCGCGGCTAACACTCGGCTTTTATGGCGACCGGTCCGTGCGGTCTGCCCCGTTGCCAGCTTCTTTGTTCCGCGAGGCCAAATCCCGCCCAACCGACCGCCGCCGTCGGACAATGCGGACGGCGCGGTCGGCCACCTCGGCGGCACGCGATCCGCCCGCCCGCCCGCCCGGCTGGAGGCGTCGCGTGAGCCGAAAGCCGACCGACCGGGAACCGCGGCGGCTGTTATTTCAGCAATCGACTAAAGACGCTGCGGGTGGTCTTTCGCCTCTACCGGCTTCCATCCAACCGGTGCACTTTGCACGCGGAAGTTTCGGTTCTTGCGACCGGCCGAAACAATCGACTCGTGGAGGGCCGCCCTCGTCCACTCGCTTCTTCTTCTTCCTCGTGCTTTCGCAAGGCATTCGGCGGAAAGTTCGCGGCTTCTTGGGTGGCCTCTCGAAATCCGGAGATTCGAACATCAAGGCGACAGAAATTAATCGCCTTGCAACGAAAGTGAGTAACCGAAACGCGAGCGCTTTCGTGGAAGAGCGTTCAAATGAACACATTTCAGTGGACTTTCTTTCAGTTCTATCGGCCCATTGTACTTTTTATAGGAGTAATGGGTGGAAGTGTTGACCTTATAATCACGTACTCAAATTTTTTAGTTGCTTTTAAGCACTGATTGCAAGATCAAGACGTCCACCTTTTCCCCACTCCAGAAAGACACTCATCGCCCCGCTTCAAATGCAATCAACCAACCAAACGGGGAAAAGCGATAAAGGAGCGGCAGTGTGCGTTTGATTCATACTTTTTCCGCTCCCTCCTTTTCGGGCGGCCGGCTGAAGTGCTCGAATGTCGACCGGAGCGGAGGAATCGCGGGCGAACGCAAGAAGTGAGCGGAAAGAAGAAACGAAGCGGAGCGGCCAGAATGCGCCGAAAGGTAAGGTTTCTCTTGCTTTAATCTCATTTGTTCATCGAATTCCAGCCTCCAAACTTCGCCAACAAAATCTGAACGCCCAACGGCCGCTGGTGACCGCCCGCGTCTTCATTCCGCTCGTCTTCCTGATCGGCGCTCTCACAACCACTGGCGGTGTTTTCTTCTTGCGAGCATCGAACTCAGGTTTGCCAGTCATTAATTCTTTGTTCCTTCTTAAGTTTAGTTCGTGAGTGGACTGTTCGCTACGATCAACGATGCGCGCTGGACTCCGTTTGCGAGATCGATTTCCACTTGGACGAGGAGTTCTCGGTTCGTGCGTACAAGAAAGCAATGAGAAGACGGGTGTTCAGGGCAACGTTTATTTCTACTACCAGCTGGAGAACTTCTTCCAAAACCACCGCCGCTACGTCAAGAACTTCAGCCCGCCGCAGCTTCTGGGCGACGTCAAAGTAAGCACTTTTCCTTCGGTTATTGCCAGCTTGATCTTTCGTTCAGAACATCCCGAGCTGTAAGGGGGAAGTACGTAAGCTTTCGTCCTTCATCTCTCAATCGGACATTGCAGTACTGCTGCGAGCCATTCGGCGTTGACGATGCGAAAGTCCCGTACGCGCCCTGCGGGATGATCGCCAATTCGATGTTCAACGGTAAGTCCAGCCAAATGTATTCACTTCTTGGTTGTTTGCAGACACCTTTCGGTTGTACCGAGTGGAGGGCAGCCGACAGACGGCCGTTCCGCTCACCCACCGCGGCGTCCTGTCGCGGGAGGACTGGACGGCGCGGTTTCGCAATCCGCCGATTCCGAAGGGCGGCGATTTGTGCTCCGCTTTCAACGTTCTTTAACCTTTTCTCTTCTTCGGTTCATTCGAGTGTTCAGGGCACGACGAAGCCGCCTAACTGGTCTCGACGACCGTGCGAACTCGATCGGCAGCACGCGGAGAACAACGGCTTCGAGAACGTCGACTTCATCGTCTGGATGCGGACGGGCGGCCTTGTTTGTTGACTGTGTGTGTCATGAATTATTTTACTTATATTTTCAGCCGAACATCCGCAAACTCCACCGGCTGCTCGACCGGCCGGCCGTCGACGACTTCAACGGCGGACTGCCGGCCGGCACCTACAAACTCCTGGTCGAGAACAGTCCGTCCGCATCGCCTCCATTCACATCCTTCCTTGGCTGCTTGCAGACTACCCGGTGGAGATGTTCAGCGGGAAGAAGCGCTTCGTGATCTCGACGACCTCGTGGTTCGGCGGTCGCAATCGCTTTCTGGGCGTCGCCTACATCGTCACAGGAGCCTTCTGTTTAGCGTTGGGCGTCTTCTTTCTGGTCGTCCACTGGAAATTCGGGCATTCGTGGGTTCAAAGCAGCAACCACCATCCACAGCTTTTTCTTCCTTTCAGTCTGTCTGAAATGGCCGATCTGCCGCACGCCAAAAACGAGTAGTCATCACCGATTGCCCCTTTCGATGCGTTAAGAACTTTTTATTGCATTTGAGTTTGGGCCATTGGATTAGAAAAAAGCTACGGAAACGAGAGGAACGGGAGGTATAAAGGGCAAGAAAAGAAGGGTGCAGACAGGGGGAGAAGAAGCGTGAATGTGAGTGGTGGGTGCGTGCTTAAGAGGGCGTTCAGAAGTCGAAGTTGCGCGACGACGAGCGGAGGACGGCCGCCGAGGCGGAGGTCGCGAGGCCGCTGGCCGGAGCGATCGAGGCGCTGGCGCGGGTCTTGGCGCGCAGCTTCGAGATCGAGTTCTCGGCGATGTCGCGCGCCTCTTCGGCCTCCTCGAGCTGGGCGAGCACCTGGCGGTACTTGCCGAGGTTTGTGGCGGCCACCTCCTCCGCTTCCTCCTGCTGACGCTTCAGCACCTGCAAACAGCGGCCGGTTATTCCCTTTGTCTTTCGGGCAACAACCGCACCTTCAGTTTGCCTTGCAGCTTGTCGATCAAGTCGGTCAACTGCTGCGAGTTCTTGCGGTCCTCCTCCACCTGCAATCAAGCGGTCAGTCGTTCTCAAGACCGATGGGCGTACCTGGAAGTCCAACTCCTTCACGCGGCGGTCGGCCTTGCGGAAGTTCTTGTCGGTCTCCTGGTGGCGACGCTGCTCGCCGTCCAGCTCCTGCTCGAGGGCGCGGATGCGCTGCTCCAGCTGGGCGATGATCCGCTTGCCGCCCTTGAGCGCGGCGGCCTCGGCTGCAAGAGGAGTGTGCAGGGGCTTGCGGGCATTTCTTCGTGCTCACCCTCGTCCAAGCGGACCTGCATCTCCTTGATCTGGATCTCCAATCCCTTGCGCAGGCGATCGACGTGCTGCGAGTGCTCCTGCTCCTGTCGCAATTCCTCGGCCAGACGGGCGGCGTCGGCGGACGCCTTCTTGGCCAACTCGTCGGCGCTCTTCAGCTCCGAGAGGGCCTCGTCCAGCTCGGCGTGCAGCGCCTGGAGCTCGCCCTCCAGCTTGCGCTTCAGGCCGCTCAGGCTGTTGACCTGGGCGGAGAGGTCGTTGACCGCCTCGCGCAGTTCGATGAGGTCGGCCTCGGCGGCACGGCGCGCCCGCTCGGCGGCCTCCGCTTGACGAGCGAGTTCCTGCAATCGACCGGAGGTGAACAGAAGCCGCTCGTTGCAAAGAACTCACCTCCTTCTCCGCGCTGAGGATCTGGTTGCGCTTCTCGGCGTTCAGGTACTGATCGCGGATGTCGTCGCGCAGGCGCTGAAATCAGGGAGAATTGAGTGAGAGTACGCGTTTGAATGAACTCACTTGCTCCTCCTCGACCTACAACCGGACATGTGAAGGTAGCAGACAGCACGAGACAGACGGCATGATGAGTCGGCAGCAAACAAAACAAAAGTGCGCATTCGCTTGTTGCCGACCCATTAATGCCGCCCTTTCTCGGGCTGTCTGCCAACTGTTCACTGCTTGCCTGCAACTGCAACTCGCGGATCAGCTCCTGGTGCTTCTTGATGGTCTTCTGGGCGTCCTGGTAGGCCTTGTTCGCGTGGTCGAGGGCGATCTCCAGCGAGTTCACGTCGTCCTCGAGCTTCTTCTTGATGCGCAGCGCCTCCTGCTTGCCGCGCGTCTCCGCCTCCAAGGTCGCCTGCATCGACTCCAGCGCCTTCTGGTGGTTGCGTCTAAACGAGCCGAGGTTCTGGGCATGTCTACGCGAATGTACCGCGTGTTCTCGAACTCCTCCTCCTTCTCTTGGATGCGCTTCTCGATCTCCGAGCGGATCTGCGAGACTTCGATCTGGGCGCGCAGGACCTTCGACTCCTCCGCCTCCAACGCGGCCTCCGCCTCGTCTGAAACAAGCCGTCAACAGTGAGTGCCTTTCGGTTTGACGATTCGGCGCAAGAACAATCTTTTGCTTTGGACCAAGCTCTGCTGTCCCGACTTGCATAAACCGCAAACGTACCGAGCGCGTGTTGGATCTCCTCCTGCAATTCAAACGGGTCACTCATCTTTGCTTCTTTGCGGACTGCTCACCTTTTCGACCTCCAAGCGGCGGACGATCTTCTGCAACTCGTGGACCGAGCGGCCGCCCTCGCCGAGCTGATCGGTGAGGTCTGAAGGCAGAAAACCCATTTCATTCTTCTTCCGCTCAACGAACCCTTGATCTCCTGCGAGAGCGACTTGTTCTCGCGGCGGAGTCCCTCGATGGCCTCCTGCAGCTCGTCCTGCTGGGTGCGCGCCTTAAAGAGGTCGGTGGCCAGATTGCGGGCGTCGCGTTGGGCGGCGTCCAACTGAAAGCACACCACTCACTCTTTTGCTCCCTTCCGGCCACTCACCTCGGCGGCCAGGTCGTCGGTCTTCTTGCGCCAGTCGTCGATGATCTTGTCGAAACCGCGCTGTTTCTTCTCCAGAGCGGCAGCGTAGGCGGCGGCGCGCTCGACGTCCACTTGCGCGTCGTCTGCAACGAACAAGCGACCTGTTTCCGCTCGCTCCTTCCGGCCACTAACCCAAGTCGCCCATGAGCTTGTGGCGGGTCTTCTCCAGCGACGCAATCTTGACGTTGGCGGCCTCGTTGGCGTCGGTGAGGTCCTGGACCTTCTGCTGGAGGCGGCGTTTGGCCTCCTCGACCTCCTCCAAGCGAACGAGCCCCTCGCCCTCGAAACGCGCCTTCCACTGCTGGATCTCGGCATTGGCCTTGGAGACCTGGCGAAGGGCTTCCGCCTTGGCCTCTTGCTCCTCCTCGATCTGCTCACGCAACGAGTCGTTCTCGTGCTGCGCCTGCTTGGCCTGGGCGACGGCCGACTGCCGCTCGCGCGACTCCTCGTCGGCGGTCCGCTTCGCCTCTTCCAGTTGGGAGGCGAGTTGGGACTTGAGGCGGTGGAGGTTGTTCAGCTGCGACTCGAGGTCCTCCACTTGGCGGTTCAGGTCGCCGTTCTCGTGTTGAAGGCGGTTCTTCAGCGAGGAGAAGTCGTTCAACAGACGCGATTGCTCGTCGGCTTTGGTTTGGATCTCGCTCAGCTGGAGGAACAAAGGAGTTTTTTGGAGTGGAAGGAATGGACTCACTTGAACCTCGAGGCTCTTGAGCGCCTTCTCTGCCTCCTGGCGAGCGCGGAGCTCCGAGTCGGCCGCCTGGGTGGCGTCCTCGACTTCGCGCTGCAGCTGGGCGCGTCCCTTCTCGGCGTTCACCTTCGCCTTCTGCAGCTGCTCCACCTGATCGGAGAGCTCCGCAACGGCGTCGTTCTGCAACGGGAATCATTGATGAGGGGGTCAGCGTCGCGAACTCACGTGTTTCTTGCGCAGCGAGCCCAACGCCGTCTCGTGGTTGATGTGCTGCTCCTCGAGACTGCGGCGCAGTTTGCTCAGCTCGGCTTCGCGCTTCTTCGCAATCTCGATCTGCGCGGCCGTCGCTCCGCCCTGCTCGTCCAAGCGCTCGGACCTGCAAACAAACGGAAGGAATGAGTGGGTTGGGGAAGGAGTGGACGCACAGTTCCTCCAATTCGCGCTGGAGTTCGCCCTTCGAGCGGTCGGCCTTCTGGCGCGACTGCCGCTCGTTCTCGAGCTCGTCCTCCAGCTCGGCGATGCGGGATTGCAGCTCCTGAACACGAGCGATCATTCCCGTTCTCTCCGCTCATTCCGAACCTTCAGTTGGCGTTGGAGCTTGCCGACCAGCGACTGCTCGTCCTCCAAACGGGACGAAACGGAGTGCAGCTCGGTCTCTTTCTTCTGCAGGTTGCCGCGAATGTCGGCCAGCTGGCGGTTCAGCTCGTCGATGTTCTCCTGCTGGACTTTGATCTCGCCCTCGGCCTTTCGTTTCGACTTCTCCAGCTCCTGCCGTTGGCGCTTCTCGCGCTCGGCGTTGTCCTCGGCGTCGTCGAGGGCCTCAAGTGGACGGGATTAGAGGAGAGAAAGGAGTGGACACTCACCTGCTCCAGCTTCTGCTTCAACTTGTTCGTGTGGTTGACCTGAACGGACCAATGGATTTCCTTATTCACTTGGTGCTGCCCACCTTCTCCTCTTCGCCCTGGAGGTCGTCCAACAGCTTGCGGTTGGCCTCCTCCTGCTGCTTGGCGGCCTTGTTGGCCTTGGCGAGAGCCTAGAAGGATTGGGTGGAATGATCTTTTGTTGTTTCCAACCGACCTCGTCGGCATTGGCCAACTCGTCTTGGAGCGAGCGGATGTTGTGCTCGCGGGCCTGCTTTTCGCTCTCGGCCTTGCGAAGAGAGAGCTCGAGGTCTTGAGCCTGCTTGCGGGCCGCCTCCACGTCGCCCTCCAGCTTCTTCTTGCTGCGCTGCAGGTCGGCCGAGCGGTCCTCCATGTCTTCGAGACGGCCGCTGAGGTCGTCCACCTGCCGGTCGAGGTCTGCCTTCTGGGCCTGCAGCTTGCTGGCCTTCTCCTCGTTCTCCTGCGACTCCTGCTTGACCTTCTCGACCTCGAGGTAGAGCCTGGAAGAACGCAAGAAGATTAGTGGCCAAGAAGATCACTCACTTGTTCTTCTCCTCGACCAGCTGCGCCTGCTGCTTCTCCAGCTGCTCGCGGTTGGCGCTCTCCTTGCTGAGCGTCTCCTCCAGCTCCTGAACACCGATGATAAGTACGGAAGCATTAGCTGCGAGAACTCACGGCGATCTTCTTCTCCAGGGCCTCGATTTCTTCCTTCTGAAAGGGCAAAGAGGTTGGACATGTGAAATTGAGTAATTTGGAGTTGCCTACCTCCTTGCCAGTCTTCAGCATGGGTCGCACACGGCCGTACAAGACAAACCTGCAACCCCGGCGATTAAACCAACGTCTATAACATCAATGAAAGCCCCGTGTTGTTCCCAACACGTGCCACCATCGTCCACTCACCAGGGCCAAGTGCCTGAAAGCAATGGGAAGTAAATATGAATCCCGAAAACACGCGTGCTTACGGAGAGTGCACCACTGGCGGATGTTGCGCTGCAGGATGAGCAGGCCGGCGCGCTGCTGGATGCGGCGCTTGACGTCCGCCTGGGCCAAGTACCAGCGGATGCGCTGCTGGAACATGGTCATGCTGCAAGGGAAGGAGTGAGTGGACCAAAGAGAAGCGGGAGGGCTCACATGGCGCCCAGCTTCTCGTCGCGCAAGTCCTCCAAGCGGGCCAACACTCCGGCCTTGAAGAAGACCTGAAGCGAGCGGATTGATCACAATCTCTGCTGACTATCTTCTTGCCTTCGTGTTTCCGAGCTTGAACTCTTCGTCGTTGAGGTTGCCCTCGTTGCACAGCTGGTCGGTGATGCCCTTGGAGGCGGCCTTCTCGTCGGGGTTGCGCGCGGCGTCGGCGGCGAGGATCGAGTAGCGGTGCTGAAATCAACCTTCTGATGAGTGCGAGCGAGTGAAATGGGCGAACCTTGAAGTCGGCGTACAGCTGCCGGTTGGGGAATCCCTTGCGGCAAATGCGGATGCCCTCGAGCACACCGTTGCAAGTCAGCTGGTTCAGCACGAGGGCCGAGTCGATCAATCCCGACTGCTTCTTCTCGTTCGGGATGATGCAGCGGATGAAGTGCGGGTGGGTTTGGTAGAGCATGGTCATCAGGTTGTTCAGCGACTCGCGGTACATCATCGAGACGGTCATGAAGGAGGAGGACTACAGGTGGAGTGGTTAAGTGCCCATTGCTCTCCTCTTCCAACTGCTCACCTTCCCCTTCTTCTTCGTGACCGTACCGGCCTTGGCCAACTCGGCGGCCTCCTCTTGGGTCACGTAGTCGTCGAAGATCTCGCGCGTCAACGCGTTGGAGGCGGTTTTGAGGACGGCGACCGCCGAGTCGTTCAGCGGGTCCTTGTTCTTCTCGAGGAAGTTGGTCGCGTTGTAGCGCACGGTGCCGGCGTAGTGGACGACGGCGAACTGAAAGCAAGAAGGTTCGTTCATTCCCTTGAGCGGCTGCTTACGTGAGCCTCGGCCTGCTTGCCCTTCGGCGGCTTGGGCTTCTGGAAGTTGAGGTGCTTGCCCAAGTGCTGGTCGGTGAGCTTCTGGACGAAGGTCATGTCCGAAGCCTTCGGCACGATGCACTCCTCGTCGAGCATCGAAATGATGCCGAGCGGCTTTTCGATCAGCTCGATGCACGCCTGCAGGTCGAGGCCGAAATCGATGAAGGTCCACGCGATGCCCTCGCGCTTGTACTCCTCCTGCTCGAGGATGAACATGTGGTGGTTGAAGAACTGCTGCAGGCGCTCGTTCACGAAGTTGATCCACAGCTGCTCGAAGGAGTTCAGCTGAAGCATTCCGATCAATTCATTGCTTTCTTCTTTTCTTTGCTCACGTCGAAGATCTCGAAGCCGGCGATGTCCAACACGCCGATCCAGCGCGCGCGCTCGATCGCCTTCGCGTCGAGCGTCTTGTTGCAGCGGTTGACTGGAAAGAAAGAGAGTGAAGGGAGGATCTGTCTGGTTGATCACTCACTCAACCAGCGGAACTGGCGCGCGTAGATGGCCTTGCCGAGGCCGGACACGGCCCAGCTGACTTGCTCCAAGTTCTGGCCCTTGTTCACCCACTCGTTGCCGACACGCACGCGCGGCTTCGTGAGCGCTTTCAGGAAGGCCTCGTGGTCGATTCCGAAGCAGTGAGCAGCGTTCTTGGCGTCTGCAATCAATGGAATAGAGGTTGAGGGAGAAGAAGGAATGCCGACCATCCTCGGTGTCGACCTCGGCCTGCTCCTCGCGCGGGCGCTGCTTGAACTTCATCTCTCCCATGTGCATGATGCCGGCACAGTTGGAGTAGAGGTTGGCGGTCTCCTCGTCCTCGAAGCCCATGATGTCGAAGGCCTCCTGGGTGAGGCGCATCTCCTCCTTGTCGTCCACGCCCTCGATGGTCAACTCGGCCTGCGAGCAGAAGTGGTAGTACTTGAGGTCGTTGGTCAGCTTCAGCTTCGAGCGCAGCTGCGGGTCGTTGCCGGACATGATTTGGTAGAAGATGTGGTAACAACGCTCGCCCGGCGCCTGCCGCACGACACGCGACTTCTCGAGCAGGTCTGCAAGCAGTCGATGAGAGGAGTTGGCCGAATGGAAGCTCACAATGCTCGATGTCGCCGCCGGCCAGCTTTCCGGAGTTGGAGAAGTGGGTGCGGATGAACTTTCCGAAGCGGGAGGAGTTGTTGTTTCGGACGGTCTTCGCATTGCCGAACGCCTCCAGCACGGGGTTCGTCTGGACGATCTGCTCCTCGAGGGTGCCCTGTAATCAACGGGGATGAGGGGGAACATTCGTGTGCGGCCACTCACTCCCTTCTTTGCGCCCTCCTGCTTCTTCTCGGCCGCCTGCTGGGTGGCGCCGACGATGGCGAAGTAGGAGATGACCTTCTTCGTGTTCTCCGTCTTGCCCGCGCCCGACTCGCCGGTGATGAGCATCGACTGGTTCTCCTTGTCCTGCACCATGTTGCGGTAGGCCTCGTCGGAGACCGCGAACAGGTGGGGCGGCATCTCGCTGCGGCGCTTTCCGATGTACGCTTTGATCACTAAAAGAAAGGATTGCATTCTCTGTTCTCTTCCACTGGACGTACCCGACTCGGTGTAGATCGGCAGGCGCTTGTAGGGGTTGATCACGACGCAGAACAGTCCGGAGTACGTGTAGATCATCATGGCGGAGCTGGAAGCAGCGGGATCAAAGGAAGAAGGATGAAAGAGGCACTCACTATCGCTCCTTCAGGTTGTTCAGCACGGACGCCTCGTTCAAGAACGTCAAGTTGGCCATGTCCTCGGTCTTCGTGAACTTGGGCGGGTTCATTTCGGAAATGCGGAGCAGTCATTCCGTTCCTCTAGTTTGTTCTCGAGTTACCTTGCGCTTCATCCTTCTTGACGGTCACCTCGTTGCCCTTGGTCGTGACGACGGTCACCGAGTCGCCGCTCTCGCTCTTGATCTCCGCCGCGACGAAACCTGCAGCGAACGGCGGTGATCTTCGAGTTCGTCCCCCGGTTTGTGGACAACCGATTTGTCTTCCCGGGCGCCCCAACCGGCCGCCCCGCCGGTTCGCGGGCAGACGTTCGGGCGGCCGATTTGACGAGCAGACGTCTCGTCAAACGGCGCCCGCCGTTCCGCCGGACGGCCGCCGTCTTTCGTTCATTTCGGTTTTGCCGTCGGGACGGACGGTCGGCCGGATTCGCCGCTCTCCGACTTCTTTTCGAAGCGGTTGGCGGTTGGATTCAACGATCGACTACGCATTCCAACGACCGGTCTTTGCGCACGTTTGGTGTCGCTTTTTCTGGCCGCCGAGACGTTTCTCTTCGTCATCCTTCGGCTTTGATCCCCGCTTGCTAATGGACATTCGTCATCCTTCCCCTTCCACTTCGAACACCCTTTCGCTTTTGCCCGTTGACTTCGCGAATGGAATGCGGTTATTGAACGCGTTTTCGCTGTCCGGACGTTTCCTTCCATTCATTCGAACGGTTGGAACAAGTGGGGACTATTTCCGGAACACAACGGAAGGAATTTGCTTCGAATTTCTGCAGATGTTCCCTCCTGCTTTTCTTTTCTCTTGGTCGAGGGCTTACGGTCGTTTGATGGTCCCCCGCAAGCGAGTGGAGAATTCGTGGAATTGCGGGCCGGCGAGCGGGCGGGTCGTTTGTTTCCGACAGTTGGCAGCGCGCCCACTTGTTTCCGCTGGGGCCGGCCGGCCGGAAGGTGTGCACGGCGGGAAGTGAGAACACACGTGTTTTTCTTCCAATCGATCCGCCGCGGATCGAAGTGGAGCGCATTGGAGCGGATTGATCCACTCGGCCGCTTCCTTCTTCCACCTGCACACGTGTGCAGGCCGGCGGGGAGTGCGGCGGGTTGGCAAAAGATTGATCACCCCGCCGCTCGCCGCTTTCGATCCGAGCGGGGCGCAAATTCCCGCCCGCTCGGCCGCCCGTCCGTCGGCACTCGAAAACAATGCGGCCCGGCCGCGAGTGGGCGACAGCTGATGCCCGCCGCTCGGCCTCGGCGGCCACTCGTTCGCCCTCCGAGCGGCCCATTCGCACGTTTCACGCCCGCCCGCCCGCTCGGCCCCCGAAACGACCCGGAAGGCCGCCAACTGTTCGCCGCGAGCCCTCGGCTCTCGATTGTTTCCGAGAGCATCAAAACAAATGCCAGGAATGCCTTCTCCTTTGATCCAAAGAGCAAAAGAGCTCCCGAATGTTTCCACGAACTCCGTTCAAATGGGTGCTTACCGTCTTCCTCATCTGAAAAGAAGAAAGAATTAGACAGGGCGATTGTGTCGAGGGCAAGAAAGAAGGGAATTGACAGCTTTCGTCAATGTCCAAGCGAAATAGTCGAATTCCCCTACTCCGCAATGAAACAAGCCGCTTACCGGGAACCCAGCGGTTCTTCTTCGAGTCGAACGGCTTCGAGCTGAAGGCGATCTTGTCCTCGCGGGTGACGGCGAGGAAGGGGTAGCCCGGATCGGATTCGAATTCCTCGGCCACCGGCATCTTTCGGTCGATTCGGTCGGTCGATTGAGCGGAAGAACGTGCGGGTTGTGTGGAAGTTCGAGTTTTGGCCCAAAACTGAAAGCAGGCGGGTTGATTGCGCAGGCGACGGGCAACGGAAGGAAGCGAAGCGAATCAACCGTTCGAAAGCCGCTCGATCGGATCGACTCGAATGCGCCGAGCGGGCGGCCGGGTGAAGCGAAAGGCGGAAACTTCGGCCGCTCCACGACCCCGTCGCCCGGCCGGTGGGCGGCGTTAGGCGGCCGGCCGGCGGATTTCGGAGCGCGTCCCCCAGCGACCTGCCGGCCGCCCGATCGGCGGCCGCACTCCCGCACTCCGCGGCCGTCACGTCCACGACGCCCCGATCGAATCGAGCGGAGCGGCAAGTGGGCGGGCGCATCCACGAGCATCGCGGCGTTTTCGAAAGGAAACGACCAGAAATAATCGCTTTCAAACATTCGCCCGATGCGAGCGGATCCAAGGCGTGAATGTTGCCAACTGCCGGCCCCGAACACAAAATACACTCCAAGAGCAATGAAAACAAATGCCCGCATGTTTCGTGAAAGTAGCGGGCAGAAGTGAAGAAACAAAAGCAGTGATTAGGACTTTGGAAACAAGGAGGCAGAACTCCTGCCCATGTTCGAAACAAGCGACTTCTTGTAGAAGATTGAAGAGCAACCGTTTATTGCCACTGTAAGGACGAAGAAGAGCGGAGATCACGTCTGTGCGGGAGCAGCAGCGGGGACCGGTGGAGCGCTCTGCTGGAGTGTGCCGTCCGGGTTCTTCGTCGGGAATGCGAGGGCCGAATCCACGTTGTGGAACGTTTGAGCGGACTTCGTCTCGGGGTCCTGCAGCGGAAGAAGTGGGTGAAGCAGGAGGGTAACTCACTACGTAGTCGGGGACGGGCTCAGCCGGAGCAGCGGGAGCGGCGGGCGGCTCGGCGGCCTTCGGCTTCGCGCCGACCATCGACGGCGTCTTCTCGTCGGCCGCCTTTGGAGGAGCGACCGCCGGATGGGCGGCGGGCGTCGGCTTCTTCGCGCAGCCCACAAGAAAGAACGTCCAACCGCCCCACGCGAGGCCCAGCGCTCCCACCAGCAGACTCCAACCGCCGACCATCGCGATGCTAAATGAGTGACTGCGAGGCAAGCGGTCGAGCAATGCACAAAGACGATCCGCACGCAAATTTCACACATTCGTGCCCTCCATTTTCCTTCGTCCACTTATTTTGGCTGGCCGTCTTGCGGAGTGGTCGCTTCTTTTGCGTGTTCTCGATGTCCTCTGTTCGTTTGATCGTGCTCCTGCTCGTTGCGTGCGTTCCCGCCGTTCTCGGCGAACAAGACGCGTTTAACGTGACCGGCCGGCTGCTCTGCAACAAGGACCCCTTCCCGGGAGCGGTGAGTCTCCTCCTTTCTGCCCTTTTGTCCACTCCTCGCCCGCTTGCAGGAGATGGTGTTCTACGAGAGCGACACCACGCACTTTGCAGGCATGGATTGGAACGGTAAATGTTTGCAAGGGATGAACGGTGAACGATCGGTGTTTGCTTTCAGAGGACGACTATTGCTACGCGACGGTGTCGGACACGAACGGCTGGTTCTCGGCGGCCGCCTACGAGGACGAAAGCAGCGAGGCGGACGAGTTGTACTACATCGTGTACGCCCCCTTCCCTCTTTCCGGCCGCTCACTTCTCTCCGTTCAGGCGCCACACTTGCCGCTCGGAGAAGCCGATCTGTTCGCGCTTCTCGCTGGGCGCCAACGGCTGGACGCGCAACTCCCAACGCGCCCCGCTCGCCCGCCTGGCGCCTCTCGAGCTGCTGGAGGCGTCGGTCGGCGTGTGCGACCGTTGGTTCAATCAGGCGATCAAACAGCGCTACCAGGGCCCCGCCTGCGCGCGTCTCACGTTCTAGTCGGCTTCTTCTGTTGTTTCTTTTGGTCTGCGTTTGTGAATAAAATGCGGTTGAAGTGGAAAATTGTGTGAGTTGAAGAAAAGCCGACAAACGGCTGGCGAAGACGAGTAGTCGGCTACGCACTTACGGCTTCGAAGCGGCAGAATCCATTCTCCACACGTTTTTTCGAACTCGCGCGCTCACAATCAACCACGGCGGCAAGAAACTTCTCTGCGAATTTGCCTATGAACGACCGCTCCATGCTTATTCGTATGGAACCGGCGGGTATAAAAGAATCTGCAAGAGTGCGGTCGCTTTCACTCGATTCTTCTTCTTTCCCCTCCCGCTCCTCCCGCTGACTGATCGCTGCTGCCCGTCGCGATGCGCAGCTCGTCGATGCTCGTCCTCTTCGCCATTGTGCTCGTCGGATGGACGCCCGCCCGCTCCAAGCTGCTCTTCGATCCCAAAAACACGACCTTCGACAAATGCGTGTTCGTCGATCCGACGGCAGGTTCGAGTGGGCTGTAAGTCCGCTCTTCTGCACCGCTTACTAACCGCCCCCTTCTCTCAGGAACATCGGGAACTGCACCTCCACGACCGTTAAAGTGCAGTGGAACAAAGAGAGGTGGCTTGGAGTGCACGTTTCGGGCTACTTGAATGCAACGTGAGTTTCTGCTCTCTTCCGACTAATACGCTCTCTGTTGCAGCTACTCGCTGAACTTCGACGGTCGGTGCAAGCTCTTTTGCAAGGGTTACAAGATCGGAAAGGTGGAGTACCTCGACGTCGGTAGGCCCTTCCGTTCTCCCGCTCTCCTTTCATCCTCCACTTCAGAAAACGTGACCATGAAAAACGCGTACGGCAACCTTTCGCTCTACCCGAACGGCACGTTGAAATATCAGGAGCACGTGTTCTGCAACATCCCGGTGCGCAAGGCCTACGGCTCGCAGCTGTGGACCGAGATTCGCTTCGACCGCACTTCGGTGAACGCGTCAAAGGTCGCCGTTTACGTGAGTCCGTTCGCTTTTGTTCACCCACTCGCGAGAGCTTGCAGGTGGACGGGGGGATCAACGAAACTTGACTTCGGCGAGTACGTGCCGCCCTCGAATTCGACCACGAGCAGCAGCCTCAAGCCGACCACGAAGCTCACCACTCTCAAGTCCACCACTCACTTGTCGACTTCCCACTCGCCGACCACTCACCCACCGACCACGCACAAGCCGACGACCAAAGTGACCACTGCGAAGACGACCCAGCTCTCGACTGCAAAGACCACCCGCACCACCCACGAGCCGACCGGGACGTCCACTCGCCATTCGAGCACGTCCACGACCGAAGAGTTCGAGGGGGCGACCGACCGGCACCTCGAAAGTGAGTCCTTCCGCTCGCCTTCCTCCATCAATCCTTTCGATCATGCAGGTGCTTCGGCCAAGGCGCTCGTTTCCGCGCGGATCGCCCTCTTCGTCGGCGCCGCCGCCTTTCTTTTGTGAAAGGAAGCCCGAGATCATCTTCGTCTCTGTCCTTTGCGGCTCGTTTCAAGTCCAGTAAACTCGGTCTCAAAACTTCTTTGTCGTGTCTGTCAGTTTATTCGCAAAGAAACAAGGGTTAACGCGCCAAGGCCTCCGCCCGACCACTGATCCGGAAGACCATTCGCTTCTCCTCGTTGCCGGTCGCCCACGGACGGGGAGTGGCCGTCGCGGTGAGGCCGAAGAAGGCGGTGGTGGCGAGGACGAAGAGGGCGGTCCCGACGAGCAGGAGCGCCCACTGGAAGCAAATGCCGCTCCCTCCTCACCGTTGAGAACTCACTTCTTCCCGGGTGTTGTGCGGGGCGACGGCGGCGACGATCGGCGGGAGGACCAAGAGGCCGAACGACGCGAGCAGCTGGTTGACGGCCATGAGGACGGCGGCGAACGGGCCCGCGACCTGAACGGGAGGCTGCTCGGCGGGAGGCGGGGGAACTCACCAGTTGGGTCGCCTTCATCACGCCCACCGCGTTCAGCCCGCTGCAGCCGACGGCCGCCGTGAAGGCCGCCTGCGCCCAGAGCGGCCGGCTGGCGGGCAGCGCGGCGAGCGCCACGAAGCAGACGGCTTGGGCGAGGGCGGCCGCCGACGCGAACAGGACGAGGCGGCAGCGGGCGGAGAGGAGCGGCAGGTGGTCGGAGAGAGGCCCCACGAGCAGCTTCACGACGAGGCCGGCGAGCGGCGGGAGGGCGGCCGCCCAGCCGGCGGACTCCACGCGCAACTCCAGCACGCGGCTGAGGTAGACGGGCGTGTACTGGTTGAAGAGCTGGAAGGCGAAAGAGGCGCCGAAGAAGCCGGCGAAGACGCCCCACGCCGCGGGGTCGGCGGCGATCGCCCGCACGGGCACCCGCCGCCCCGCCCGCCCGTCCGCCTTGTGCCGCCGCAGGAGGGCCGCCTCGCGCCCGTTGACCAGCGGGTGGGCGGCCGGCGAGTCGCGGAAGGCCCAAAAGAAGGCGGCGGTCGCGAGCAGCGTGGCCGCGCCCTGCAGCACGTACAGCAGCGGCCATCCCCAGCGGCTGCCGCACACGACGCCCGCCAGCGGCATCGTGAGGACGGCGCCCAGCTGGACGCTCGTGGACAGGAGGGCGGTGAACGTGCCGCTCTGCTCCCACGCCGCCCATTCGCTCGTCACGCCGCCGATCGCCGGGTACACGCACGCCAGCGCCCAGCCCTGCAAGCGGCCAGTGAGCGGCAGCACAACGGAGAGGACGGACCTGGAGGAAGCGGCAGGCGACCACCGCCCAGAAGCCGGCCCGAGTGGCCGGCGGGAGGCCGAAGGAGGCGGCCGCCGAGAGCGCCCCGTGGAGCACGAGCGCCCAGCTGAACGGCGGAGTGAGCGGACGGGCGGCGGCCACTCACCGCATCCCCGCGCGTCGCTGCAGCTGCGCGAACGGCAGCGAGCCGCCGAGCGTCCCGACCGCCACCGCCGAGAACAACTACGAGATCTGCCGCTCGGAGAACAGCGGGGCGCCCCCCTCGTGCATGCAGATGACCGTGAAGTTGAGCGCCAGCGAGTTGCCCACGAGCACCGTCAGAAAGGCGGTCGTCACGAAACAGACGAGAAAGCGGGCCCGCGTGCACTCCTCCGCGTTGGGATCCTTTGGACTGACTGCGGACATCGTGCTGGTGGATGGACTGCGAGATGGAGGGCTCTTCTTTTATTCGAGCTCGGTTTGCTTCCTTCTTTTTGCATGAGAGATTTGAATAATCGGTGTGCGTTCTGCTCCAACGATGCTTTGTTGTTCACGACTCGCAGTCTGCAGATCTTCTGCTTTCTGCTCTGCTCTCACTCGCTAGTTTCTATTCCGCCGAATCCGAGCAGAGGAGGGATCAGTGGACAAAACGGAGCACACAGCTGTTTCGAGCGAACAAAGTAGACACTAGAAAGAAGATGATCGAATGGAGATCGTAGTTCCTGCTCAGCAAGAGTCTACAAGCGGATGGAATGAACGGCAAGGGGAGGATGCCGCAAGAGACTCGCCTGGTGACCGCCGACGAGCAGCAGCCAGCCGATCGACTGGATCCGCGCACACGTGATTGCACTAACTTGCATCAAAAGAGAGGCCGTGAAGACGGAGTGTTTACCGCAAGAAAAAGCCTTTCAAACGATCTCCTCAAACGGCGAAGGCGACGCTCTCGTCCGTCAGTTCGATCGTCGCCTCCCCCGCGTCCAAGCCGCCATTGCGGCGGTTCCTGCAACGAGTGGACGAAAGAAAGAGCGGAACAGGCGGCCCGCTCACCTCATGCCCGACGACAACTCCGACGAGGCACAAAGCAGATCGGGTTCAGGATCCAGAGGACGAGCCCGCCGCTGCAAAGAAGAAGCGATCAACGGGCGAACGGGACGTAAAGAACGAACGTTTTGCTGAGCGCCTCCACGTCGACGAACAACGCGCTCAGCACGAGACACACGAGGGCCAACGGATCGGACATCGCGAACGGACGAGGCGGCGGAGTGGACGACCGGCTGCAGCAGCAATGAAAAGAAGGGCTGATTGGACGAGTGTCTTTTGTGCTAATTTTGTTTGTTGCTGTTGCTCGCTCAAAACAAACGAAGAAAGCAAAGGATGAGCGACCTTTCCCCCTCACTCGCGGGCGGCTCCAGCACACAGCGAGCAAAGAATCGTTTCCATGAGGGCCAGAGATCACTCGATTGGTAGACGTGTCGTCCCTGTTTATTCCCCCGGACAGCGTCTTTTGGTGGCCGACCTGTCGTTGCGAAGCCCCTCGCCGACGTCCTCCGCCAACTGCTGCCGGGCGATCTTGGCGGCGCCGCGCAGCGTCAACACGACCGTATTCTCCACTTTCGGCTTTGCAACCGCGGGAGCATTCAACAGACAACCGGCTGCTTCCTTCGTCCTTCGCACTTGTCGAGGGCAAGCGACGGCCCGAACGCTACAAAGACGGTCGCCAGCAGCGCGAACCACGTGCGCTCTCGCTGCTCCACCTTCTTTCGAGGACCAGGCTGAAGAGAGCATCCGCGTGTTTATCCATTAGCACCAGCATTCGAGGGAGGAAAAACAGGAATTTGTGAAAGTTAGGGGTAGAGACCGTAGAGAATGCGCACGCCGCAGTGAACGGAGGAGAACGTGCGCACCGCAGCCTCCCAGTCGAGCCACGGGAGTTCGCCCTCGTCCGACCAGCCGAAGCGCTCGGCCACGCTCTCCCGCGAGACGACCTCCCAGCGGTGCTGAAAGAAAGAAAATGCGCGAAGAAAGGAACGCGGGACGAACCACGTCGTTGATCACCTGCCACAACTCCGCGTCGTTGCCGCCTTTCGTTGGGGATTTGAAGCCGAATCCCGCCCGCTGGAGCTCCACCGCCATCCGCTCGGCGTCGTTCTTGATCTCGTCCACCTTGGACCAGTGTTCGCGGTCCTGCAAGAAGCGAATAGTCGACAACGGGCTCATTCCCACTCACAGAAAGCTCGACAAAGAGGAACTTCTCGCAGGTGAGCTTGAAGTGGCCGTTGATGGAGCGGAGGAGCGCGAGAGCGTCTTTGAGGACGACTGTCGTGGGATCCATCTTGACGTGCAGCTCCTGCAGGTGCTCGTTCGAGGGCAACGGGCCCGAGTCGCGCAGTTGGCCGAAGAAATCCGCGTGACGGCCCTGCAACAAGACGAGTTTCGGGCTCTTCAAGCGGAAGACATCAGCGTAGTCTGCAAGAGACGAAGAGCGTTCAATCGCTTCCCGCTCGCACTCACAGTTGTTGCCGCGACGGAAGCGAAACTCCACCTCTTCGAGCGGCGACTTCCGCTTGAGAAAGAGGGTGGCGATGCGGAGATCCCCCTCGGCCTCGAGGCGCGTCACCTTGTCCGGCAGCGAGTCGACCAGGAACTGAGTAGAGGCGCCTTCGATGCCAAAGGCCGCCAAAGTGATCGACGACAACGAAGGGTGGTCTGAAAGCAGCAGAAGATGGAGGAAGGGACAGAAGAAAGAGCGTACCGTGCAGCGCCTGGGCGATTCGCATCCACGCGTTCATCAGGCGGCCGTTCATGTTGTGCCGGTAGACGAGCCAGCGGATCTCGATGGCGGTCAGGCTGCGGGTGAGGCGGAGGAGAGCGGCGATCCCCCGGGCGGTCCGCACGAACGGGATGCTCTGTCGAGTGCGGGGGTTCGACTTGGACAGCACGGCGTTGTTCTTATTGTGAACGACGACACACACGCTTCCGAAGTCCTCCGACTCGAAGAAGGCGTCGAAAAACGACCGGCTGATGAACAGCGGGCGCAGCGGCGAAAGGGGCGCGTCGATCAGGAACTGCTGGGCACAACGGCGGACTTTAACGGGCAGGCGGGGCCGCGGGCGGTCGGTCAGTTCCTCGAGACGGGGCTTCTTTGCCGCCGAAGCCATCGGACCTGAAATACACGAGAATTTACGAGAACTTGGGAAGGTGTGAGAAGAAACCGAGGTTTGAGTCACTGAGATAAACTCGTGGATTTCCTTTGACAGTTGACAAAACCGTTGAGCAATTGATGAAACTCACTTCGATTCAGAAGAGACAAGAGAGAATAAGCGCTTGCGCAAGGCCGCAAGCGGCGGCCGCTCGGCGGGACGCTCGGCTCGGGCGGCAGCGTGCGGCGGGACGCCAAAGAGTTGGCGCCCGGCTTGCAAACTCGCCGGGACGCGACCACGGCCGTACGCTTCGCCGCCCACTCCGCTCGTTTCTCTCGGCTTTTGAATTCGCTGCTGTGACGTGCTCGCTAGAGGTACGTGCGCAAAAACACTGTCACATCGACATTAGATGCAACCGTCAAACGAACAAACATTCAAAAGAGAGCGGAACGGCCATCAGCCGGCCTCGTCCCACCCTCCCTAGTTGAGCCGTCGGTTGACAGACAGCAGGCAGTCACAAGCCTTTTCCTGCTGGCTCTTGCTCTGATGCAAATTCGAGCAGAAATTCGAGCGAGCAAAGTGCAGCCCGATCACTCGCTTCTCCTGCGCCCCGCACGTGCAGCCGGCCGCCCTCTCCGCTCTCCCGCTCACTCGACCGCTCGCCATGATCCAAGCCATCGTCTTCGGGGCCGTCGCTTACGAGATCTACCGGTGAGTGCGCCCGCCCGCCTACTCACTCCTCCCTGCTTGCAGTCTGCACTACGGAGGATCCGCCGACGGGGCCGCCGCTCCGGCCGAGGCGCCGCGCGTCGTCGCCGAGAAATCCCAGCGCTCCGCCGCCCAACCGCCCGCGCCGCCGGCCGAAGTCGCCGCGCCGCCGCCCGCTGCTCCCGAGGCCGCCGCTCCGCCGGCCGCTCCCGCTCCGGAGGTTCCCACCGCTGCTCCGGCGCCCGGCCCGGACGTCGCCTCGTGATCGCCGCCCAGTCAGCCGCTTGTTTCTCTTTCCGTCCATGTGAGCGGGAATAAACGCGATGCTTCCAATCGGCTGCTTTGTGCAAGCGGGTAGAAGCGACCGCTCTCGATTGGGCGACCTCAAACAAGCTCCCTTTTACATCATCTGAAAGATCAATGGAATAACACAAGTGCGATCAAGAGCCTGTGACGTGGCTCCGCTTCGTGTACACGGGGCGAGTGGAGAACCTCGAGCAGAACGCCCGGCTTCTGTTCCTCGCGGCGGACAGGCTTCGAGTGAGTCGTTAAAGGACTGCAATCCCCCGTTCTCCGCTTCCCGCCTTGCAAGAGCTGATCTGTGCGGGAAAGTGGACCACGAAAACGTGGAAGAAATGCTGGACTTCTCACTCGAACACCCGGCCTCGAGAAGCTCCGCAAGTGGGCGCTGGACTTCGCCGCCCGCCCCTTCCCGCAGCTCCACGATCGGGACGAGTGGAAGGAGTTCACCACCAAGCACCCGCCCGTCGTCCTCCGTCTGATGGAGAAGGCCGTTGCGCACGAGTGAGCGCGAGCGTATTCGGACCGTTTCTTTTTTGTCCGCATAAACAATCGGCTGGATAACAAAGGAAACCTCGGCAGGCAAGACAGCGAGAGGCGGCCGGCAAAATTCGCGTCCTGATCGCGCAACCCCGAGACGCCCACAAACGGCCGCCGCCGCATCGAAGAGTGTGGAGCAGCTCGAGACGGATGTGCGTTCTCTGCAGTTCCCGCCAATTTCGGCCGCCCGAGTGGACGAGTCGCCGCTTTCCGCACTCTCATCCGGTGCATTCAACCTAGGAAAACCGCAATAAGATGGCGGAGGAAGGCAATTCGGCGAGTTCTGCCGCCTTTTCTTGTTCACTATCAACGCAATCAGACCGCATTCGTGGAGGCAACGCTTTAATGTCCACAAAACAACGGAAAACAATGAACAATGGGACTTGAGAACGAAGAAACAAAACGAGAGATTCATCAACGAGACCACTACAAAACGGAGAATTTGGAAGAGATCTTGTGACGGACGGCGACGCCTGAAAGCGGAGAAGAGATTGGAATGAATGGTGAACGGAAGGCGGAAACTCACGGTCGACTTCGCCCGCAACGATCAGGACCGACGGGAAGTCCAGCTGGCGGACGGCGGCCATCAGCTCGACGAACGAGCGCGGCGCGGCGACGAATTTGCGGAAACGGCTGGCGGCCTTCTGGGCCGTCGGCTTCGTGAAGCAGAGGACCTCGCCGAACTGGTCGCTCAACGAGAAGCGGAAGGCGACGGGCGGCAGGCGGACGTTGCCCGTCCACTCGGAAGTCGCCGAGCGGAGCAGCAGCAGAGAGGAGTCGCGGGCGTGCGTCCAGCAGTTCGCGGGCAGCGAGCCGAAGGCGGCGGACAGCTGGAAGCAGGAAGGAGTGAGCGGGGGGCTCGAGCGTGGTGCTCACTTCTTTGTGGTCGTAGTAGACGAGACGCGGCTTCGCGGAGAGCGCAATCAGCAGGCGGATGGCCGATGGCTCCTGCCCATCCGTCGGGTTGTCGGTGGAAGACGAGGCCGCCGCGGGAGTGGTCGGGAGCTGCGGGAGCGGGGCGGACGGCCGGGCAGCGACGAGCGGCGGCGGCAGGCCCGCGACGACGGTCGGTCGCTTTCGGCGCGCTTGGGTAGACGGGACGGGCTGCAGCGGATTGGTGATCGTGTGCCGCCGCTCCTCCCCGCTGCTCGCCGTCTTGACGGGACGCGGCGGGGCCCGCGACTGAACAGCGAATGCTGGAGATGAGTTGCAGACGGGCACGTACCCGCGAGTCCGCGTTCGACGATTCCAAGTCCTCGGGGTGAGCGTTGGCCAGCGATTCCACGGCGTCCTTCTGCACTTGCTCGATGTTCGTTCCGACTTCGAAGTACTGCGTCCACTGGTCCTTCAGTTGCAAGAAATAGGCATTAGTAGGAACAGGCAAGAACGAACCCAATCCAGTCGGATGGCCGCTTCCCGCCGCTCGTCGTTCGCATGCCGGCGGAACGCGTGGACTCGCAGCTCGTGGTTGTTCCGCTCATGAGCGTTCGGTTTGCGGATGCCACAGAAAGAACAGACGAAGGAGTCGTCGGAGCGGTGGGCGGCCAAATGTCGCTCGCCATTGAGTCGATCATGGCTGTGCAGCTTGCAGACGGGACAAATGAGCTGAAAACAAGCGAGAAATGACGACCAATCGGCCGGCACTTACCCGTTGGTCCTGCGGATTCTTCTTCATCGTGGCCACGAGTTCCTCAACGGTGGCAGCTTGTCCCGACTGCAAAACCGCAGAAGCGACGGCCGTCGCCTGCACGTCGCCCAACTTGAAGCCGACGTTCACCAATTTGCGGAGTTGGCTCTAAACGACCGGGCGATGATCAAGCCTCGTTTATCTCAGTCACCTTGGTGATCTTGACCGCGCCGCGAACCCGGGCGTCCGCTCCAACACGCTCGTATTGGTGAATCTTCTGCTCGTGATTGTTGCATCCCGCGCAGTTGGAGATGAAGACGCCGCACACGGCACACGAAAAGCGACCCTTTCCGTGGTGGGCGGCTTTGTGTTCCGCTTTGCGCTGCATCAGGAGGATCCCGCATTTCGAACATTCGTGCTAAAGAATGAAAGCGGAAAATCAGGAACTGGACGGTGGAAAGGAAACTCACTTTCGACTTCGAAACGCCGCTCGGAGTGCCCATTAGGTTGTCGGCCGTTGTGCCGACTTAGCCGTTGGCCGCCGGATCATCGCCGTCGGCCGACATCACGCGTAGAACGAAAGAAAGACGGAGACGAGACAGCGGGCGATCGATTGGCGGCGAGAAAGCGGAGCGGCCGGCGCGTCGACCAGCCGCCCCCGCTCGACCGCGAACCGCGCCGCCCGCCGCTTTCCGCTCGGCGGTCGGACGAGCGGAGTTTTCCGTTCCGGTCAGCGGAAGCAGGAGCTTCCGATGGACTGGGTCGGATCAGCAGATTGCCGAAGCGGAGATCCTTCCGCTCAACAATGAAGGGCTGTGAAGCCTCTGATCTGTTCCATTCCGCGCTTCTCCAAACACCTTTTCAATATACCTCATTTATCCAAATGTACAGCGAACAATCATCCAATCGACCAGGGGCGAGACCACGAGTTCGAGTCGTGCCGCAGCTCTTCCAACAGCGGCCGGTGCCCGTTGAGCGAGAGGACGATCACGAACTCGCCGAACTGGCGGGTGATCGACTGCAAACTAGAGGTGAATTAAACTCCTTGATCAAATGGACGGACCTCGACCTTCTCTGACAGGAGGATCAAAGTGCCCAGCCGGACGGCCGTGTCGTCGAAGTTGTGCTCGTAGTGGCGGCGGAGGGCGCGGAAGAGGCCGTCGAGCTCCGCGCGCACCGCCTCGCCGCCCCCGCCGGCCGCCCGCTGGACTGAACGGAGGGGAGTGAGTGGGCGGAGAGCAGCCGGAAGACCTGCCTTCTTTGAGGGCGAGCAGCTGGAACATGGCGGCCACCTCGGCCTCGTCCAGTCGGGCCGAGTGCAGCAGTTCGGCCACGTGCAGTACGCCGTCGAACAACTGGAGGGCGGAGCTGCAGCAAGAAAGAATGAAAGGAGAGGGCGGCCACTCACCTCGCGCACGTCTCCGCGTCCAGCGCGTGCGGGCAGGAGCGGAAGAAGGAGCGGACGGCGGCGAAGTCGGCCGAAAGCTGCGACTCGTCCACGAAGAAGACCGCCCGCTTGCGGAAGCCCCCGTTGCGCGCCGTCGCGGTGATCGACTGGAAGCAGAGCCACGGGTAGAAGAGCGAACACGCGAGCTCGTCCTGCAAGCAGCCGGGTGGATTGGGCGTTGATTCGAGCGGACTCACGAGCTGCCCCTCCGCGAGGCCCAACTGCCGGAAGCCGGCCGCCTTCAAGTAGTGAGCGAGCACGAAGAACTCGCCCTTGGCCGCGTTCATCACGTCCGCGAAGCCGGGATCCCGTTGACCGGAGGACAGATTGGACTGAACAAACGAGCAGTCAGCAGAGAGTGGAGGCCACTCACCGCCCGCCCGCCCTGCAGCTCGACCGCCGCATGGAAGCGGCGGACGAACGCGTCGCGCTGGTGGCCGGCGAGTTGCTGCAGGCGGGGCCGCGCGGCGAACTCGGCGGCCTTCGCGGCGGGCACCCGCTCCAGCGCCGTCCGCACGCTCATGCCCGCCCGCACGCACGCCCGCAGGCGACACGCGCGGCACATGTGGCGCGCCTGCGAGTGGTGCAGGGCGCACTGCCGCCCCTTCGTGCACGTGTACGCCTTTTTGTTGTTCACCGTCCTACAACCGCTCGATCACTCGCTGGACAGCCGGGGGGACGAACCGCCGCAGGAAGGCCGCGCAGGAGTTGCAGACGAAGGCGCCGAAGTGGCGATTGAGCGCGTCGTCGCCGCAGATTGGGCACGCGGCCGCCCGCCGCTCGCCGTCCGCCGGCGAGGGCGCCACCTCCGAGCAGGCCGACGAGCCGGACGACATCGACGGCGAGCACGACCACGAGTACATGGCTGCAATCCGCGTTCTTCCGTTTGTCGAGTGGAGAACACGCTCGGGTGGCCACGCCGCGAATGCGCGATTTATGGGGTTCTTTCGGCAATTTGGAGGAGAAGTCGAGCGGAATGGGCAGAGCATTTGGAGCGAAAAGAACTGCTCGTCCTTTATCGGAAAGGTCGGCTGTTCGACATTTCTTCCGCCGAACCAATGAGCGACTGCCTCGTGTCTGTTGGTGATGACGGTAGAGCGGAGTCGAGAAGCGAGAATTGACGAAGTCACCGAAGAAGCCACCTTGTGTCCATTTCGAACGCCTGCAGTCGGTGATCATGCTAAACAGAAGTCACGGCCATTTGACGAACAGCCTGCTCCTTCTTTTGTTGCCTACACCATAGAAAACGAAGTAAGCAAGCAAAACAGGGCGGTTTTATACCCGAACACACACGGCACTCGGATCGCCGTTCATTCCGCTCGCCGATCGCCCGCCAACTCCGAACGGCCCGCCCACTTCGACTCGGCGGGTGCACGCGCCCTTCAAACGAGCGGGCGGGCGGTCAACGGCGAGCGGCGGCCACTCGGCGAACTCCCGCGTTACAATCGGGAGCACGACTGCAGGCGGTGGCCGTTCGGTTTAACGACCGCACCGCCGGGCGGGAGTTCAGCAAACTTTTCAACCAAAACAAATCACGCACCGCTCCGCTTCCCGCCCAAGCACCAGTGTTTATTACCGCTCTATTCAATGGACTTTCACGTGCCCACTGCTGCTCGAAGTGTTCCAAAATCCGTACGAGTTCGGTCGTCAGCCTCCATTTTCCTCCCCGTCGACCGCCTTCTTCTCCGCAAACAAGCCGGGAGAAAAGCGGGGTTTGTGTTTGATCGAGTGGCCGTCTGTTCGACTCGAAATTTGTGAAGAGCACTCGGTGCGGGCATCGATCGGCGGAGTCATCACTTTACTCCACTCACTTTACGGTACTCTCCGCAACAACGAGTGAGAGAAGGGATCGTTGACGTCATTCGAGCGATTCGGGCGGTAATCAATTAGTCGAGTAGGAGCTTCCGCTCGGGCGTTCGTGTATTTCAAATCCTTGAAGCAGTCGGCGAGTTCTCGACAAACAGCGGTGGACAATACGCTTTCGGTGCAGCACAAAGATTGAATTCAACGGATGTCGCGAGTTGTGGTCGATTTGTGGTGTGTTGTGCTCGTAGTTGGACACGAGTGACGGCAGATGATTCCTCACTTTTGAATTGCCTGGAAGATAGGCGAATAACTTCTCTTGTTAATAGTTGCTTTTCCGCGTTCCCGTGCACACTCCCGCTCGAACGCCAAAAAACGACGAGAATTCGGCGGACGCCCGCGTTCACACGCACCCGCCGCCCTCCCCGCTCTTCGCTCTTCCGCGCGTGGATGGACACGCTCGATAATCTCCGCTCTCTTTCGACGCCGGCGGGCGTTCGGTGAAGAGCGGCGGATTGCGGAAGTTTGCGGTCTGGAATCTCCGGAATTTGCGCACTTCCGGGCGCTCGGGCAGCAGTCGAGAAGATGGCCGGTGGTGCCCGACCGTTGCTTTGAATGCGGGGAACAAACGAGTGATCATCAGAAAGGGCACTCGTTCCATTCGTCTCCCGGGTTCTTCCTTCCGCTGCCGCCCACCCGCCGCCCGTGTTCTCCGTTCTGATGACCGTGCGAGCACGGAGAGCATCGAAAAGAATGGTCGACAACACGCAGTTGCAGTCGTTCTTGATGTCTGAGAGGAGAGTAGCGAACCCGAATGCTCACGGAACGTAGGGACCAAGCTCCAAACTTTCTCATCAATTAAGCGTCGCATTTTCGTTCACTCGCGCGCTTTTTGTAAACACCGACCGACCGAATGGTTTGACCGGACGTGCCCGTCGCGTGTTCGCCGAATACCGGCGGAAGAGTGGAAGAACGAGTGCAAGTGATCAACACCGCGGAGCAATTCTCTCGGAATTGGAAGGCAGGGGATTCGCGAATCCAAACGCGCGTCAAGCCCCGCAATGGACGTCAGAAAGGGCGTCCACTCGCGGGCAAACCGGAAATCCCGTCGATCAAACCGCCTGCGGGCGAGTCGACGCAAGGGATGGGCGGATTGATCGTTCGTGGTCAGCCCGTGGAACGCGCACTTCTCGTCACCTCCCGCCCGCGGTTCACTTCCGAGAACTCCGCTTTTTGTGAGCAACAAACGTGACCTTGCGCGTTGTTGCAAAGAAGGAAGTACACGCGGGTGTTCAGCGCTGCCACCCGCTCGTCCTCCTTTGTGATCGATCGCCGAAGATGGCGGAATTCCTGCTGTTCTCTTGTTCCGACCGGCAGCAAACACCCGTCTTCCAGTCGGCCGAATTGATCTCCGCTGCACTCTCCGAGAGCATTCTAAACACTTTCGGAAGCAAAAGAACCCGAACGGTTGGGCGAAACCGCCGCCGCTGATCGAACACTTCCGCCCCCGATCGGTGCACTCGCGAATGTCCGCTGCAGTGACAGAAGAGAACAGAAACCAAGCGGCCGCAGCAGTCACGCCGCCTTCACTCATCCCGCTGATTAGGCCGTTGTGGCCGTCCAAAAATTGCCGAAGACATCCGTATTGCAGGACAGTCTTGGCGGGTAATTGGTAGAAAGTTTTCAACCAGCAATAAACGCACCTCGGCAGAGCCTCATTGGTCACGTTATTACCCGAGCGCAAAGATTGCCGGCCGCCCCGCTCGCCGCCGCCTTCCCGTCGCGCAGAGCGGGCGGGCAGATGGGTCGGCCGGCCGGCGAGGAAGCGAGTGCGCCGCGTTCTCTCGGCCGCCAGGGAGCGCGCCCCACTCGCCGTCTGCCCGCCCGCCCGACCCGTCCGCTCGCCGCCCGCCCGCCGAGGGGAAGGCCGGCAGGGAGGAGCGGAAAGCCATCTCTGGAGCCCGCTCATTCACGAACGAAGAAATTTTTCGCCTTTTACTAAAAATTTCCGTGATCGGGCTCGCTTATGAGTTCGCCCAATTTTTGGAGGCCCGTCGCTTGCGGCGGGCGAACAAACTGCGGAGAGGAGCGAGACGGTCTGTTCGATAGATCGTCGGTCATGTGCATTGCTCTTGTCAAGAAGTTTCGGTCTGCCGCTTGGGGAAACTCGGCGAGGAGCAGGAAACGGCGACCGTTCCGTTGATCGCGTCTGTTCACGCTGATTCGTGATCAGAAACTGGCAATGAATTGAGGCAGAAAGCGGAAGTCAGCATCTTCCAGCTAGAGATAAGCGAACAACCGCCACACTCGGCTCTCGAATGCGAAGGCGATCGGGTGGACGCTCACGGCAGACGGGTCGTCCCAACAACTCGGCGTGAGGAGCGGCTTTGCCGTTTTCCCACGTTTTTCTTCAGCCCAACTCTTGACTGGACTGCGGGGACTTCGGCAAGGGCGAACTCGTGAGCGGCGGTGTGTTCTCCACCGGTTTCCTTGTGATCAATCGAATGTCGTTCAGGAGGTCGGTAGGCTTTGAACAGACCGGCATCCACTACTTGGAGCGAGTGGGGGTGTTCTTGGAGTGAGCGGCCCTCCGTTTGACCACCAGCATTTGTCGTTCAGGCCCGGGCGTGTGGATGGGCGAGCTGGACGGCTTCTCGTTGAATCGAATGGACAACGTGTCCATTGAAAGGGTAGATAGTTGTGTTCTCTTTCAGTCAGCCGACTATCAATTCGTGCTTGAAGAGTCGCCACTTTATTCGCGGGTGTGATCACGCCCGAATCGCCCTTCCCAGTGGTCGACGGCTGCTGACAAGTGTGCGACCAAAAACACACGCGAGCTCATCCTTTCGACTGCAGAAGCGCAAAGACGTAGCCGCGAACCGCAAGGCCGAAGATGAGGGCCTGCGAAAGGCCGAAGCGAAGAAAGCGTCAGCCGACGAGCAGACGCGGGTGGCTACTGAATTGAAGAGTTGGACGACGCGGTTCGATCCACCGAGTCCGCGATCAAAACGGAGAGCGCGAAGAAGTCCGACGACTCTATGCCGCGACTCCCAACAGCGGGGTGCTGAAAAGTGAGGTGCGTTCATTTTGCGATGGGCGAAGCGGAAATCGCTAATGAGTTTCATAGGAATTAGTGGGCTTTTCCCCCTCTGCCCGTCATCAATTCAAACCATTCGCCAAACTTTTCGGACGGTTTATTCAAGAAAAAACAAAGAAAGAAAGGAGATCAGTGGTAAATGCGGTCGATGGAGAGGTTCTTCGGGCGCGGGCGGGGATCGGCGGGGTCGAGCGCCTTGAAGGTCGTGCGGAGGAGGGATTTCGGCTGGCTGAAACAAGAAAATCGGTTGGAGCAAGCATCTCTGTGCCGCTTACCCGGCAAACGATAGAAGCGCCACGTCCAGGTGGGTGTTCCACCGAAGAAGTGGCCGTTCGCCGAGGAGTGGGAAGTGCGCACGTGGAGCGTGATCCCGCCAGTTCCGTCCACGTGCAGCAGGTCGGCGGGTTCGCCCGAACTCAAGTCGTGTTCCTTCCACTCGGAATACCAGCACGAGGTGGCGATTTCGCGGATGATGGGCGACTCAACGACCGTCCACTCGCCGCTGCGGAGGTCAAGGCGGCACAAGCGGGGCTGCAGCACGCGGTTGGGCCACTCTCCTACGACCAGCTGCTCGAGGAAGACGGCCGAGTAGTCGTGGAAGGCGAGGGCCGTCGGCGAGAGGGGGCGACGAGTGATCCCGACCTGAAAGCACAAGTATTTGGGGTGTGTAGAGTAGAGAACTCACCTCTTCCTGGTCCTTCGCTTCGATCACTCGGAGCACGCGCCCTTCTTGCGGATCGATGGTGTGGATTGAGGTGATCCGCGAGTTTTTCCGCCCGACCACGTACAGGCGGCCGGCGTGGAAGTGGAGGCCACCGATCCGCCCGTCCGCCAGCCTCAGCGAGCCGATCGGCCGGACGGCCCGCGTGTTCACGTCCACCTCGTGGAGCTCCGCCTTCGATGCGTCGCGGAGGACGGCGAAGACGACGCGGTCGCGATGGGCGGTCGCGGCGATCAGGCGGCGGGGATGTTCGAAGCCGGCGTTTGCAGACGACGGGAAGCGGTGGAGGACGGCGAAGCAGAACCGCCTGCTCGTCCAATTCAGCTCGAGCTGGACGAGCCGATCGTGCGTGAGGACGAGCAGCCGATCCTCCTGCAGCATCAAGCAGTCGACCATTTCGCCCAACGGCTCCGTCCTGGAGTGATGCCGGAAGCATCTAAACGAAACTGAAGTGGGGAGAAGACAGTGGAGAGGACGTACCGTTGACTGCCGGTCTGCGTGTCCACGACGCGCATGAATGCGCTGCCGTTTGCGAATTCCAAAAGGAAGCGGCCGCAGTTGAACGGATTGGAGACGTGCGGGAACCAGCGAGCGCCATGGACCGGCGACTCGACACTCGCGTACGCCAGTTCCCTGGAGGTCATCTTCAGTGGAGGAAGAGGGGTGACTGATGGGAGAGAAGTGGGGAAACGATGATCGAAAGCCCCGCCACCGCCTTTTATTCACTCCGCTGACCTCAGATTTTCCCACCGACTGGCGCAATCGGAAGGCGGTCAGCCGTTGATCTCACGAGTGGGAAGATCTCATGTTCTCTTGGCAATTGCGCAACGAGATCGCATCCCATCGCCTTATTGTGTGCAGCTCGAGAATCGCAATCTTTAAGGCCGGGTTTCCCGCAAACGACCTGGATTTCCTGTCGGTTCGCAGCTTTTTCAATTGTCATTCAGAACCCGACACTCCAGCGGCCACCCACAAGCAAGATGAAGAGGCGGCAGAAAAGAAGAACGCTGAAGAGCACGAAAGCGTCCTTCGGCGCGTGCACATTTGACTCGCTCGGCTACGTGCACTTTTCTTCCGAGCCGCGAACTCCTAAGCGCGGTCCGGCAGACGCCCCACTTCCCTTCTCCGAGCAGATGCAAGGAGAGGAGTGAGTGAATAGAAGGCGTCAAGACTCGCCTGCTTCTCGTCGTACTTGTTTCGGGCTCGTCCACGGCCTGCAGAGGAAGTGGACGGCGAAGCAGGAACACTCAACGCAATGACCGTCGAGTACACGAACAGCCACGCCAACAGCAGCACTCCGAAGCGCAGCGCAGACGTGAGAAAGAGGAGTAGAAATGGATGGGTAACAGGAAAGCATTTTGTTTGCGCAAACCGCGCGAATTTGCGTGATTTATTCCGTTCGAACGAACCGGCCGCTCGAGTACGCTCGCTCGCAGCTCTTGGGCACTCGGCGAATCGACGACTGCGGCGATCGGCGGCTTCCTTCCCGTTCTCTCCTTCCGGCCTCCCTCCTCGACCGGCTCCGCGGACGAAATGGGCGGGCGTTCGATCGGGCTCTCGTTCGTCGCGCTCCTGCTCCTCGTCTCCCGCCACCACTTCCTTGCCGCGGACCCGACCGGGGACCCCAACCTGGCGCGCAAGTGCTTCGAGCAGGCTGGCAGCAACGTGTTCGTTTGGCTCTCCAACCTTCCCCCCTCACATTCCACTCGTTTCAGGGTCTACCAACCGTGGGAGAACTGCACGAGGGCGGACGCGGAGCTCCTTTTCTCCGGCCTTCAACTCAACTTCACGGCGACATTCCACGGAGAATTCGCCGACCTCGACGCGAGAGCGTGAGTCCTCCCTAATCCCAACCTCAAATGTGTCCGCAATTTCAGCGGCACGTTCAACATCGGCAACTGTTCCTACGACGCAAAAATCGGAAATTTCACGATGGGGCCAGGAGGATATAGCTCCGCCTTCTTTCTAAACCGTGAGTTGTGGGATGATTTCAGTTCAAAACACTCGTTTTAGACGCTTACGCGCCTTTGGCCACTGTCGTCGAGTTCCGCCTTCTCCCAAAACGCTCATGATGAATGCCTGGGATTTGGCCTGCAAAGGTCAAGTGCTCTCCACCGCTGACAATCAATCCTCGGCGTGGATCGGTGTCTCCTTGAACCACTCCGTCTATGGGCTTTTCGTCACCTTCGTTCGTCCGCCCGTTCCCTCCCGCTAATCTGCTGGTAGTTGCAGGAAAACGCGCAGGTTGTCAACGTCACGCTTGATTCGGGTGGCGACAGCACGGACGACGCGCCCGCCGACTGGTCGACCGGCTGGCGTTTGGCTCTCATCATCGTGATCGCCTTGTGAGTTCCTTCGAGCCCCGCCTGTCCACTCACTCATCTCCGCTCTTGCAGGTTCCTTTTCGCCGTGCTCGTCGCCCTGGTGGTCGCCAGCGTCTGCTGCCTCAAGAAGAAGGAGAAGCCGGAGGAGAAGCCGCTCTACGAACAGCACCCCAGTCTGCAGAGCCCCAGCCCCACGGTGATCCAACAGGAGGCCGGAACGGACTCCGCCGATCCCGCCGCCGCCGGCTCAAAGGCTGGCGCGAACGCCGCCGTGTTCGCCACTTGAAGCTCGTCACGCCCTTCTCTCTGTCCGTGTGTCCTCGCGTGCGCGAATAAACCGAGAAAGTGCAGTTCGTTGAACGGTCCCGCTTATGTTTGGTGTGTGAAAGGTAGAAACGATGCTGGTTTTTGCTCCCTTCTACGACACACGCGCCAAAACACGCGATCGTTGGGGCTGTTGCAAAGAATCACGGCAATGGACGTCGTTGCTGCGGCGATTTCGACGGGAGTGCCGCGAAAGGAGCGGATTTGGCGTTTCGCTTCACTCCGCCGCCGCGTTCCTTCCGCTCGCTCGCCGCTTCTTTTGGCGGTTTGTTTGGTCGCGGATCGTCGTGAGTCGAGGTAAATTTACTATTTTCTTCCTTCTGTTTGCTCGAAGCGATTTTCGGGCAGGCTTTGCGAGAAACAGTAGCGAAATCCGCCCCGAAATCCCCGCCTTTCGCGAAATCGCTCTAAACTCGTGCTTTCAGGTCGAATGGCCTCCACTCCGCAGAACTCCAGTGCGCAGGAGGATCTCAACCGTTCGCCGCCTCGCCTGAACGCGAAAGGACGGCGTTGTGTCCACTTCTTCGTCGCCAAATAAACGCGCTGGAGCCGCGACCCCTACACGCGTTTCCTGTTCATCAGCTTGCGGTTCCTGAACTCCGCCTTCGACTCGGAGGACTTCGAGCCGGCGAACATCACCGTCAGACTCGATGGGTCGATGTACGTGCGCTCGTCCGACTTCGAGACGTTCTTCGCAACGACCTTCGAGGGCACGCTCGCGCTCCTCCACCTCGCCCGCGACCTGACGGCGATCGAGGTCGTCTGGCTGGCCGACGACTACTGGCTGGACGTCCGCCTGATGGCCGCTTGGTTGCGAGTGGCCGCGGAGTTGCACGGTGAGCTCACTTCTTCGCTCGTCCACTGATCGCTTGTTTCTTTCAGCTCTTCCCGCCTTGTCGTCGATTCGACTACCGATTTACGACTTTCTGGAGCGCTTCTACCCCCGTTTCCTGCTCGACTCGCTGCCCGACCGCGTGACGCACGTGAAGACGGAGGGCGACGTGCGCATCGCCACGCTGCTGCGCAATCGGGAGTGTCCGCTCGAGTCCTTTCAAGTCGACATCGAGACCGCTCAACAGCCGTGTGAGAAGCCGAGAAAGCAGTCAACTCTTGATTCTCGTGCTTGCAGACCTCGCCGACGTCTTCCGCTTGAAGGTGCGCCGGATCGCGCTGCTGTTCGAGACGTGGCGCACGACCCAACTCCGCCTGCTGCGTGACTGCGCACCGTTCGCTCGGAACGAGCACGTGCGGGAGCTCGAAGTTCGAATGACGCGCGCGGACGAGGCCGGCTTTCTCCAGGCTCTCAAGCACCTTCGACCGCTCAACGATCACTTCAAGCTCATCTGCTACGTCGATTGGGTCGACTTGAAGGCGAGTCCAGCGGGCTGCTCGCTTGACGGCTCTTGCAGCGGCTGGAGGATTGGAAGGAGCTGGACGATTCCGACTCGCTGGATCGCTTCAAGACGGAAGCGAAGCAGATCGTGGCCCTGATGCGAGCGGGCGGTTTTGGCCTCAAGTACGTGCGGAAGAGCGACGAGCACACGAACGACGCCGAAGTCCGCCTTCTGGTCTAGGACGGGGTTCGTCCTTCTTTTCTCTCCTCATTCATTTGGCTTGTAGGAGGCGGAACAACGAGGCTACCGCAGCCGCGTGCTCAAACGACTCCAGTGGGGACGGCCGGCGGACGAGCTTTGGCCCGAAAAGGAGCGCCACTTCCCTACAGTTTCCACCGTCTACTGCGGCGTCCGCATCGTGGTCGGGCTCGAAGAAAGCAGCTACTGAATGCTCTACTCATTCCTCCTTTTCTGTTCCGGTCTTGGGAATAAACTCGTGAGCTGCGGTGATTTCGTTTCGTCCGCGCAGCAAGTGGCTTTGATGCGACTCGTCCCGAGCAATGCTTCACGTCTGAAGGGACGTGAGCAAGGAGTGAACGGGGAATCTCGCCGCCAGTTGCGGGTCACACGAAGATCCCGCGCTCTCTCGCTCGCCCAGTGGAAAAGGGGCTCGCCGAGAGAGCGCTCCGCTCGCCGCTCGCAGCGGACGAGAGGCGCCCGCCGGCCGACTCATAAACTTACCTGGCGAACGCTCTAGCACGTTCATCAAAGTGCTAAGCGCATCGTGAGACTTGGCCATTGCACTTGCGGCTTCAGGTTGACCGGTGAGGCAGCTCCGAGTTGGGGTTGGCCTGTCGCTCAATTTTTGCGTTCGGGGAGGAGCGTTCGCGCCCTCCCTTCATCTTCGCGAAGAGTTGGAAGTTCTGACGACATTTGTTGACTTCAACACACGTGCGGCGAGCTCGCTTCGCTAATCGAGGCGCTGGCCGCGAGCTTCAAGGAGGGCGGAGTGCCCGACTGCGACGACGTGCTGCAGGTGACCTCCTTTTGCTTGCTCATCGCAACTTCCTTCTCTTTCAGGCGAACGTCAAAGGCCAGCTGAAGCTCCTCGTGGAGAACCGCACGAGGAGTTCCGCCGCCTGCTGCAGGCCGAGTGCACCGGCCGGCCGGACTTCCCCGAGCGCTCCAACGCCCACTTCCAGCAGTGCGAGCAGGAGTTCGTGCAGAAGGCCACGTGGGGCGAAGAAACGCACCAGCGCGCGGCCCGCGAGGCCCTCCTCCGCCAGCTGACGGCCACTTCCGAGCAGCTGAACTCGCTGAACGGCGCGATGCCCAGCCGCGAGCACGCGCAGTCGGAGGCTCGCTCGGCGCAGGAGCGTCTCGAGCACATGAACGAGCAGGTGGCCGACGCCCAGCGCGTGAACCAAAAAGATCGCCAAGGCCACGGATCCCAAAGCAAAGGCGCGCCTGCAAGCCCAGCAACACGCCCACGAGCAGAAGATGGCGGCGATGGAGAGCGAGCGCCAAGTCGCCCAGCGCGAGCACGAGCTGAAGATGGGAGAACTCCGCAACGAGACCGAGCGTCTGAAGATCCAATTGGAAGAGGCCAAGAAGCGGTCAGTTCTTTCCACTCTTCTGTGTGATCGCTTGTGCTTGCAGCGGATTCTGGAGCACCGTGGGCGATATCGCCGTCGGTCTCCTCAGCCTGCCGGCCCGTGCGATCGGTGCGGTCCTCGGTGGAGGCCGTTGAGGTGCGCGCTGGATTCGTTTTCCAAGTATTCTTCTCTCTGTTCTTCGTTCATTGGGGCTCGAATAACCCTAAAGTGTTGATGGTCTTCGAACGGGTCATTCGGTTGGAGACGATCTAGCGCATTCCATTGCCCTCCGCCGTCTATTCTTCCTACGCTCGTTCGTGCAAAGCGGTCAACCAAGCTGGACTGTAAAAAAGAGAGCTTCATCGTTTCTTACAAAAGGCAACATTTGATGACTCCTTGCCCGCAAGGGAAGCAAGGAGGCCCAAAATTTGTGTTCCGCTCAGCAAACGGCGCGTTGCTTCGGCGGCTGCCCGAAGGCCGCCGCCCGCGATCTTCAAGCCGCCCGCCCCGGGAGGCGGACGGCGAACTTCACGCTCCGCAACGGCCGCCACGCCTCGATCATCGCGGACTCCGGCGGTTGGACCGAGAGTTTTGGTGCGAGGAGGCATACTACAGAAATGATCCTGTGAAGTATGATCTCGGGGAAGCCGTGCGAGCTTAGAAGGTTGTGTCTTTGGGTTGGCACTCTGCTTACTGGGTCGGGGAGGTGGGCAGGCGGCAAGAGAAGTGCGGTCTTTTTGCTGTCTGCCGCCGCTTGCCCGCTTGCTTCTTTTGGGCGGGCGGTGCGCTGCAACCGACCGGCCTGTTGGAGGTGATCCAAGGGGCCGCCCGCGAGTTCGATCGGCTGCGGCTTTGTCGTTTTGGACTTTGCTACAATCCGAGGCGTTCGGCTTTCAACGACTGCGCGAGCAAATAGGCGTTTGACAAAGAAGCTCAGCTCCCGTAAGCGGCGGCACTTCCCCGCCCCAATTCAAGTTGATGGAGAAAGCCAAGACTTAGCCGGCAATCACTCACTCGTTTTTGCCACTCGAGGAGCAGCCGGTTGCTTCTCTCCATTTTTTCGCTCGCTCGACCGATGGCCGTGATCCAGCTGCTCATCGTCGGCCTTGTGGCTTTCGTTCACTACCGGTAAGCTCCGCTCCCCACCCGCTTCCTCCTTACTCCCTCCTTCCCTTCAGCTTGTTCTACGGAAAACCGGCTGCGACCGCTCCGACCGACAACTCGGACGACGCGCCGACTCGATTCGTTCGCGTCTTTCCGCGAAAACCGAAGACGCCGCGGCCGGCCGCTTGCAAACGCCCGGGGACACCGCGCAAGAGAACCCCGCGCACGTCGTGATTCCGCTTCTTATTTGTGCACATGAATAAACCCTCGCAGCGCACGACATTCGTGTTTATTGGCAATCGAACAAATGGATTCAAGTGGCGCTCGAAGCGGTCGGCGCGTCCACGGCGGTCGACTTGCGCTGGACGAGAGACGGCGGATTGCGGCTGCTGGAGGTGGCCGAGAGCATCTTCGGAGTGCTCGTCCACGCTGCAACGAGGCACTTGAGTGAACGAAGGAGAGGCGAACCGGGCGTCGAGTTGGCGTAAACCTCGAAGTGCTCGACGGGCGGCGGTCAGCGAGCTGAAGGCGACGAAGCAGGCGACGTTGACGCCCAGCTGGAGGAGGACGTCGAAGCGGTGCGGTTGGAAGACCGGCCGGCAGAATCGCGTGTTCACGAAATCCAGCCTCTTTCGTTGGCCGCGGGCGGGCGTGCGGGCGACTCGTCGGGCGCGCACTTGGATCAACGCTTCCTGCCGCTTGCCGGTGGCGCCTCCCGCCCACGTTCAGTTGAGGCCAAGGATTTGGGTCAACACTCGCTGAACGGAAGCGAGGGAGCGGCCGAGAGCGGTTAGGTCGTGTTGACCACTTCGCCGCTCACTCGCTTGCTCCCGTCCGTCCACGGCGACAGGAAGCGGCAGACGCTCGAGTTCGCGTGGAGCTCCAGGTAACGCCGCGACCCCTGCAACTACCTATTACGGGTCGAGTGGGATCAAAATTGATAGCGCGAAAGTGAGTTCACGTGAGCGGTCACTCGCTTTCCCTCGCCGTCATCGCCGCTTTGCGGAGCGACGTGAGAACTCGGTTTTCGTTGAGTTCGAAGCAACCAAATGGTCGAACCGCTTCGTGTGTTCCGCGACCACGTCCAGAGGCGGATCGGGATGCGCGAGATCACGGTGGGGAGTTCCCCTCGTTCCTTTCAACTGTTCACTCCTGTGTCGTTGGAGGAGGACGTCCACTACTACGCGTTCGGCGATTCCGCTTTCGCCGCCTCGACGCCCACGTGCCGGAAGTAGCTGACCGGCGACTTCTACACACTGGAGTCGATCGTAGAGTTCTGGAAACACCGCCAGGAGCCGCACGCGAACTAGGTACGTGCGCGATGTTTCCGGTCGAGGAATCCAGCCGGTCACCGTTTGCCGCCGGTTCGTTTCTCCTTCCTTCCGTTCGCGTGTTCATTCCACCGTTCAGACAAATGCTGCTGGACTTCCTGCACGGCAACACGCGCGAGGAGCCCGAGGACTTCGACCTGACCGCTCCGATGGCCATCGCCGTCTCGCTCGACTCACTAGGAGAATAAAGTGGACTGTTTACAATCGAATCGGCTGACTATGTGGAGGAATTCCCGCCTACTCAACGAAAGAAACGGATTTCTCGCTACTGCTGCATAACTGGAAGGTGACCTCCGACTGTGAGGAGCCGTTGAGCGTCTGCTGAGAGATCCGCCAAATTCCTTTCGAGCCGTGCCACGAATCGGGCCCTTCGAAAGAATAGGTGGAGAACTGTCCACCACTCGCCTTCATGAGAGCGGAAGCGATGTCGTTCAGGCAGGCTCACAGACGGCGATGCGGAACGTTCGGCCATTCCGACGCCGCACTGGACGGTGCACTCGGCGATCTTGTCGGCGTTTAAAATTACAAGCGTTTATTGTTGTCGCTAGAGAATCAAGCCAGTCATTCGAGGGAAGCGGTAGAGCAGAGAATATTTGGAGTTTTAAGTCCTAAAGTCGGTTTTTCAAGGCCGAACGCCCGCGAGCTTCAGCAGCTGGGTGTCTGCAAGAACAAGCCGTTCAACACGACGCTCTCTCCTCGCATCCACTCTCAAACACGGCGGCGATTTCCGGGTACTCGCGCCAAAAGTGCGCTCGCGACTCTTCGGGCAGCTTCGACCACTCAGCGTCCGCGAACTTCAGCACCTGACGAATGAACTCATCCCGATCGTGTGCCAACAACGAGGCCAGCGAGCCCATTCTCGTCATGTACTAACGAAAGAATTGATTGGTTGGAGGAAGCGCTCACTCGATCGAAGAAGATGTGCGACGGGTCGTCCATGCGAGAGAGTTTGTGCACGTTGCCGACCGCCAGCGGCCACAGGATTTCGTACACTTTGGGGTCCTTCTGCCGGAGTTCCTCGTACATGGCGGTCTCTTCGACGCGGTTCAGCTCGCCGTTCGCTTGCTTCTCGTACTTGGCGCGAAGCTCGTGGTACGTGGCCTGCTGTTCTTTGGACAGTCCCGCAACGCCTTTCGCAACCGTCGGGGGCATCATTCCTGGAAATCGGTTGGTTAATGAGCATCAGAAGAAAAACTTACGCTCGAGCAGGGATCTGGAGAAGAGGATCGGAGCACATTGAACGGAGGGGAGCACGAGGAACACAGCGACGATTCATAACGTCATTGTTATGTCGGACAATCTGCAGAGAGCGCCGTTTTCCAAATGGTGAGATTTATTTTTAACAGAACGAACGAGAAATGAATCGAGCAGAGGGACCCGACGACAAACACGGCCGCTTTTTGTCTTTGAGCGAGCGGACGGCCGTCGACGGGCTACTTGCAAAACCACACACATTTTGTGGGCGTGAACTAGCCCACGTGATTAGCAAAACTTTCACGTTGTTTCGTTCGGCAATTCGGCGAGCAAGTGCGCAATTTACACTCAGCAATGAGAACGGGAGCTCACAGTCGCCCCTTTGATCAACAAGTGTGTAATGCCGCCTTTAAAGGTCGTGAACACGAACGAGCTAGGAGGAAGGCCTGCAAGCAATTGTTATTCTTCCGTGACCTTGACGTCCGCCCTCATTAGCCGGAACGCCGGTGAACCTCCTTTCGCCGCTTCTCTCGCTAATGATCGTTCATTTCATTAGTGTTGTCTGACGATTCGTAGCCGCGCTTTAGCCCGAACAGCCTTCACATTCACTCGAAACGATTCAGAAGACGACGAGAATGCTCGTGTTTATTCCCGCTCTCTTCTCTCTCAATCGAAGTCCCCAAAGACGGTCGAGTCGAAGGCTTCCCACAGGAAGCGGCCGGGCAGGACGCGAGTGGAGGGCGGCGGGCCGGGTGGCTGCAGGCGGGCGGCCACGCGGCTTTGGAGCTCCCGATCGGCGGCCGTCGGCGGGCGGAAGGACGTGCGAATGAGGGCCTGCAGGAGGGAAGAAGTGAGTGGAGAAGGGCGGAGGGGAACGAACCGCGAGGGCGGCGACGTCGGGCAGCCGGACGGAGCGGCGGAGTTCCGCGAAGTCGGCCGTCTTCTCGCCTTTCCGCACGAGCAGCTGGAGGCGGCGGAGGCGATTCGCGCGCGCCGAGTGGGCGGCCGGCGAGCAGAACGAAAGGCGGTCGTACTGCGCTCTTCGAATCACTCCAACGGCTTCCGCCCACTCACCTTCCCGCCGGCGATCAACGCGCGCAGCTCCTCGCGGTCCATCGGCGGCGAGTGGTGGCGGTCGACGGCCGCGAGGATCGCGCGCATCTCCTGCGGCCGGCGAACGATCGCGACGGGCGGCGGCGCCGCCACGGCCTCTGGAAAACGACGGCGGTCGGGCCGCTCGGGCAGCGGCGGCGGCTGCAGCGGGGCGTCGAGTCCGTCGGGCATTTGAAAGGAATGAGCCGACCGGCCGCCGGATAGCAAGGCCGGCGCGTCATGCAAATCGGCGTGGACACGTGAGTCGGCTGAATGCGTCGGGGGTGGGCGGCAAGCTCGAAAAAAGCGGCGATTCTTCTGCCGAGTCGCCGTCTGTTTTGCAAAAATGGCCCCGCAGATCCCTCAACTACCCACACGCGACCTATACCGCACGAATCGCCTGTTCCGTTTATTACACCGAGTGATCTCATCGCAGTCAAATGTTGCTGATCGTCTCGACCTCGGTCTTTGTCTCGTCGTCGGGGATCAGGCGCCGGTCGTCCACCGCCTCGTTCCGGCCGCCCCACGAGCTGCGTGGCTTCGGGCAGCAGCACTGGCGGAAGCAGCAGCCGACCGCCTGGCAGCAACACCAGCCGACGAGCAGGACGACGGCTGACGCGATCGCCCCCGCCGCGAAGAAGACGGCCGGGTGGTGGGGCGCGGAGGGCGGGCATCACGTCGCGCGCCCACCACTCGTCCACCTCTCCGCCCAACGCGTCCGTGTACGGCGGCCGCGTTGTTGCCCGGCGATTCCACCAGTCAGTTGTGCTGGAATTCCGTTGCCTGAAGGCGCGGGTGGTCGTAGCCATCGGCGTCTCGTGGGCAAAACTCGGCTGCAATCCCCGCCGAGACGGCGGAGAGGCACAACTGAAACGAGCGGTCGCTCACGCGCTTTGTCGTGTGCCCCACGTAAAGTTCGTGCCGGGCGTCCAGGGACGAGTGAACGAGGTGTCGAGGAACAGCCACCGCATCGAGTCGTCGCAATTCCAGGGGTTCCCGTTCAAGTGCACCTCCCCAACTCGGGTCGGAAGAACGTGCGGGAGTCCAGCGACCTCAACGCGCAGTTCTCGACGTTCAGCACGCGGAATACGCCGCCAAAGTGGGTCGTCGAGAGCTCGCTGCTGTCCGCGAGATCAGAGAGTGTTGATCAAATGAGGGATTGATGGACGTGCTTGAAGGTGTGCGGCTGAGCAGAAGGCGCACGATCAGAGGGAAGACAGGCGGGGCATCTGCCGCATTTTCAACTCGACGAGCTGCGGCAGGTCGAACTCGAAGCGCGTCATCGGATTGCTGCTCACGTCCAGTCGGCGCAGTCGGCTGAATTTCTCGAGGTTCAACGGAAAGTTGGGCAGTTGATTGCGGGCCTAAAAGGGCATTCCAAAGGTCCATTTGTTTTGAGCACACACCAGTGACAGCGATTCCACGTTCCTGCAAGAAGAGAGCTTCGCGTCAGCCCGAAGGATGCACTCACTCGACGTTCCGCGGCACGTGCTCGAGGTCCCGCAGTCCGCAGACCTCCAGACTCAACTCCTTCAGACTGGAAAGCAGTTCGAATGCTCCGAAGTACGCGGAGTTCACCAGAATGGGATTCTCGTCGAGCACGAGTTTTTCCAAGGCGGCGAGGTCAGCGAACGCGCTGTTCAGCGTTTGCGTTAGAGCGTTGGCGTCCAGCTGCAGATCCTTCAACGAGAGCCCCGCGACCACGAGAAGCCGTTGGCGCCCAGTCGCTTGTTGTTGAGCTTGAGGACCACGAGCTGAGGGAACGACTCGATGAGGTCCTCCACTCTGTACATGGGGTTGCCGCTCAGGTCGAGCTGCCGAACGAGTGAGCGCTGGGCGCGGGTGAGGATTTCCTCCACGTCGAAGACGACGAGGCCGTTGTGCGAGAGGTCGAGGACCGCTTCCCCGTCGATGCAGCCGGGGAACTCGCGCGACTTCTCGGACATCTCGCGCATCCTCGGGCGGTCGGCCGGCGAGAAGATCGCCGAGCAGTTCAGCACGCGGAGCGGAAAGGTCGAGCGGCCCCCGTCGATCGTCCGGTGGCACCGGCAGGTCGTGTGCTTCACGTTCGAGGCCGTCCATTCTTCTCCGCTGTCTCACTCACAGCATTCAATAATCTTTACAATGAGAGATCGTTTCGGCCGAGTAAACCCCTAATAGTGTCATCGAACGACAGAAGAGAGGAACAAGGGGGCAAAAAGGCAAGCAGCTCCGATTGCGTCCCGACGAGTCCGAAAAACGGGCGGCAACTTTTTGGCGTTTCGCCGCACGCTGCCGCCGGAGCCGAGCGTCCCGCCGGCCACCCGCCTGCTGGCCGCTTTTGGGGCACGGTTCCTTTTGAATCTCGTGAATAAGTGAGTTTTCTTTTGTTAATCATTTATTTAATGATTTCTGCTCAAAGCGGAGACAATCCGCACGTTCGGCGTTTCAAAACTCGATTATTTGTCATCGTTTTCGAAATTCCCGTCAATTTTCTTGCGTATTTCAGCTTTGATGGCTTCGGAGCCGAAGAAGTCCCGTTTCGAGGCGTCGGCCCACCGCCCGCGGCCCCATCTGCGCGCCAAAGGCCGCTGTTGTGCCCAGCAGTTCCTGATCGAAGCGCGCGAGGTGGCCAAGCAGGGTGGCGATTCCGACGCGCTCCTGCCGCCGCGGCTGCGCCCGCTGTTCATCAGCCGGTCGTTCGTCGACGCTTTCTTCGAGTCGGAGGACTTTGGGACGGTGCACATCTCGGTCCGAGACGAGAATGAGATCCGGCTGGCCAAGCGCAAAGGTGACGCTTGCAAGCTCAATCATCTCGTGCGGACGCCCGAAGGCGTTGCGGCCCTCCTCCGCTTCGCCCGCTGCCTGACCACCGTCCAGATCTACTGGACGAACTTCTGGCCGCCCGAAGAGGATGTCTATCTCATGGCCGCGTGGATGCAGATCGCCAACGTGCTGCACGGCAAGTTCACCCCGCTTTGCTCCATCATTCAATATTTCGTTCCTTCAGACCTCCACTCTCTGTCGTCCATTAAACTGGAAGCCTTTGAGATCGTCCGTCCGCTCACCGAGTTCCTGATCGACTCGCTGCCCGACAAGGCGAGCCACATGAATGCCGACTGGGATCTCCGCGTCGCCACTCTGCTCGTGAACCGCAAGTGCCCCCTGGAGTCGGTCGAATGGATGTTTCAGCGAGGAAAGAACTGTGAGTTTGAGTTCGATTGAAACCAAGTGATTCTCGATCGGTGGTTCCAGACTACGCGGACGTCTTCCGTTTGAAGTGCTCCAAGTTGACGTTCTTCCTGCCGCCTTTCGATGCGAGGTTCCCCGACCAGCTGCTCGATTGGGGACCGCTGCCGCCGAACGAGCGCTTGAAGGAGATGCACATCCTGACCGACCCGAAGAGAACGACTTCCGGATCCTTCCGCACCTCCGCCCCGTCAACGGCCACTTCAAACTCATCTGCAACAAGTTCTTTTGGGTCAAGCTCGAGGTGAGTGCTCCGGGCAACTGTCCCGACTCATCTCCTGTTACAGAAGGCTCGCGATTGGTCTGCTGTGAAGAAGATCAAGCGAGAGGCCGAGAAGATGGTGGAAGAGATGCAGGACGCCGGCTTCGGGCTGAAGAACGAGGAGGAGGGCAACGAGGCGGAGTTGTGGGTTGGGATCGAGGATTCGGTTTGTCTTTTTCGATCTCTTCTTCGTTCATCCTTGTGCTTGCAGCAAAAATGGAAGGTCGTCTCGCGGAAGAGCGCGGCCGACCGATTCGGCTGGACGGACGAGGGCGAACGCCCGTGGCCTTTCTGGACTGATGCGATGCCCACCTACTCCTCCGCCTACCGCGGCGTGCGCATCCTCTACGGCCTCTTCGCATTGGAGTTGCCGTAGTTTCATCTCTGTTCATTTGTTGTTCTCTCTAAATGCTGGTGCTAATGGATAAACACGCGGTCAGCCTCTTGTTCCTTTGGATTTTGTGAAACAACTGAGTCGCTACGTGCTTCAGCACACGGCGGCGTCCACATTCTTGCTTCGAGCCTGTTCAAAAGCTCCACCGCCGACCAACGCGACCTCGTGTTCGTGGAGGCGACTCTTTCAATCGCTGACGGACAAAACAATCCTTTACTCGTTAGACAACGGGCAAACATCCCCATTGAGCAACCCCCCTTCACATCTCCCTTCGGCGCCCCGTCCGCCGCACGAGTTCGCCCAGGCGCGCCTCCTCGCGCTCGAATTCGGGCGTGGGGCGGAGGAGTTTCTGGCCGTAGTCGGCGATGCACTCCGCGCGGTTCCAGTAGGCGTTCACGTCGGGCACGCGCAGTCCCGACTGCTCGGTGGTCGCCAGGGCGCACAAGCGGCAGGCGGACGAGTCCTCGCGCGTCTTCCGGAAGTGTTTCGTCTATTCGAAGAATCTGCAGCCAAAAGATGACTCCTTATTGGGAGGCTTCTTCGCGTACTTCTCGTACTCGTGCTTGTTTTGGATCAGGACCTCCAAGTGGGCGGCCAACTCGCGCGGCGTCCGGAAGTCCGAGGCGGCGACGAACGTCCCGTTGGGCACCTCGTGCGGGTTCCGGCGGGATTAGCGGCACGATGAGGTCCTTCAAGCGCCAGAACTTCTCGGTTGTGTGCTTGCGGGAGAGGCGTGAGGGAGCACTCATTGAGCGAAGGAACTCACTCGAGACACACGGAGTTCTCGAACGCGAGGACGAAGTGGTGGTCAGCTGCAAGCGGGCGAGCGGAAAGGAAGACCGCACAATCAGTGGGACGAACCGACGAGCGCCGCCCGAAGCAGCCGCCCACGCGCGTGACGGCAATGTGCCGCTCGAGGGCCGCCGCGTACGCGAGCCGGCCGGACGGCGCGAAGTGCGGCGAGCAGTTGGGGATCGCGAGCAGCACCGCCGCCTTCTTCCTCTCGACCGCCGCGCGCACCTCCCGCTCGCTCCACACGTCCGCCGGCCGCTCGTCGCCATCGCGCGCCACGAAGCGGCCGTACGGGCGGACGCAGTCAAAGTCGTTTGTGATCTACAAATGAATGCCAAACTCGAGCGCAAAGCGCGGATGGGCGAACTCATGCGTCTGGCGGTTGCCGAGGAGTGGTCGACGGCAGGAATCAATGATGCGGTTAAAAGATTAGTGTGGTTTAGTTCGTGTTTTCGGCGGTTAACCATCGTCACCATCGTCACACGTTTGTTCAAGACACCATTCACTCACGACACCCAACACAAGAAACTTTCTCACGAGCACTCGATCTTGAGCGTTTCGTCGATGACGTCGCTCCGCTCGAGGGCCGTGAAGTTCTCGTACTTGCGCATCGCGTCCAGCCGCTTTTGCTCCACTTGGGCCACGAGATCCTCGCTCAGTTCGGTCCGATCGGCCGCGTAGCCGAACTGCACGGCGCCCCGCTCCATTCCGAACAGCTGGGCGAGAGAGGCGATGCTCCAGTAGGACTGAAGGAAAGGAGATGATGAATGAAAGGATCGTCTGTTCGCTGACCTGATCGAAGCGATGACACTTCATGTACGTGCGGTACTTCTTTTTGGGCTCTCTCGCGCGGCAGTACTTTTGAGCGCCTTTCGGAGCAATGCAGCCGCGAGTCATCGCGCACAGCAGCCACCATTTTAAGACGTAGCGGGTGTAGGGCGCGTCCGAAACAAACTGAAAGCTCGACTCCATTTCGGTCAACTGCAACACGAGCGGCGGGAGCGGCAGGTAGGTGAACATCGTGGGATGAGTGCTCGCAAAGACGGAGTGGTGAGTGCGGGCCGTGTGCGTCGAGAAAGGCGGTAGGTGGCCCGACTGGACGCCTCGCAGGAACTCCACCAGGTGGCGGCCCGCGGGACGAACGGAAGTGTCAAACCAGAAGAACGTCTTGTGCACTTGAAGAGTCTCCTGCAAGGAACGTGGGCATTCATCGGTGAATCCCTCCACCACTTCACTCACGACGATCGCCAGTTTAAAGGCGTACGTCTGGAGGTTCTTCACGTGCGGCGGGTAGCGGCCGAAGTCGAACGCGCGCACTTCCACGTTGCACCACGCCGCCGCTTCTTCCATCTGCAGCGGAGCGATCAGAGCAGAGGGGAAGAGAAGAACGAAGCTGGCTGGACTCCAGCCCGATGTCGACGACCACAATGCGGGACTTCGGATAGAGAGCGCGCAGCAAACGGATCAGCGGGCGCAACTCCGAGAAGTGGTTGCTGGAGGTCGCCCTCACGAACACGGGCGCCCACTGGCCGGTCGCATCGATGCGGGCGGCGTCCATGGGCGCGCGGGCGGCCTCTTCGTCGGTCAGGCGGGCGGCCCGCAGCGCGCCGAGCAGCCCGCAGTCGAAGCGGCGGCCCCAGCGGACGGCACCCTTCTCATCGAGGCCCGGAAAGCAGAACTGCAAGAGGCGATCTGCACGCGAACTTCCGTCTCTCCGGTCACTCACGTTCTCGCCCTCGCACAAGCACTTGAGCGGCGGAGTTGTTGATTGGTTCACGGCGGCAGCGGCACGTCCGGGAATTCGAAGCGACACTTGGAGCCTCTCCACTTGAAGGCGCTTTTCGGAAAAGGGCACGTTGAGCAGGAGAAGAAGCAGAATGACGCCAACGACGAAAAGGAACGAAGCGATCGCGAGCTGCGGCCCTTTTGAGCCTTCAGCGGCCGCGCGCGAGCTGGCCGAAGTCCTGCCTGCGTTCATTCGACGCCCAAAAACACGGCGACCAGTCGAGACGAGAAATGGAGCCGCCGCACGGGTGAACAACAACACGAGCGAATGCGGAGTTCCGTTTGCATCCTCCGCGCCCTCATTTCCGCCTCGTTTGCGGCGAAATTTGCACGAACGCAAACAACCAGAGCGACCGACAGGGTCCTTATTTGTCATCCCCCCGTAAAGCGCGTAAAATTGTGCGTTTGTTCGTCAGACTCGCACCCTCAACTTTTTAGCCGTTGCGCCTATCGATCTGAAATTTTTTCTGGCTAGAGTAACTCGTATGCGCGAACTCCGAAAATGTGCATTTCAACCGCCGGCGGGTACATTCAACGTTCCGTGCCGACGTTCCGCAACGTACCGTTCTGCTCCGCCGCTCAAATTCACCCGCCCTGTGGACAAAAAGATGCGCCGTGGAACGAGGAACATTTCATCAGCTGATGCCATCATCAGAAAACATTGTTGAAGAAAGTTGTGGTCGCCAGAAGGTGGAAGGTCGGGGCGGGAAATCGAAAAGGTCCACACTCGGATGTGCCGTTCTCAGCTCCCAGAATTTTATTGCAAACACAAAAAAGATCCTCCCTCAAGGAGGGTTTGGCGCATCTTTCAAGATCGCATTTGGGTCGGGAGGGGTTGCCAGAAGCTCAGGCTCATGGACCTAAGATTTTATGTCGATTTGAAAATTTGAAGCGAATTTCAAATCCGTCGTTCTCATCGATTATCGGGCGTGACGATACATGTGTGGGCTCATTCAAAAGCGCAAAATCGGCGTTTTCCAGCGAACTGCATGTTGTTGTTGTCTTTGGCCCACTTGGCCACTGCGGCTTGCGTGAAGCGGACCCCTGATATCGCGCAAACACCGGGCGGGTTTTGACATGACTGGACGGATTTATCTGAAACTTGGCAGAAATGTCGAACACGTAATTGCTCTTTTTACCCCCGTTTCAGATTTTTCACACGGTTGATTTTCGATGAGTAATTGGTCGTTCTGGGCTGGGGTTCTCCCCTCGGGTTTTGCGGTCGTTTTCTTTGGCCGCCGCAACCAACACCCACTTTTTCCGATTGCTGGGATCCAAACAAACTGTGAGGCGTTGTTTGCAAGTGACGAAGAGCGCCGTGCGCGCCGCCGTACTCAGAAGTTGCTTTCGCAAACGGCTTTGCAGTTCAAACTTGGGATCGTAAAAGCGAAATTGATAAACAGCCAGTATTGATCAACAACAGCCTATTCGCCGAGTTGCAATCGAACCCATACGTTAGTGAAGCGCGACTTGAGGTTATCTCACTGCGATGAGCGATCGGTTGCAAAACAAGGTTGACAAAGGGTTTGATACGCACCAGTCTAATGACACCCCCAGCTGGGGACGGCGCGAAGCGCCGTCACACGCTGGTTCTTTTTTAACCGGTGTTTCTCTTCGTTTTCTGCCGACTGACCGCTGCCGCCCGCCGAAGGGCGCTTCTCGTGTGTCTCCGCCCTCTTAGCGCTGTTTGTTCTCGTGTTGTTTGATTGCTCGGACTACGCGCCAAGCGGATAGCCGCAAATGCGTAACGAATCATTTATCCACGACAACCAAGCAGCAACAACAACAACAAAAACCAGTAGGCCGCCGGCCCTCATGGAATCCGGCCCAAGGTTTGCTCGTAAATGTCCCCGAGTTCTCCGTTTTGTCGTTAGCTTGATTCATGTGATGAGAGTCGCTTATTCCGACGGCCGACAACACCGCGTAGCCTGGTTTATTGCGATTAATCGGAAGTGAGTTCGAATAGACGAGCAAAAGTGAGTGGATGAAAGAAAACCGTGTACAAACAATTGGGAACAAATGAGGATCGTTTGGGAGACATCAAACATTCAAACGTTAACCGAAACGAAAGGAAGAGTCAAACAGATCACTGAGGATCGATTGCCGGCCGTCATCAACTGAGCGCGCCGAAGGAATCAACGGACGACCACGAACAACCCGCGGAGCTCGTCGGCCAGTCCGTCCACTCGGACGCCGTAGAGAAACTCCAGCAAGCGGAGCACCTCGCCGTGCGCGATGTCCGCAATGGAGAGCTCCGTTTTTTCCGGGTAGGCGTCGAACAGAGTCTCGAAGAGTTTGCTCCGTCCGGCGAGGACGTTCCGATGGACCTGCAACCGGAGGATAAGCGAGTGGAAGACGGATAGGCACTTGCCTTGATCTCCTGGCCCTCGACCAGCAGCCCGAAGTCCGTGTACTTGCCCGCCTCCCGGTCCGCCCAGTGCTTCTTGGCGACGGCCGGCGAGAGGCCGCTCTCCGCCCGCGCGACGTCCGCGTTCCGCCGCTCCAACTCGAAGTTCTTCGCGCGCAACATGGCGTTCTGAAACGAGCCGCGGATCAGCAGACGAGTGTGCGCCCTCACCTCCGCTTTCAGGGCGTCCAACTCCGCGGCGTTGTTCGTGCCCTGCACGAGTTGAAGCGGATGGGTGGGAGGGGGTTGTCCGGAAGCCGACGGCTGAGATTCCTGCACCTGAAGCGGAAGCGGATGCCTGGATGAAAGAGAGGAGGAGAGAACGAACCTCTGCTTGCAGCGGCGACGGCTTCTCCGGGAGCTTTTGGGAGGCATCGACCGGACTGCCCGCTTTGTTCTGCGGCTCGCAGATCGCGCACGCCTTCTCCCACACGCGCCAGCAGAGGCGATCGTTGTCGAGTGGGTTCTGAATGCGGCAAGGCCTGCCGACCTCGACGAGCTTTCGATTGGCTGCAACGAACGAGGAAGATGATTGCGGAGGAGGACGGACGGAACTCACCGTCCGACATCTTGTCGCCGCGCTTGTCCTTGACCCAAACCTCGCACCGCAGGTTCTCCGCACCGGGCGTGGCCTCCATCTCCATTTGGCAGTTTTTGGTCGTGACTTTGAAGTGGATGGTGGTGTACGGCGGGAATTGGAGTGTGAACTCGAACGTCTGGACCTCTTGTTTGTCGTATGGGGCCTCGTGTTCGGAGATGGAACGGCGGTGGTTGCAGGGCGCCATCTTCGGTCCGCCGGCGGGGGTCGACGGCCGACCTGCAGCGAGTGGGATGAGGGAAGTTGATGGGAGCGGATGAACGCGGCGAACGGAGGAAAACAATCGAACGGGCGGCAGAAAGACGCCGAGCGGGCGCAAAAAACGTAAGCAACGCCCGAGTGGCCGCCGCGCGCTCCCCTTTTCCCCAACCGGCCGCTTGCCGTCCGCCCGCATTTGCCCCGTCGATCGGCGCCCGGCGACCCAAAAAAAGCGCCCACCACCGGCGGGCGGCCGAGCGGGCGGACCGCGCCCCGACCAAACGGCCGTCTGCGGGAGAGCAAGCGGCGTGTGGGTGACTCATCGGCTAGCGAAGGAACAGCGAGTGGGCGGCGGCGATCGGCGAGCAATTTCGCTGAACGCTCGCGTCGAACGAATGTCCGAATCCGATTGAGAAGCCTGCCTTCATCCTTTAGGTGAACAAAAGTCGGGAGAACTCGATCGAGAAGACGGCGGCGATCAATTCGCCCACGTGTTCAGTGCGCCCAACGAAGCATCAGTTCACCGAGCGGGTGGCGTTCGTCGTGGACACCAGGCCAAAGGGCAGGCAGCTGGGCATTGCGAGAGCAAACGGCGAGCGGCAGTGAGAGCGGCGAAAGCGAGCAGTTGCCACTCGACCGTCGAATTCACTTTTGCCCGTCCAATTTGCAGACGGCTGATTTGTCCGAGGAACCGTGCAAGAGCAAACAAAATCGAGGGTGGGAATCGTCTGCTGCTCAAACGACAGCAGTTTAATTGGAACACCAAAAGCTGCTCGCTGGTTCTGGATTGGAGTCCCGCTTTCACTCTCATTCCTCCATTCACACGTTCAGTTTTGCTCCAAGGGAACGTATCGTAAAACGACCACTTCGGGACTTGTTTGAGCGTTCGTGATCACTTACATCGACCTCAACAACCGCCCTCCATTGAGTCGTCGTTCGGTTTCGTGCACGTGTGTTCGGTGGACGTGTCGCCAACAAACCTCTGGAACAAACCACTCCGGTCGGTCGCGACTAAAGCGGAACGAGCGGGCATAAAAACGCCGTCCATTTGCAGCAACAAGCCGGGAACAACTTCCGTGTAATGGATTGCCGGACGCTCATTTTGTGTTTCCTGTTGGTCGTCGGCCACTTGCGGGCGGGGAAGGTCGCCAACCTGCCGTTCGACAACTCGCTCAACGGCATGATGCAAGTGAACTTGACGCTCGGCGCTCCCGATCGGCTCTTCTCTCCGAAGCTGTCCAACGCTTTTCTGTTGGACGAAAGGGAGGTCCAAACGGAGGCGGACGTCGTGCTCAACAGTTCGTACAGTCCGGCGAGCGCGTTCTTCCGCAAGTGAGTCCTCTCTTCCTCTCGCTCTCCACCCACTTCGCCGCTAGTGAATCGACGATCTCTGAAGAGCTGAACCCGTTCTGCGACTCGGCGAGCAATCCGATCGACGTGAACGCAACGGACGTCTTTGTGGTGCGTTTCGTTCGTCCGCTTGCACTCCGCCTCTCGCTTGCAGCCGGGCGATAACAAGGTAGTGGCACGTGCCCTACGAAGAGTGCGGCGGACCCACTAGCTTCGGGCTGCAACGGCCAGCCGACGGGTCCCTTTCGTTCTTCCACCCGCCCATTTCTAACGAAGTTTATCCAGCATTTACTCGTGAACACAAACGCAAAGAACGAGCGGCATAAACGGAACAAATGAATAATTGCTCTCAATCGCCGCGGAGTCGCTCAGCCGATCAGCGGGTCCAGCGGACGGAGCGGCGGGGCGGGCGGCTTGCAGAGCTTCCGCTTGAGCACGAGGACGATCGAGAGGCCGCTCGCCGCCGCGCCGACCAGCCCGACGAAAGCGACCGTCCCGAACAGGATCCCGCCGGCTGCAAGGCGGGAGATGAGGGCAGAAGGAAGGTGCAAGGACTCGCCTTGGGCGCCGCCCTCGGTCGTCTTCTTTTTTCCGTCCTTCCGCGTCTTGTTGCTGCCGGAAGCCGGCACCTTCGTGCTCGAAGTGATCGTGCTCGGGACGGGAGTGGTCGTAGTGCGCACCTCACCGAAGTACCCGCTGTCTCTGTTCTGCAAACAGCGAGATGAGGGCATGAGCAGGCGGAACGAACGGAAACGTAGAAATCCGCCACTTCCGCCCCGTTTTGCAGCGTGATGCCGACCGACGTTCGGACGAATCCCGGCGTGTCCGCCGCGTGCACCAGCGTCTTCCCGCTGCAGGGTTGAGCCCCGACCCGATCGTGTTCTTCGTCGCCAAAGAGCCGTCTCCTTTCAGACCGAAAACAGCGGGATTGTTGAACACCACCTTGTTGGCGCCTTGGACTGGAACACGAGCCGCATGAGAAGCCGAGGGAGCCACATACCGTAGTGGAACTTCCACTCGGTTCCCTCCAATTTCGCCTCCAATGGAATCTTGCAGTCTTCGATGGTCAGCGTGAGGCTGCAATCAAACGAGTGAGCAGAAGACGAGAGAAGGGCTCACGTCGTTGCGCTCTTCGGCTGCACTTTGACGAAGATTTCCTTGTCCGCTGCGAACTCCACTCCGACCATCGTGTTCATGCAGTCGAGCAATTGCCTGCAGAGATTGGCAGCGAGGAGATCGCGGGGACTTACAAGAGCTGAGGCGGTCCCGGTGCCTTCCGCATCGCGCACGCGGGTGAGGCGGCATCGGCGCCATTGGAGACGACGGCGAGCAGCCCGACAAGAACGAAGACGAGCCGGCGGCCCATTGGATCGACGAGCGGCCGGTGGGAGGCGAGGGGAGCGGATGGAAAGAAGCAGCCGTCCGCGAGAGTGCAGAAAGACACGAGTGACGCTCTCTGCTGGCTCTCCGCTCGCTCTTCTTCGTTTCGTTCGTTTTCGCCGGAGCTTGCATGAGGTAGGCGGGCGTCGAATCGTCCGCATTGATCAACGGCGGATGCGCGAGAGTCCGTTGGTTGCAAGACTCGCTTGATGGACGACAACCGTCGAAGCGGTCGGTCAACGAGAAACGGAAAGGGGCGATTGACAGCCGACTGTAACCCGTTTATTCGGAAGTGGGCGAGTGGAATAAGGTCATGAGCTCCGCATCGTCCACGTCCTCGTTCATCGCCGCTTGTCGGTCGAGAGCAACAGCGGACCGTTCGGCAGAACGAAAAACATGCGGACATTCGGCTTCACGCGAGTTGCCGCGTCTACAAAGGTGGAAAAGATTCAAGTTCGATGGGGAAAGCCTCGTCGGACGGCCATTATTTCAACGGACTTCACACACCGCCTGATCGCTCGTTTCGCGGAACACTCCTCGCACCGTTCCTTCTATTGGCAGCGTGCATTGCTCTCTCGGCAGAGTTCTTCGACGCTTACTCGCTAGATCTTCTTTGCTTGTCCGATCGGCCACCGGAAGATTGCAAATGCCACTAGCTTTATTTTAAACAAAGAAATGCAATCAGACATGCGTAGAAACGGAAAGCGGACGAAGAGAAGACGAGACGGCTTGTTCGAGCGGAACGAAGCGGACGGGCGGCCGTCGCACACTCGGCGGTCGGTTCGCTTGGGCGTGTGTAAGGATTCGCGAGTAGAAGACCCAATTGCCCGCACAATTGAATGCTGGAGCTATACTGCAACTCATTACATTAGGCATTTGTCAACTGTTTCGTTCACTTACTGCGCGATTCGGGTGAACAGGTGAAATCCCCAGCTGTACGTGAATTCCAGGCGAGGAAGGTCGAAAACATGCTCGAATTTAAAAAGATTAATCGCCCAAAAAGGCGTCCAGCAAGCGAAATGGAAGACCACTACTTTGAGAGTAGATCGAAGAGCTGTCCGGGAATAATTAGTTTCGAATCGGTCTGCAACACAAACAAAATGATCGCCGAGATTTTACGCAGCCCACCGCTATTCATTCGCAATCGTCGAACGATTGCGGTATAGCAGAAGAAAATGACAAGAGCCGGCAACAAATTAGCGAGGAAAAACATCTAAAAAATGCATTTATCGTTGATCTAGCCGAAAAACGCACGTATACAAAGATGAAAGGCATGATTTCATCCGGGATTGACGAAAGACACAGGGTGGTAATGCGGTACTGTGTTCCGTTGTTTTCTCTGGTAAGGTCCTCCGTTTCGCCGTGAATCAGCCATGGCGAGCAAAACAGTAGGACAATGAGGAAGAAGACCAAGACGATGCCGAACACACCGCCAAATCCTTTTGGTCGAGGCCTCAAACCGTCTAATCAGTTAGCATTAGTTATTCGGCACTTACTTGCAACAGCTCGTGCCAAATGGGCGGCAAACAGCAATGTAGCGCTCCGCACTCATCATCGCAACGACCGCCAACGATAGCTGCTTGATGCCCGTCTCGATGAAATAATACAGCTTGCATGCAAGCGAGCCGAACGGCCAGTCAGAGAACAGAAAGTACCAAATAAGCATGAGAAACGTAGCAAGATACTAACAAGCACTAATTAGCATCTTGTCTACCAGTTCCACTCACCGTGAGGTCGGTAAGACAAAGCGCTAACAGCCACCAACATGAAGAACGGAAGACGTCGCTTGTGGATGTCGGTGGGCGGTAGATGACGCGAATCAGACGGCACAAAATCCACAAGTTGCCCGACAGGCCAAAAATGAAGACCACCAAGAAGACCGCTGACCACAAGACGGATTCCGTTTCCCAGTCAATCATTCCGGCCGTTCACAAGAAAGAAGAACGACGGTTTCGAGGCTGACCGCTTCCATCCTCTGGGCCGTCCATTAGCCGATTAATCCGAACACTCGGCTGCGCTCGGCCGTCTGCCAAGAAGATTCCGCGGAGATTAGACTTTAATTGAAGAAAGACAACAGACGGCAAATCCGCTCGCTTCTTCGCAAACGAGACGAACAATGCGAGTCGAGCAGCCAATTTCTATTCCGCGGCAGAACGCCTGTGGCTGAGAGCATGTTCATTGATGCATGCCGAAGAAGAACAATTGGCGTTGAGGCATAAAGACGAATGAGTATTGGAACGCACTTTAATTAAAAACGGGACGGCGCACCGGACGCATACTTCCGTCGCCGGCGGCCTTCCGCCGTATTAATAAGCGCTTTTTGTTTGCTCGTCTTACTCAAAGAGTTCTTCCTCATTGCATTAAGAGTACGTCGATTCGCCTTCTGCGTAAAAACCGCAGTGAATCAAAAAGCAACAAAAGAAGCTTTTATTCAATGAATTGCGCGTGAAGTGCTCGTCTCGTGGAGCAAAAGGAGCGGCGGTCAAGGAAGTGATGGAACGCCTTTCTTTTTTGGGATTTTATGTTTTCTTTTTCCGTCCGAACGCGCCGCACTGATCGATGAACTTGGATGATAACTCACTCACATCGGACCTGCCGCTCCGTTCATCCCGCCTGCTGCCGCCTTTTTGTGGCCCGCCTGCGAGCAGCGGGCGGACGGGGCGATGGGCGGCGAGCGGGCGCAGACGGCGAAAGACGCCCGCTCTCTCCGCTCCTCCGTTCTTCTCTGCGGTGTGAAGAGTTTGGCCGGCCGGTGTGGAACGGTCCGTCCGATCGAGCAGCAAGCGACCGACAAACAAGTGCAATCGACAAAGTTCTGTTGCTCAGCTCGAAGCAAACCAGACGATCCGGTGTTGATGAAAGGCGGCCGCTCGCTCGCCGGAAAGCCGATGCCCAGGTTCTCGTAGTCCAGCAGCAGGAAGTGGGGGACGGCCGACGGATCGTCCCCTCGTCCACGAAGCCCACGCGCGCCCCGCAGCTCCCGTTCGTGCCCTCCACGTAGTCGGCAGCGGTCAGTCAGGCGGGCGAGGGGCTCGTGGACATTCGAGTCGTCGAGAACATTCTTCCTATTGGTTTCGAACAGCAGCTCGCGGGTCGGCGTTTGGATCGAGAGGTACACGCGGAAGTTCGAGGCGTTCGTGTGCGAGCCGAAGAACAGCCAGGGGAACATTTGCGCTTGTTGCTGTCGCCCATGTGTGCGTCATCTAGTGGTTATCCGGCCGCCTCTCACGAGTTCCACCAGCGAGTAGGCGGCCGCGTGCTCGCGTGCAGCACTCCCAACCGCTCGGCACGCTGGAAGCAGCCTTGAAGCGACTGCTCTCGAGAACTCACCGGTCGAACGAGAAGACGACCACGCGGTCCACCGACTCTTCCAGCAGCGACTGGACGAGAGCGCGAGCCGTCGGTCGGCCGCAGCCACGAGATCGCGAACGGGCTGCTGGTTGATCGGCTTCCGCTGAAACCACACACCGCTGTCTTCGATCTGAAGGGGAAGAGAAGGCGGCTGCTCACGATGACGTCCTCCCACGCCGTCAACCCCGTTCGGCTAGAAAATGCCCGTCCACTCGCACTGAAGAAAGGCGCGGATGAAGCGAACACGAGTGGACAAACTAGAGCTTGAACGAGGTGTTGCTCGGCGCGAACGCGCCCGTCCAGCAAGATCAAGCGGGAAGGCGAGAGGAGTAAGCGAAAAGAAGACTCTCGTTTGTTTACGAGACGTCCCAACGCTCATCTTCAGAAGTTCCGCGTCCTTCTTCCCGCTGAAGGGCCAATCGAACCCAACGGCATTCGAGAAGGCGATCGACGAGAGCAGCAGAACGAGAGCGAAGAAAGCGGATTGGGGGCGACTGTCCGCGCATTTTGGCGTGCAGTTTCCCCTTCCGCTGCTTCTTTTTTGAGGAGAGCGGGAGCGATTGCTCGCCGAGAAGTTCTCCTAACCGCAAGGCACCGACCACTCCGTTTCAATCCGCTCGAGCGGTCCCTCCCCAAGCGACGGCTGCGAAAACTCCTGCCTGATCAGCGTGATCTGCGGAGTGCTCTGGCAGGCGAGCATCCCGCTCGCTCGTTTGCTTTGATTCGGAATACGCGCACGAAACGGCCGCTTCAACAGACCAGCCTCAACCACGCCGAATGCCCGCTTTCCTCCTCACGTCTGCTCCGTGCTGGCGTGTGGCTCGAGCAAAGAGCGGCGGCCGCCTTCTTCCCAACCAACACAAACTGCCTCCTCGAGTGGACGAGTTTATTGGAACGGACGACGTAAAAAGACGAGAACGGAACGGACGAAAGCGGCGGCGAGAATGCGAAGAGTGGACGAAATCTGAGAGCTCGTGGAGAGTGAGGGAGAAGTGAAGCAGGCGCGCACTGCCCATTGAGCAGTCGCGCGGGCGGCGTTCACATCATCGGGACGCCCTTGAACAGGCGGTACACCCACCACACGCACCAGACGGTCGAGCTGCAAGCCGAAGGAGTAAGAGGAAATCAGGGAAACTCACCCGATCGAGGCGGCGAGCAGGACGACCTTCCACCACGTCCAGGCGGCGCGCACGGAACAGCCGGCCGCACTCACCTGCAAGCCGAAGAGGCGGAAAGAGGTGAGCAGGACGACGGCGGCGGCCACTCACCGCGCACACTCCGAAGCCGGCGGGCAGCTCGTCGCCGCGCACGTCCACGAGCAGGCGGAAGCCGTCGGGCGTCTGCGTGATCGTCGGGGCGCAGCGGAAGCTTTCGGCGGCCGTCCGGTCGGCCGTGAAGCGGAACGAATTGCGGCGGAAATTCACGACGATCGTCTGGCCGAACAGACGGAGCGGCGGGGCGGAGGCTGAAGCGAGCGGACGGGTGTGAGCGGCGGAAAGGCGGCGGCCACTCGCCCTTGCCCGCCTGCTCCACGCGTGTCGTTTCGTTCCACTCGCCGCCCGTCGACGGCGCCACGAGCAGGCGGAACGCGCAGCCGCCAAAGTCCGCGAGCAGTCTGCAACGAACGGAAGGGAAGAAGAAGGGAAGAAAGCGCCCACTCACTCGAACTCCCGCTCCGGACGGCCCACGTCCAGCTGCAGCAGGAGGGAGTTGCGGACCGTAAAGAACTCGGCCGTCAGCAGCACCGGCTTCCTTTGATGGAATGGGAAAGAAGTTGAGGGCGGAAACTCACGAGTCGAAGACCGCCGCCCCGCAGACCGAAACGCCCGCCAGCAGGACGAGCGGGAGCAGCGGCGGGATCGAGCGCCGCATTTCGTCGTCCTAAACGGAAGAGTAGTCGAGTGATCGGGCAGAGAGTGGTCGAGGAACGAATGGACGAGGCGAGGCCGTAGGTGGACGCGTAAACCAGCAACAACCCGCCGTCCCGATTTCATCACTGCAAATCGGCGCCTGACCGGAGAAGCGGGCGGAACGCGGCGGCGAAAAGCAAAACAAGGCGGCCGGTCGACCGGGCAGCAAGCGAACGGGCGGACGAGCGCGAAATCGCCGACTTTCCCACCGCTTCGACGCGAACGGGGCGGCCCACCCGCTTGTTGGAAACGGCGAGTCGCATTCCGCAGAGTACGCGGGGAAGAGGCGCCTGATTTCCGATCATTCTGCGCGCTTTTCGCACTTCGTCCACACGGCAGAGATGAACGAATTGGAGGACTTCTGCTTGGCGAGGCGTTCGAACCGTCTCTTCTTGCCAATCGAAGTCACTTCCCACACGCCCAAATCGATCAACCCCGCATCTCGCTGTTTATCGAAAACACGGCTAGAGGTCGTGCTCGGCATACAGAGTGGTGAGCTCCCAGCGGTCGGCCTGCTGCTCGATGTCCGCCCCGCCGTCCGCCCGCGGCCACTCGTCCGTCTTCCTGCAACCAAAGCGGAGTGATCGCTGCTGCTTGGAGAGCTCACGACGCGAAGAAGAGCCCACTCGCCAGTCCCGCAACGAACGAGAGGGCCGCGCAACAGGCGAACTCGACGGACAGCACGAACGAACCGCTCGGAGCGGCCGGAGGATGGCTGGAACGAGCGGCGATAATGGAGGTGGGCTGAAAACTCACGATCCCGCCCGCACCCACCGGACGAGCAGCAAGAGGGCGGAGAGCGGCAGAAAGCGGGCGGACATCCTCGGGGTTTGCCGGTTGGTGGAAATGAGGATACGAGTGAGAGGAGTGGGTGAACGAATGGAGGGATGCAAACCAGCGGCTAGCCGGTCTCCAGCTGCGACCCGCTTCAAGTCTCAACGCCAATTCTGCATCTAAAAAATCGCTCGTTTCTGCCCGGTTCTTCCGCTCGAGTCACGATTTTGGCACCGTTGACAAAACAGAACGACTTTGCAGTTCGAATGTCGCCACCTTGTGTTCGGATGGTGATCAGCGGAGTCGCCTCTATCTGTATGAATTCTTGCACCTTCCGAAACGGCGTTCTAATGTTGACAGCACCGCGGTTTAGGAAGGGATCGCCGGTCCGCTCTTCGATCACTCATTGCTTCGCTAAGGACACAAAAGAGGAAGAGAACAAGAGCGTAAGACGACCCACGTCTTGATTGCGTGCAGCTCGTGTTTATTGCACGATTATCCGAGTACAACAACCATTGACTGCAAGCACGTGGGTGGAACACCAAGGGAGTCAACAAGCGGGCAGGCGATCACCCGCGTTTGTTTTGCGCCTTGCGCTGTCCCTTGGCCGCATTGCGACCCTTGGCGGCCTTCCGCTTCTGTTGAGCTCGTTTGCCCTTGCCGGCGGCGCGCTTCCGCCCGCGGCCGCCCTTCGACTTGGCGGCGAGCGGTTGGACGTCCTGGCAGACGACCTCGCCCTGGCCGTCGCACAGGACGGGGCGGCAGGCGTCTTCGGCGCTCGGAGTGCACGTGGCGGCCTCCGGGCAGCCGGGGAACTTGCCGGTCAGTTCGAACTCCTCGCACGTCGCCGCCGGGTCACACTCTGCAAGAAGCGAGGGATGAGTGAATGCTTCAAAGAAAGAAACGAACCGCCTTCCCCGCCGCCCTCGCCGCCACCGAGCGCCTGCCGGCGTTTTTTGCCGCCGCCTCTCTTCGCTTCGACCGTCGAGGCCACAAGAAGGACGAAGGGGAGAAGAAGGAGAGCGGAGTAGCCGAAGCAGTTCATTGCTTTCAATTGGATTGGAGACGGTGGATTGAAGGGGTGAGTTGAGTGTGTTGATTGGAAAGATCGGCCACCCTCCGCTTTTATACCCGTCGGTCGACCAAACCACCCGCCTTTTTTGGTCCACAAACGACGACCGGCTGCCCAAACAAGCGGGAGTGCGGGGGATACAAACCGGGAGTGAGTGGCCGCAGCGTGAAGAAATCCGAACGCCCGTGCATCGCTCTGTAGTCTAACGGCCTTCACTGGCGGGAGGCAGGCGGTCGTCGCGATGTGGTGGGTGGAGAACGAAACGACAACAAACTGTTGCTTGCTGCAGCCGTTCTTGCTTACTTTCGAGAGGCTTTCTCGAATGCCTCAATTCGGTGAGGTGAGTGCAAAGAGACTTCTCCTTCGTCCGGCCTTCTCGACAATCGAATTTATTCGTTAAACAGAAGAAAAAAAGCACCTCTACGCGGTGCACACAAAAGCGAGGATTTCGGGCGTTCACGGACGGCCCAGCTTCTTGTTGGCCACCGGCCGGTAGCCGCTCTTCTGCAACAGAAAGGAGTGAGTGGAAAGCGCAGGGGACTCACGGTCGTTTGGGCCTGATCGCCGAGGATGACGGCCGGCCCGTAGAGCGTGTTGCCGCCGCCGCCCTCGCCGCCTTGCGTCGCCCCGGCTGTCGTCTGGTCGCCTTCGGTCTTCGGAGTGCCGCCGTACGCGCTCTTCGTTTGATCCGCCTGCGTCTTCGGGCCGAAGCCGACCGTCTTGTCGGCGGACGGGCGCACTTTCGACTTCGACTTGGCTTTCTTTCCTTTCGCGTTCGGCTTGTCCTTGCCCTTCGACTTCTTCTTTTTGATCACGAGGAAGAAGATGAGAGCGGCGACGACGCTCAGCAGCAGGAGGAGCAACGCCAGGCAGCCGCTGAACACGTGAGAAAATTAGCGGAAGGAAGCGAAGACTCACGAAATCAAGCCGATCATCCAGCCCTCCATTCCGTCCTTCGAGTCCTCCAGAGCGGCGGCCGTCGGGCGGAGCAAACCGGCGGCCAGCGGGTCGACGGTCGATTGCGAGCCGGCGGTCGTCAACGCGGCCGTGGTCGACGAGCTCGTTGAGGTCGAAGACGTGGACGGCGCGCGAGTTGTGCTCGTGGACGTGCTCGACGCGATCGAAGTGGACAGCGAGCTCGTGGACTGAGTGGTCTGAAGGGACAAGGGATGAAGGGTGGCTCAAGATGGGCTATTTACTGAGCTCGTCGAGGTGGATGGCTGGTGCGTGCTCGTTAAAGAGGTGCTGGGCGTCGTGCTCGGCTCCGGCGTGGTGGTGGACGTCGTCTAAAGGACAACGATTTAACGGGGCAAAATGCGGTCAACTTGCGGTAGTCGACGAGCTGGACGCGGTCGTTGGAGCCGTCGAAGTGCTCGTGCTGGTCTAAAAGAAGCACGGTGAGGGCACGAAATACGGGAAGAAAAGACGGGCGGCTTACGCTGCTTGACGTGGTGCTGGAGGTAGGCGGGAGCGTTGACGTCGTTGTGGACGTAATGCTGGTTGAAGTCTGATAGAAACAGAGAGTAAGGGATGTGCGAAAGGGCAGCACACCGAGGTCGACGTCGTCGAAATGGTCGTGGGCACCGGCGTCGTCGTCGAGGTGGACTGAAGGAAGAACAGATGAGTGTACTGAAGATGAGTGTACTGAAGACGAGTGTCTTACTGAGGTCGAGGTGGACGTCGTCGTAGTTGACGAGGTCTAAAAAGAACGATTGCACAAAGAAAGATGACCCACAGAGGTCGTGGTGGACGTGGACGTCGTAGTAGTGCTGGTCGAAGTCTGGAGAAAGCCTTGGGACGAAAGGAAAGTCATGAAGGCTTACTGAAGTCGTCGTAGAAGTGCTGGTGGACGGGAGCGTTGTGGTGGTCGCAAGACTCGTCGTCGTCACGGTCCAAACGAACGGATACTCGCCGATGTCGTACCGCTTCGCGTACCACCAATCTTCGCCGTCGAGCTGAACGACGAGATGATGGTTAGAACGAAACTTCGATTCGATCGCACTCACGTAGACTTTCGCCTCTTCCCTTCGTGCTGACGTCAGAGTCACAAAACGGATGGTCGTCCAGAAGTGGTCCTCGCCGGCCTTGTTTCGCACCACTTTGTCGGTACACGTCCGCGTCCACTTGGATGTGCCCGGAGGCACAACGCCGAAAAACGGACGATTTCAGCGCTCGACAGGTTTCGTGGCAAAAGAGAAGTGAGCGAGGTGCACGGCATATCTCCGTTCTGCCACTCATCTTCCCATTTTCTACGAAAGCCCGCCTAGCGCTGAAAACCCCCACTTCTCCAGTAGGCTCCGCCGTGTTCCAGGCGAAGTCCACGATCCGCGTCCGCATCCAACCACAAAACACAAGCCGTGGCTGAGCAAAGCGTGCCGTCTAAAGAACAGAGGAATGACGACGTTCTGCGGGGAACCCACTCACTCAAATACGTCGCGGCTTGTCTGGGCTCGACCTTGACCCTCGTGATGTGCAACGTGCAGACGTCGTTGAAAGTCACAAAAGCTTCCAGCCTGCACAAGAGCGGTCGAAGCGATGGGAAAAGAGGACGAACTCACACCGGGTCCATGTCGTTGCTGATTTGGACGATCAGCGACATCTTCCTGCTGTTCGACCATTGGATTGCGATCTTCGTGTCTTTGCACCGTTCCAAATGACTGAAGAAAGAAGGACTGTGTGGGATTGATGGGCACATACAATTGTTCGGCTCTTTCGTCTATTCTTTTGTCGACCCACACGCACTTGTCCCATTTGGTCGTGGATGCGTTGTAGAAGAGACGCGCGTCCAGCGGCGACTGCTCGAAGAGCACGAAGCCGAGAATCGCGGCGAGCATCCACGGCAACGGGCGCATTTCGTCGTGCGGAACGACCGATCAAGCGAGAAGGAAGCTGCAAGCAGGCCAATGAGCGGGGGCAAGAGCGAACGGAAAGAAGAGCGACCGGTCGGGGCGAGACACCCGACTGCCGACTGGCCGCCTTCGCGCCTCCCCCTTTCGCTCGTTCCGACCGCCTCGAATTTGCAGCTGGAGGTGGCGAAAGGCCAGCAGTCGATTCCGTTCGAGGCGGCAGCGGACGAATAACAAGAACGAACGAGCAAATAAAGAAGCGATTTGAAGGTACACAGCCCGTTCTTTCAATCGAGTTCTTTTTTCGTTTCTGCTTCCCAACGGCTGTCCAATAGCGCTTGTCTCTTGCTGCAGTGGCAGGGCGTAAGAGGTTGCCTCTTGGCCAGCCGCCAAGTAGACGAAACGGCGGGCTCGCGCGACCGCCGACTGCTTTCTTTTGTTGCAGTGGCCGTGGACTACGATGCGTGGTAAGGTGCTAGCGACCTTCTTCAACGTTTTGGACTTGCGGCTGGTCGCGCGGTGACGGGTTGCTCCTTTCTTTCAGTCACTTTAACTTTCGGTGAACAAAAAGCTTGTTTACTCGACCGATCAAACAAAAGTCAAACTGCGAAAACAGCGCTCGATACGCTCTCTGGCGCTGACTCGTCAACTTCTGCGGTCTCTCGCTTGCGGGGAGCCCTGAAAGAAGAGCGAGAGGAGACGAAAGGCAGAAGAACCCACATGACCAGAAGGATGATCGCGGCAGTTGCAAGAGCAGCGACGACAACGCAAGCTGGAAGTTGCAGCTCGAATTCGGCCAGGAAACAACGCGGGAAAACTCACTGGCCCCGCCCCAAACCGACTCCAAGTAGTCATCGGCCGGCGTCCATCTGAACGATGCAATTGTTCGTCAACAGAAAGATCGGCACTCACTTTCTTTCGGGATCGACGGCCGCCCAAACGAGAGCGACGAGCAGCAGCGACGTCCAAGCTGCGGCGAGCATCGCGACGAAGCGGGCAGCCGAAAGGTCGAACGACCACTCGGAAGTGATGAACGAGTGAGCTTGAGTTTGAAAGCGGTTTTGCATGCCAAGGAAAAGTGATCGAACGACCAATTCAATCGAACTCGTCGCCGCACAGACGGAACGATCGCTGGATGGCAGCTTCGAGCTCTGCAGCGAGGGGCAAAAAGTAAGAAGCAACTCAAAGAGCGTGCCTGCTCGCTCCGCCGCGTCTTGGCGTGTTCGAGAGCGAGCCTGCACAGCGCCTGCTGGCGGCCCATCCACCTCGGCGAAATCGACAAACTCATAATGAGCGTCTGCAAGGGGAGGAAGGCGGCACGGTTTGCGAAGAGGCCGTACGGGAGGAAACGGCAGACGAAGGCGTTCGGCATGTCCACGCGGATGCCCGGTCGTATTGCATTCATCGACTTCCGTCTGCTTTGACCTCCTGCCTTCCACCCAAAGAAAAACGTTGCACCCGGCCAGCTCGTGAGCAGCCGTTCGGACGTGCGCGAACATTGGCTTCGACTGCAGCCTCGAACAGCAATTTGCGCCAATTTCCAGGCCTTGCATTTCTTCACTCTTGCGGGAAGATTCACCTCAACAAAGTTTATTTCAACGCCGTTCAACACATTAAATTACACGCAATTCTTCAAAAAGCGGTCGATCGGAAGCTCGGTGTTGCGAGGACGTGCGAAGAGCGCCAAGTGGACCAACCGTTCGGGCTTTCTGCAAGAGAACGAAGGAAAGTGGATGCGAAACGGTTGGACGAACCGGAGAGCAAGGCGGCGGACGGCGTGTCCTCCGGACTTCCCGTTGTGCTGGTAGACGACGAGCACGTCATCGTCGTTCACGAACACGTGCGTCGACGGAGAAATCGGCCAGTCGAACGGCAGAGTCAAAACAAAGTCCCCGTATTTGCCGGTGTCCAAACCGATGACTCGAAGGTGTGTTGAGGGCTCGGCAGAGATAGAGTAGTCTTGGCTATTGAACACAACGAACTGTTCGGATTTTCTGTGAGTCTCGCGGCTATAAGCGGCGCGCAGACGAACGTTTGACTTGAACGGATACGAATAGAAGAAAAACGGATGACATACCAGCTTCTTCATGATTTCCTCGGATAAGGGAAGGTGTTCCATTCGATAGTTTCCGTCGGCCCGAACAAGGCATTGAAGGCGAGCAACTACAGCGGATCCACGCAACTCGTAGATTCGTTTCGTTTCCGTGTCCATGTGGAACGCGCAATGGCCATGAGCAGAGAATTCTCCAAGCAGGCGGAGTCTTTTGGCTTGCAGATCGACGCTGTGAACTTTCTCTTGAGCAGACTCGTTGTCCCAACTAACGGCAATGAGGGCGTTCGTGTCCTCGGTGGGAAAAAATTCGGCCAAAATCGACATCGCCGTTCCGTCGTCATTGGAGATTTTTTCGCTCAAAAAAGTGCCTTCTTCGTTGTTGAGATGGACGACAGCCAGTGCCCGAGTGTCGTCCGCCGTCAGCTGCCAACAGAGAAGAACGTCCGCTTCCAACACGCGATGAATCCATTGAAAACCTCTCTTTCTTTCGGCATCGCTGAACGTGCTGAAACGGAATCGAAGATAACAAAAGAACCGAAACTGTTCGCTCACGTGTGCTTGCCCGTCCACATGTCCAGGCGGTGAAACTGCGCCTCCCTGTGGTGCGAGTAAACGAAGCGCCCATCACGACTCAAAATCCAACCGCATGGGGCCGTCGAATTGTTAACAGTTGCTGCCAGAACCCCGTTAGTGATCGGGAAGGGCCGGTCGAACATGACGGTGGACTGGAAAGCGGTCGGCGATCGCCAGCAAGTGAGTGGCAGCCGCTTGGTTGGCGCCGACGAGCCGTCGGAGGAGACGCCGATTGCGCGATCAATGACGCTATTCGATTGGGGCGGGAAAACTGACGAAGAGATGGGAAGTTCGCCCCTTCGGCTCTTTTTCCAATGGAGGACTGTCGGTGAGGTGGAAAGCTTGCTTTGATTAGCGGGAGTGTTCTGTTAGAACCTTCTGCGGTGAACATTTTTATTTTCTGTTGTGGTGTTCGTTCCACTCACAGACGAACCCCGGCCCTCGAGTATTCTCCCCACAAAGAGATGAACCGCGTCTTTTCGACCGCCACCTTTGATTGTGTTCCGCCCTTCCCTGCAGCCGGCCGATGGGAAAGCGGGGCAGATGGCCGCCGCGCGTTCTCACCGCAATCGATCGGCCGCCGACCGCCCGCTTCGAAATGCGGCAGCAGATTGCAGGTTGATGGGGCAGACGAGAGACGGGCGTTGGAATTTGCGCTCGTCCGAGTGGGACGAGCGGGCCTTCTGCCCCGATTTTAACGAGCTCTTCGTTTCTTTGCCGTTCGGGCGACCTGTCCATGACGTCGATCAAAGAGGCGGTGAAGTTTTTGCTAGTTACTTGTGCGATCCATCGTAATCGTCGACGCTCCTTTCTGCTGAAACCCGAATGAAAATCGTCTCGCCTCACTAACCGTTGGTTTACTCGGGTGAATTCTACGTGTTTCTCGTCGCCGCGTCCATCTTTTCTAACCGTTCGGCCTCATCCTGCTATTTCAGCCGTCCGATCAGTTCCGCTCGTTGAACGCCCGAATGCTCGCTCTTCGTCCGTTGCGTATTTCGCTCGGTTGCGTGCTGACGGCCGTCGTGCAGCCGCCGGCGATCGTTCGTCAGGTTCGTTGCCTCTTTCCATTATTCCACCTATCCGCCTGTTTAGGATCTCCGCTCTTTGTCCACGAGTTCCGTTGACGACTCGCATGTCAAGAAGCCCCGCTCGATCGAATTCCGCAAGATCGCTCGCGTTTTCGCTCGAGACGTGTGCGATTGGCTTGAAGCTCACTCGAACGATCGGATTCTCGTCTTGAGCCCCAAGCCGAACGTTCTGCTCGCCCACATCCACGCGGAATTCTTCTCGAAAGAACGTGATCCCGGCCACTACCGGCAGGACGCGTGGGACAATTTCGTCGGCTACATCTCGTGCGGCGTTCCGTACGACTTTGCGCGCGCGAAGTGGGTTCATTTCTCTGTTTTTTCTTGCGACATGTGTTCAGGAACGACGTCGACACGAGCGGCAAGAGTTCGCTCGATCTGCCCGCGTACAAGGCGCTCGTCCGGGCGCCGCGCGCTACCGCCAAGTGGTTCCAGCGGTTCCCGCGCGGGCACTACTCGTGAGTTCCTCCAATCATCGCTCACTTTCGATCTCCTTCAGCCGCATTTTCATCACTGAGACGCAAAACAACTCGTTGTTCGAGCGGTACACGAACGCGCTCGGCGTGCTCGCCGACTCGTCCACTCTGATCACGAACTACGGCTACACGCTCGACACGATCACGATCGACCAAATGGACGAGCGCAAGGTCCTCGATTTCATCGTGGATTTCCGTTTCCGAGTCCAGAAGGAAGCGGAGTGAGCGCCTGCATGCCACTTCGAGGTCTTCCAATCGGCCAACCACTTCTTTTCTCTTACTTCTGAACTGTTCTCATCGTTTCCACTTCACCACCTTTTTTTATACGACTGTTCGCAGTGGCGTTGAATAAAGAATGCACAAGATGTCGAGGTTGACACTCGAGGTGAAGAACTTGTGGTCTCTCCGTCGTTTACGCGATTCCTTTGTCAACGATAGAAGACAGTCGAATGCCCACCAATCACAAGAGCAATCAGAACGACACTCGAAGAATCGAACCACTCGAACAGGCAAAGCGAGTAGAGGTGTAACTCACCCGCTGCAACCCGTTTTTTTTCGAGTGGAAAGACGGCATAGCGTAGTGAACAAAGGAAGCGGCCACCCCGCGCCCATTCGGCAACATGAGGAGAGCAATGACTCACACGTTGCCCATCCCCCCTTGGTCGATTGGAAGCGAAGGTGAGTGCGCATCCATAAATCGGAGGAATGTGAGTGGCCGAGCGGTAAGGCGTTGGATTTATGCTCCAATGATCGAAAGATTTCGCGAGTTCGACTCTCGCCTCACATGCCAACGTTTTCTTCTCCTCAACGAGCATTCTGATGGCCAACGCCTCTCTACCGCTTGCTTTCTCTTCTTTCGATGAGCCTAGTGAGTCTTCGGCAAAAGGTTTATTCCTGTCCGCGACCCGGCCCGTACTTCCCACACAAACAATTGGGCTTCATCGCTTTGCAATCGAATCGAAAACGGAGCAGTGGGGCGACGGTTGAAAGGAGAAGGTGGAAGGACGGACCTTCTCGCGACCAGCTCGTCGCATTCACAGCGGCAAGAGGCGTCTTGGTGATGGTCAGAGAGCCCAGTCGCAGGGCGTTATTTCAGCAAGAGCGCTTTCATTGCGCTGAAAGAGTGAAGGAGTGAGTGGGGCAAGAGGAAGGACGAAGTCACGAACAACCGTTGGTGAGGGGTAACAAGTCTTGCTTGTGGATGGTCAGCCCAAACGCACGGCCGTCATCCCGCTGCAAACCCCACGCTTTAAATCGAAACTTGATGAAAAACGTGGAACTCACTTCTAAGGCAGCAGATGATGGTGCCCAGTCGACGATTAGCGAGCGGTGATCCTGAGCGTCCTTCGCGAAACACCGCACTCTCTAGCGGCCCAATCAAATGGAATCATTTCGAGCGTCCGCCTCGAGCTTCACCACGGGCACAACGTTCGGAGTTGTTCGGCGTCGCCTTGACTTGGAGCGGACGGACTTCTCGCATATGATGAGACTGAAAAAAAGCAATTAACGGAAAGAGCGGACGGGCGGCGCTCACCTCCAAACACCCGAACGATGAAATTAATGCTTGTGAAGATGTGGCCGCAGCATGCGCTGTAAGAAACGATTAGAAGAAGTGGGTGGACGAGGCACAACCTCACCAGCTGAACAGCAATCGTCGGGTGGCACTTGTGACTCGGAACTAGCAGCTGACCCAAATCCAACGGAGAAGCTCGGTTCCCTACTATGAGAAGAGCGGGTGGACTTGCGCCTTCAGCGTTCCCACGGAATGTCCACACAGCCGTCTTTTCTGCAAGAAAGAAGTCATCGATAAGTCGTTGATTGAGTCGACCTACCGAAAGACTTGAGCAGCGAGCACATTGACAGAAGATCGTCCAAGAAAGAGCAAGTGGGAATCCGACGGCTCTTGTTCGCGGTCGGCTGTTGAGCGCACACTCGGCACAAGACCACTTCTGTCGGCCGAGTGGTTTCCGTCGTCTTCTGCAACAAACGAATGAATTAAACGAACGAATGGAAGGACTCACGAACGTCCTTCCACATGCCCATCGCACACACGAACAAAAGAAAGAGGGCGGTTGCCGGACATCCGAACCGCCTATTCGTTTCGGGGGGAGCATGAGCGGTGAGTGGAAGAGAGAACCCGACCGCTCGACGAAAGGAACAAATGGAGCAACTGCCCGCTCTTCGATCCTCCCGCCGCAAAGTCGACTCGTTTGGGATTGCGCAACGAGAAATACGGGCACTGGATGGTGGTGAGACCAGTTGCGGAGCGAAACGGGGGCTTCTTTTTTTTGTGCTCCCTGCTGGACGAACGGCAGCTCTTGTACATATCTCGTGCGATTTAGCCTCTCTCTTGCTGCGGGTGGAGTGGCGGCCGCGGCCAATCGGAGTGCGGCTATTTGAGGAATCGCTCATAACGTACATATTCGTTTGCTTCGCATCAATAGCTCATGTTCGCGGCTTGTGTGGGTTCTTTTCTACTCCTCGATTCCAAGTGCCTGTTCTGTTTCGTTTGTTCGGGTCGAAAAGAGAGCCGACCGGCCGCGGTCTCCGCGTTGAAGCGGGCATTGGCAATTTGAAGTTACTCCCGGTTTATTCAGAACCAACAGAAAGAAAGCAATAAGCAAGAGTGAGTTTGAAACGAGATTACAAGAAAGTGACTACTGGAAGAAGAATCGTCATAACATTACTTCAACAGGCTATTCGGGACGAATGTCGGAAATCTCGAGACCGAAGGCCACAATCTCCGTCTCGCCCATCACGTAGATGTCCAGCGTCTTCTTTTCGGCGTTGCAGTCCATTGCTAGCTGCTCGTAAGGCGTTCGAACGAATTCTTGCGAACTGTACACTTTGTTCTCTCCATTAAACACGAGCTAAAGAAAAAACATTATGGAAACGACTGAAATAGTAGAGCGCACCTCAACGAGAAAGCTGAGGTCATCTCCTCTTCCTCGGTATCCGTATTGCACGACGGCCGTAAAGATCGCGTTCGAGCAGAAATTTACGTTGGGCAGCTCGTGGTCGACGTTGAAACTAGAAGAAGTACTGAAAACACTTGGTTTTTGGTAGACCTACGGCGCGGTTTGACATGGCTTTAGAAGCTGATAGGCGTCGGGATGAAACTGTCGTTTATATTCGCATATTTGAAAGTCCTCTTTGGCTCGAACTGAAAGAACGTATTGTTGTGTTGCCTAAGACGGTGAGTGCCTAAAAAGCCTTTTTCGACTTACCCAATTCTTCCAGCTTCTGCTTGTCATTCACCGGAAAAGAGAAGCCCACAAAAACATAAGACCGAGAAAGCCGATTGTCTTCGATCGGATAAAGGCTGGAAAGAAAAAAGTACGGAGAAATAAACAAATTAAGCCCACGTTTCCGACCACAATCGGTACAAGGCATGTTGTTGGCGGTTAAAAACTATTAACCAGGTGAAGTCATCCCGCGAATGCACCATCTTTTTGTAATCGTAAAATGGAGCTGACGTGTTGTATGCGCCCTTGATTTCGTCGCGCAGTTCAGGAACAAAGAAACAATCGGTTTTGAGCTTGTCCGTTCGTGGAGAGGTGGCGCAACACATGAACTCTTCTGAGAGACGCGAACACCTTGCGTAGCTTGCTGGAATACGGTGGGAATAGTACCTGAACGAAAGCGCTTGCAGTAAAAGATTGCAAGAGTGACATACGTGAATCCTTGGCGATAATTCGAAACGACCATTTTTGCCGATGCCAACCGCTTTTCTGCCGGGGAGTACTTGGAGAGAATGATCGCGTTAGACTTGCTATCGAATTGCATCGACTGACTAAAAAAGCCGTAAGTTCACACGCCTTTGATGCGGATTGCCCACTATTTTACTTGAAAAGCCCCGAGAATCCGTTGTTTGAGCTGTAGCGGGATGGTTGCGCGTTTGGAGTTGAGAGGGCGCGTTGTGGACGCAAGAGTAGACAAAGACGTGGTTGGCAGTATAGACGGAATTGTGGTTGTGTTGGGTAACACGTCGTTTTCGCCCTTTCCGCTCAGAAAATAGGAAAGAAGAGCGGTCGAGCCGATTAGAGCGAAAAGGACAGCGAACGCGATCAGAAGATTCCATAGAGTCAGGTGGCGCGTGCACGTGCGGAATCCTGAAGCGGTCGTAAATCAGTGGAACGAAAGGTTATTGCAAGCAAACGTGCATTCGATAAAATGACCACTCACCTCCATTTGCTGCTTCCGGATTCCGGTTGTTGGTGGCAGACACGAAGCGTTCTTCCGGCGGCTTCTGACTGGGCTCCCAGCCGGCCAGCAAGCGCGAGGATTGGGCGTGGAGCGAGCTGAAGTCAGCAGTCAGACAATTCACAAGAGTGGGCAACGAACGGGAAGGACACTGCATCGTAAGGCGGCGGCAGCTCGTCTTGAGGAGGCGGCGGGATGTTCAGTCGGGGCGCAGGCGGCGGCGGTGCGGCCCGCTGCGGGATGATCGCGGAGCTCTCGGCGGCCTCGGCTTCGTCTTGCGGCGAATTGGAGTTCCCAGACATCGCCCAGCCTGCAAAGCACCCGACTTTCTACCGACCAACAGGAAGAAACAAATCGCACGGAACAGAAAGAACCGACCGATCAATCAGCACGGCACAAAAACGGCGTGAAAGACGGAAGCGACCGTTCCGTTTCGCCGGCGGCCGCGTTGTAAACCGCCGCCGGTCGGGTGCAATTGAGCGAACGGCGCACGCCGCAAAGCGAACCCCAATTTGTTCGGTTTCCGTCCCGCAAGTGACTCACCCTGTCGGAGATCGCTTCTTGTGTCGATCACGAATTGCTTGCAACAAAAAGGAACGCTCATTCTCGGTATTGACGTTCGATCGTTGTTGTACAATAATGCGAAGTGCGCCCTGTTAGGAAGCTTGAAATGTACAGCGCAAACTTCCCTTGCGGAGCGATGAGGGTCGGTTGGATGAGTCAGCCACTCGACACTCGTTGCTGTGCAGTTCGTTACCGCTCTGATACTTTTCGTTTGTTTCCGCTGTGCTCATTGCGCCTGCTCGCTCTCCAAAAATGGGACTTCTGCTTCGTGTTGCTGCACGCGGTCGTCGTCTAGTCGGTTACGAGCGGCGGTGTGTTCGCCTTCACTAACAACAGCCTGGCCGCCTGGTTCACGAACAGAAATCACATGTCGACGCTTGCCTTCTGCAACAAACAGCATCGAATCGAATGGCAGGCTCTTCGCTCGCAGCAGAAGTGCAAAACGGCAGCCGCTTTTCTTCCGTCCAGCAAACGTGTGCAAGGCCGAAAGTTTCGTTCGTCCGTTGGACACTTGCTGGTGGCGGGCGGAAGCGTTGCGTACTCGTGTTTATGACCTCCAATTAGTGACGACGAACAACAGCGAAAAAATGTGTGGAAGAACAAAATGCAGTGACTACGGTCGGTTCGAGAAGCCCATCAGAATGGGGATGCCCTCGTGGACGAGAGAACAGGCGAGCACGGGCAGCTCCTCGTAGGGCCACGCGACCTCCCCTTCGGGTTTCCCGTCGAGACGCTCCATCAGCTCTTCTTGCAAGCCGCACTGAATCCAACGAATCAAGTGGGCAGAGGAAAACAAACAAACGGTGCCCTCGACGTAGATCCGCAACTCGACGTCCCGCGCACCGAATTCCGCTTCTCGCAGGACGGGGGCAAGTTCCAGCGCGGCCAATGTGAAGCCATCAAACTGCTCCCAACATTCCCGGAGCTCCTTAAACGAAACGATCAGCGCAGAAGACAATCGGAATGACTTGCGCGGAAGCAAGGACAGCAGTCCACGCGGTAGACGAGCTTGAAGTGGTCGTTGAGGGCCCGAACGTGGCGGAGAAACTGCGGAGTGTCCTTTTCCGCGAGGTCTCCGTTCAGAATGTGGAGCTCTCGCAGCTGCTCGTTCCGGTCGTACGGTCCGCAGTCGTGCAGGGGTAGCGGGCAGCAGTATTCGAGCGGCCGCACCTCGAGCTCGATGCGGGGAGTCTGCAGGCGGAAGACGTCCGCGAGGTCTGAAAGAGAGAGAAAATGAACTGCTTTAATCGTTCTGCTTACACCAATGCTCCTTGACGTCCTCGATCACCCGCAGCTCGACCAATTCGAGGGGATCCTTCCGCTTTCGGAACAGCGTGGCCATGCGCTGACCTTCGGCAATCAGGTGGGTCACTTTGT